>JBBMOC010000001.1:12197892-12334208 GCA_037975185.1 Centropyge bicolor | reverse complement strand
GGGGGGGGGGGGTGCGATCCATAAATGTGTTGGAGGTACCGTATAGAATTCATTTAGTCAAAACAGCCAAGGAGAAACTTCAAACAGCCACCACTTCATTATAATCGAGAACATTATTCGCCCCAAATCTGCATCAAGCATAGGTAACGTTGGCTCTGGGGAAGAAGGATAAAAATAGTCGCTTCTTTAATCTCAGAAAAATCCTCTGGTTGTGGTATATGTGTGCATGTGTCGTGTTAATCTCTCGGCAGAATTCCTCTCATCTGCTTTTAAACCTGCTTATTCCTCCTCCACATCCAACCAGGTTAAACAACATGAAACTGGAGCTGCTACGAAAGTGCCCTTGAGCAAGGCACATAACCCTGAGCTGTTTTAATGAGTCCAGCTGTATGTAAGAAGTATGAGAGCAGCGTTAGATGATGAAATTATGGTAAGGAAGAGACTGAAAGCAAATTTTAACTTCACTTCTACTCCACTAAATCTCAGAGACACATATTGGACTTCTTACTCCATTACATTTAGCTGATCGCCTTAGTTACTTTTCAGATTATGATTTTCCCTACCCTTCCTTGAAAACTCCCCAAATTTATCGACTGAATTCAAGTGTTTCTGATAAAGTGGAGGATTAAGTGTTGCTTGATGGGATGAGAAAATTATCCTCCTTCTTAAACTACATAAACTGTTTAAAAACCCTCTTGGATTAGATGGAAAATGCATTGTCACAAAGCTGAAAACAGGACTATTTTTCTGCTCATGAAAAGTTGACTTTTGAAGATGCAACATTCTCACACAACAGTGACGTTATTAACGCATGATGATATTATGATCGCAATATGATGCATTCCTGTAGATTAAACTACTCAGCAGTATGTAAAGTAGTGAAAAGGGGCTCAACCTTGAACACCTACAGCTGTGAAATGTAGCAAACACATTATTGCAGCAGAGAAAATAATCCAAAAACATCATATACAGTTTTGCTGTATTTTCACTTTTGATACTAAATTCTGTTGATAACACTTACACACCTTTACCTACATAATGTTTTTAATGACATTTACTTGTAGTGGAGTATTTTCACTGTCTGGTTTTGCTGCTTTTTTTTAGGAAAATGATCTGAATATTGCGTCTGCCACTGCCAAATTTTGCACCAATTTATCTTCACGATGTTGAGATATTTCATTCATTAAATGTGAATTTTGACCTGCTGGCTTCATCCTCTTGGCATCATGGATATCTGTACCCAGTTTCACATCTATCCATCCAGCAGTTGTCAGGATATTTCACTAAAATCCAGAAATGTCACGGTGGCACTTGATGAAACGTCCAGGGATCGCCAACGTCAGTAGGTCAATTGTTGTTTGCACAAAAATCTATGTCAGTCAATAGTCGACAGTAGTTTTGGAGATATTCAGTCTGAATCAAAGTGGCAAACAACTGATCGACCGATTGATCTGATTGACTGATTGATCGAGCACCCAAACATCTCTAAGCATAAGAGCTCATTTTAAAAGGTGTAATTTATCATTCAAAAATGATAAACTATGCATTCATACATTACATAATTGCTACCTGAATCATTCACTATTTGAAAATAAATTACTTTATCTTCAGCCTGATAACCATTCTGTAAACAAAGGCCTTATGGTGACTCATAACATCAATAACAGCTCGTAATATATTTTACTTTAATTCCAGCAACAGCTGCGAATGACGGGGAATGATTGCTTTTAATAAGGGCCTAATCCTGCCTTCTCAGTATCTTTTTATAAATCCTGCTATCAGCAATAATAACACCAACAAATTAGTGTCTGTGTCGTGGCATTGTTTGGCTGATTCTAATCTCTGAGCAGTGATTTTTTGCATTATTTCTGCATTAGTTGGTAGCAAAAGGGGAGTAAGATGAATGAAAAAGGAGATAACGTGAAAAGGCTCGTGCATGTCGCCATACATTTGAGCTTGCCAAGCCGTGAAGTCAAGTTCATCTGATGTTTCAGTTTGTCACTGTAATTAATGCAAAACAATACTGTGCACAGTCATCCGTCGACGTCGCTGATTGCGAGGGAGAGACGTGAGTCGACGTTCCAAGACGCAAGAGAACGAAGCCTTTAAGCCACAATTCTGATCGTTTTTTCCAGACAGCGATGGAGATGTTAATACAGACTCGGTAATGTAATGAAAATTGTCATCAATCTAATGAGACAAACGGAGACCGAGCTGCCACTGCGCTGACAGCATTGCCACAGGTACACTCAAAACCTTTTAGCCATAATCCTGATTGTGTTTGTTAATTACGGAGATGAACTACGTGGAGCTTGAGACGAAATGCAAAACGTCTTTGTTCGCCGACAGTGGAGAGGGAGGAGGGAGTTTTCTGACAGTGAACCGAGGCTCAGGGTTCCCATGGAGAAAAGTTTGGTGCTTGTTCAGCTGAAGGTACACACTGCCAACCTGCTCTGGCCTGCTGCTTTATGAAATGCCTCTTGCTGAAATCGATAAAATGTTAGAGTTGATTAAAACACCAATAAAGACACCCGGGAGTATTTTTCTTCAGACGACTGCGAGAAACATTCTCAGCCTCTCTTCCGGTCTTGTTTCTCAGAGTGCTTTTCCAGCAAGCAGGCAAGCCAACAGAGCATGATTATAGTAAATACATTCAATGCATTCAGTACAATTGTATTTGTTGGCTACATTGTAAAACATCAGCGTCCGTAATGGGAAAGTTCTCTCACATGTGTTCGGGCAGAGCTAATAATGACCCTCAGGACGCTCAGTAATTTCAGCTTCCAATAATGTCCATCCAGAAAAGACATGAAGAAACTGAAGAGGACTGTGTGTTTTTGGCAACTTTTCCCAAAGCAGAACTCCTTAAATCCCTTTTCTGTGAGCCTGACCAGCCGAGTGCTTTTTAGTCATAATCCAGAGGTTTCAGAGAAGTGATCGAGGCATTCGTATGAGGCAGACCTATATCCAAATCCACTGCCGCCTGGAGTGGGCAGCCAGACCAGAGTGTAACGCCGGGCCTGTGCAGTGCCCATTTTTAATTCCACTGTCCTGAGGACTGGATTAAACACTGTTTCCCTTAATTAAAACATTTCTACTGAGCTGCAGGCATAGCCCTCGTTTCTGTCTTTGCCACAGTGATTGCTTCGCCCCACCAATAACAGAGACAACAGCCATGGGAACCGCGAGAAAACGGACATAACTCTTTAGAGCACTGAAGGCTTGTGCAATCAAAGCTCTTATCATCTAGATGTGTAGCAGGGGAATCCTGCTCCGCTGTCAGAAGCTGCAGGGAGAAATGTTGTAGAAATCCCACTCTTTCCTGCAGACTTGCTGAACTCCTTATAGACTTCCCTGAGAAAAGCGGTTAGAAAAAATCTAATTCTGTTCACCTTTGCATTCAGGGGATAGTGGGATCAGTCTTGACTTGAATTCACAGTGTCTATAGTGCTGTAGAACATTAAAAAACATAACTTGTAATCAATCATGTCAGTGCATAGATGCACCACAGCCATCACTCTACACCAGAGATGGAACATGTATTCAGTTCCTTTACTTTAGCAAACATATGCCACACTGTAGAAAAGAAACTATGCAAGACTGAGAGTCCACAGCCACGCAGCTCTTTGAGGCCTTGTTTGTACACAGGAATGCTTTGGGCTAAATATCAATGTGAGCATGTCATTTACCAATTTACCATTAGTTTAGTGTGCTAGCATGTGCATATTTGGGAATTTGCACTAAACATAAAGTACAGCTGTGGTACATGGGAATGTAGTTTTGCTGGTATTTGGTCTTAAACCAACATATTGGACAAGTGATTACAATTTAGCCTCATGGATAGTCATCCCATAATTGTCAAAACATTTCTTTCAAAATCACTAATGTGAACCTCATGGTGGAAAAATCAAAGTCTGTGAGATTATGTATGGGCTGGTATTATGGCAATTCATCAAAGCTGTTGAGGTATTTCAGTCTCGACTTTGCCATACATCATGGTATCATCACCGAAATATCAGATGTAAAATGATTATAATGCAGGGAAATGGTCCACAATATCACTCATGAGTGCATTAATGTGTAAGGAGCATTAAACTGTTGCAGCAGAGGTCATTTTATTTACACACTGCTCAGTATTTTAATCTATATCAATGAATCATATTTTAGACGTTGATCACATGATTTGTATGAAAAGTAAACAGGAAGTGTAAAATAACTGTAGTGGGATAAAATGTCCAGTATTGTCCTCTGAATGTAGCAGAGCTGTATGTATACTGTATAAGCATAAATGTAAGGGAACAGACACACTCCTGTAAAGTACTGCAATAAATGGTTACTTTCCATCGCAGCTGTATACCGTCCATGTTTTACTGCTTTTGCTGCGAGCACATTCCACATCTTAACAAATTACAGCCAGACACAAATTCACAGCAGCAGGGTTACAAATTATCCACTTTTCTGGAGTCTGTCATGATGAAAAATGTGTCTTATTTGGCAAATTGGACATCAAAGCCTGTGAGGATTACTGTTCATTTAATGAATTGTTTAAATCATCAATATACTAACACAACTTTATCTCTGGTAATTTTAATGCACTATAAGAAGATGAATGCACATATCAGCTATAGAGGCTTGTGCTCGGTTGCTTCTGTTGGGAATGTAATGTCAATGCCACACCAGCGTAACACATTGCCGGTGTCGCATCCTGCCAGCACTTTGTGGTAATGGAGACGCTTTCATTAATTTCAAAGAAAGCCTTCCTTCTCTGGCTGTAGTGTATCTTAGCCTCTCAGCGTGCATCTCAAGATACTGCGTGAGTTTCCGTTACTGTGGAAACCAGAAGACCAACTGCAGCAAAAACTGAAATACACAGTTTTTTAATTAAATTTGTTGAAGCAGTTCTGGGAGACAAAACACTGATTACTGCCTGAGAGAGGCAGACAGACATTACATAAATAAGACGTTGCTCGTCACATAAAGGCTAAGGTCGTGGAGTACACTCCGCTTTTCTTCAAAGGTAGCTGGTTTTATTGCGGGCTCATGTGGCTTTCTATATTAGATTTTTCCTATAGCGCTGCCAGAAAGCTTATATCTGTCTTGCAAAGCATCTACACTTCGTATATGATGTCCAAAAGCGCTTGTTAACTGCATATAACATGCAAGAGCAAGACAGCGAGGAAGACAGTAACCCCAGGTGTCAAGTGCGTACGCCTTAGCGCCGTCAGGTTTTTTTTTTAAATCTGATGCATGAAATGAGGACTGTCTCCACTCTTTCTTGTTTCATTAGAAAGAGAAAGAAAAGGGGGAGAAAAAAAAGAATAGAATCTGAAGCAGGGTTTCTCCTTGACAGCTCAAAAACACTGGCCTCAAGGACATTCAACTTTCCAATGCCCCACTTACTAAAACAACAACTATGCCAATTTATGGAAATGCAGCTAAGGGTGTGGGGAATGAAGATTTACTGTCTGCGCGTCTTCATATAATGTGTTGTTATCTTAAAGTGATGGCCTGCCACTCACACCTTGGCAGCTGCGGCACACACATGAGATGTGGAGAGGTCAGGACGAGAAGCTCCACAATGAGGTTACGCAGGTCAAGGTCACTGATACATGAAAGAAATCACAGAGGTAAAATTGTGCTGTAAAAAGGCAAAATTGAGTTAAGATTAGAATCTGATTTTTTGACACTGGCAACATAAACTGCAGCTAAAGGTAACTAAAGTATTGGTCATCTGAGCTTTAGTGGAATTCATGTGATTAAACTACTTTAAATCACATACTTGATGTATTAAATTATAGTGCATTATTGCAATATTAGTTGGACAGATAGCACCCAGCTAACCAATGATGCATTTCATTCCTGTGGACTATAAATACATTTTTAAACAAACCTGTGAAACGGACAAGATATTTTTTTTCTTTTATTCTCTGAAGATGATCCAAAGGCTGCGATCTGAATGAATCTTTACAAACTGCAATAGGTGGCAGCAGTGACAGACAGCCGTGCCACTTGTTAATAAAAGCCTCCGCAACAAAAACGCAGCTGGCTGAAAATGAGCTACTGTAAATTATTTCAAGTGAGGCAGCACTTCTGGAATTCTATTTAAAGGAAATAATCATATTAATCCAACAAGAGGCAGTTTGTAAAATTCACCAAGGAGCTGCATCAAAATGAATAATATTCCAGAGGCAGTCAATTGAAAGCAATTACTTGACCACCTCCCACAATAATGCTGAGAACTGCTCATAAAAGCATAATAAGAGCGGATTAAAGTGGAGGAAATAACTTTGTATTCTAGTCTAGTCACAGCCTGTCACCAAAAGAAATACATATAAGTGAGGTTTAACGGACTTCAGCAGCACAGATTGTAAACTATCATAGTGATGACTGAAAAGATGGCAGCAATATCAGCATCAGGTGTTGATATTAGCTGCCAATTTATTATATATATATATATATAAAAAAAACTTCTTAATGGTCAGAAAAAACGAGCAGAGGTTTAGTGAAGAGCAGCTGTTTGTCAGCTCAACCCGAGTTGTCACATCTAACATCTGCACAGCCGGCGGCTCCTCTGCAGAGGAACCGAAGCGCAGAGGCCGTGAGCTGAATGACGATGATCAATTCAGGTGGACGGACCTCGCGTTTCAGAAAACATAACCCTAGCAGGTGATATCCAAATCATTCCCGCTCTCGCCAGCAGAAATGAGCCCGGCGACATTCAGAACATGAAAAACAGCTCTGCCGCCCAGCCGGGGAGATTCCTCCCAGCTCGGTTACAGCTGGCTCCGCTCAGTAGGCTGCAGGTTGGGTCGCCTCCCTCCATTAGCCTGTAGGATCCATTTATCCCTTTCATCACACTGCACTCCTGCAACAATATCACACATCGCCTTGCTATGCATCGCACATCAGAGCGGCTTTGGCCAAGTGGCGTTCCTGCTAATGAGTCTCGGTTTAAAGAAGATGGGGAAGCAGAGCTAATCACATCGACTCAGGTGCGTGGGGTTTAGGCCCCTCCTGAGCGCCACGGGAGCGCAGAAGGGTGAAAGACGGAGGGATGCGAGATGAAAAGAGGAGACGATGATGACATGACCTGTGAGGAAATTCGGCGTTTAGGGCGAGCAATTCAACCTTTTTTATCTCACACCTGAATCTGTCATCTTTCGTGCAGAGTAAAGCTGCAGAATATCAAACTATCACACCAAAAATGTTTTAAAATAATTTTTCCATTAACCTTTTGAGCTTTAATAACAGCTTTAAATTGACTAAAACCGTAGAAAAAAAAAACTGTCTAATATATTAAGATATTCCTATTCGCGTACAGTTTTGATGCTTCTTGACAAATCCTTTGAATTTTCTATTTTCTTGTCATCCGTTCCAAAAAGGACTTAACACTTGTGTAAAAGACATGAAGGACAATTTACAATATGCATGGCACGAAAGATGAAATCGCAAACTGAATAGCCCAAATATGTCATTAGAAAGCAACACCCAGCTCCACTCTCTCTCCTGCAATGAAGCGATGGTGACTTGATTCTTTTCATGTGAAGCTGTGGAACAGTGGCGCTGAGACTGTGTGTGCATAAATATATAACATTTCATTTCATTCTTATTTTCAGCTGCTTTTTTTAGTGTTGAGCACAATATGTGAGTGTTAATCTGTGGCAAAACACTGCCGCTTTAGGTTTAAGCAAGAAGATACTAAATGACATCTGACCTCCAGATCACACCAGTGTTGCTGTCCTGTTTTCTGATAATGACTAATATCAGAATTTAAGTGTTTTCTAACAGCGTTTCCACAAATTCTCTTACATTTTGTTTTTTTCTGAAGCAGCACTTAAGAACAAATGTGCATGCTATTAAGATCTTCCTCAAATGTTCGTGGTGCTGAAGATGACGTTGTACACACTTTAAAAGCAGACTTGCAACCATCTGTAAATGCATTCAACACAATGTGTAAGCGTAAACAAAACCGACGTTGTATAATTAGAATTGTCTGGACTGAAAACAACGCTTAATGTGCAGTAAACACTCAACAGCTTTTAGCTTGCTGCCCTTTATAATTCATGTTTGACCTGACAGTCAGTTTAAGAAAGTAAACTTTGATTGAGTTAGCTGCTGCTCCAGGCAGACGTTACTCCTCAGCTCATAGAAAACCTACACCGAAGAAGTTTCAAGTCATCTATTGTGAACGTCATTTTGTCATCACTTTTGAATATCAGCTCGTGGCAAAATAACATACACAGCCTAAAATATAAAGTAAAGACAGGATACTGAATCTGATAATATACCAATGGGAAAGTGGCATTTCAGCCAGAACAGATTTTCTTATGGTCTGATTCTATCATGACTCACTTTACATCTAATATCACTTATCAAGTCTAATCAAATGTGAATGTAACATTACAGATATGTCATACACACAACATACACGTGAGCAGTTTACATTGTACTGTAAAGGGCTTGTTTGCCATATTGGAGGTGTGATTGGCAGAATGAGAACAGAGGAGACGCGGTCATTTCCACTTTGGCTGTTGATAGGTTGGAATCAAATCATGCAAAGAATGAAAGCAATTACATGTGTCTCAGAAGAAATATTACCTAACCTGATTAATATTGCATATTTCTGTTTGTCTCGCCACATTTATGTCGTTTGGTATAACTTACTTTAGATTATATTACTTATCAAATCTGTGTGCCTACTCATATAATAAATTACTTTTGGAATGAATTCACCTCTTAATTCCTTTTGTCCAATTCAGTGGCTCACACTGGTCCACATGGACCAAGCACAGGAAATTAATTAAATAGCACGCAGTTGGTCAACTCTCAATTCAGGCAATTATGTTTAACATCATTTGAATGTAGGCCAGATGTAGCAAAAACTTAGCATGCTTTAAATTCTCCATAGGGAGCCATCAGTTATTTAACAGCTATGAAAGCAACATATAGAATATTACAGCGTTTACAGCACAGTGGTGGTGTTTTTCTACAGCCACTACATGATGCTATAAAATCTGGTTTGACAACATGTTGAGGCTTATATTCTAAAACAAGAGTCATGTATAAATAGCTTGTCAGCTTCTGTCTGCAAATATTTCATGAGAGTTTTCAATGTCCACTAATTGAAGATCAGAGCCCATTGAAGTTTGTCCAGAACTTAATATTTAAACAACAGGAAACAGAAACAAAGCAACAGACAAACAGCAGCTTTGAAATCAAACTGCTGTGGCAATCGTGTTGCAGGGTTCAGGCAGTCTGCCAGCCCTTTGAGCTGATCCAAAGCTAACCTGAAATCCCCGACCAGGGGTCTGTCTGGCGGAGGGGGCAGCAGGTTGATACGTCGCTGTCTCGCAGCTGAGAAGGTGTCGAGGTGGTTATGTGGTATAACGCCAGCATGGGCCTGCCTGGATGATTGCCACTACCGCACAGCAGCTCTCAGCTTCTCCCAGCATCCCCCTCTGCCGTAGCTGTCATACACGGCCACCTGGGGCTGCCATCTTGACTTGTTTTGACGAGGCCGGCTGAGTGGAAGGAGGAGCAGGGGCAGATGGTACTGTTAAACTTGCAGGGGTGACGTGGCTGGCATTGAGCCGGGCATCCCTGCGACTCCCAGACAGCAGGAAGCCACGTTGACCCAGCCGGGGCTGCCAGATCTTAATTCCCATCACCCCACTGGAGACAGAGGGCCGCGGGCCATGCAGATCCAGGCCCGGTGAAGACAGCTCAGACAGCCTGGCCTCCCAGCGGCCCCTGGGTCATTGGCTAACACTCTGCCAAACGTCCTATTAGGGATTATTTTGTGCGTCTTGGCTAACTTCAGTTTCTAAATGACCAACAATGAGCATAATAAGATTTATGATGATGACAATGCTGAGAGGAAGAGACCATGTAGAGATATTGTTTAAATGAGTAAACATTTGAAATGAAAAGGTAATGCAATATAAATTCGGACAAACCACTCCAATAGTCTACAGCCATGCTAGCAGCTATACGAGATGGACACGTCAGTGCTTTGAGCTAAATGCTAAAGTTAAGGCAACATGCTAACAATGACAATGTTAACTTGTTGATAATAGCTACTAATAGTACTAATGACTAATGACTACTAATAATACTAATAACTAATGATAATAGCTAATGTTTATCATGTTCACCATATGAGTTTAATGTGTTAGCATGCTGACAATTGCTAATTAGGACTCAAGACATAGTACAGCTGTGGTTGATGGGAATTCCTGTAGTCTTGCAGGTATTGGTCATAAAACATACAAACAAATATTTTTTTTTAACTTTAACTGGGGAACATTGCAAGGCAATCCATCCAACAGTTATGGAGACCTTTCAGTCTGGACTAACATTGCCATCCATAGAGCCATGCTGCTCACATTACAAAACATCAAAATTTTTAATTTGTTTATGTATCATTTTTTGACTCTAAATCCACATAATTATGTTTTGAGGTATAGACCAACTCATTGTACTTGAAGCCATGAGCTGTGTGTCTTGTGCAAAGCCAGTGGTCATTTTATATAACAACGCTTTGTGTTATTTGCCTTCAGTGAATGCAGTTAATAGATGTTTCAAACAGCCAGGGCACGACCACATCGGTAGTTTCTCCCCCTCCGGCATCCAATTCTTGAGGAAATAATGAAAACAGGCCAATAAGGAGGAAAGAACCAGTCAATATCTAATACCTCTCAACCCTGCCTGACATATCCCCCCACGGTGGCCTTATAGTGACCTACTGCTCCATTTGCACTATATCATGCTGTGCTGTGTTTTTTCCATGTGTAAGCCACAACAGAGTCTCCATGGTGTCAAGATAAAAATGCAGATTAATGCACTGAGCATCTATAGGACTATTGGAAAGAGAACAGGAGCAGCAAGTAGCCTCGAGCTGTGTTTCAGAAAGTGTGAAGCTGGTGTTTTATATCACACAGGAACCATTCAAACCAAAGGCCAGAGAAATCCTCTCTGTGAAGCCAAGGATGCCAATGTTTTACTCTCCAATGACACGACTTAATTAAAGTGCCATAGCCTTTCCTTAACTTCTTCAGATTTAATTGGATCATTAGCAGAACAGATTTAATTACAGACAGAGCCGAATGGTTTGCATTAAATCTGCACCTGGAAAACTTGGTCGAATATCAAAAGCTGAACAAAAACGGAGCAGTTTGTCAATGGGAGGCAGTCCAATGGACTGGCCCTCTCACTTTAGCCCAGAGTGAGTGTGTCTGCAGTTGCCAAACAAGAAATATACTGAAAACCAAACAACTGTTAAACATGTGTGCATAATACCAACCGATTTAGTCGAGTCAAAACAAAATGACATCAAACTCTTGTAGGAGTTTAAAGATGATTGTACTCAGGTTCAGATATATTGATGCACAACCAATACAGATGTCACAAAAGGATCAAGTAAATGTCTCCCTCTGCACTCCTGTGCCCCCAACTGCTTATTGATGTGCACACATCAGTAACAAACTAGACAGTCCCATTGACAGCAAATCATTAAGCTCAACTGACAAAATGATTTCAATCAGCAAGGGATTCATAATTCCCCCCTCTACGTTCCCCAATCACAAACTTACTTCAAGACATCTAGAAAATTCCTACATTGAAAGAAATATTCTACTGCAGCATTCAGAAGGAGCACTTGTATAATAAATAGATCGCCTCAGACTTTAACACTCAGACACACTACTTATTTAAATAGATGATGTGCACTGAAAATGAAGAAGAAGTCAACCAATTGTTGCAGTCCACAAAAGTGAAGTTAGACTAATGGTAGTGGTAAATGCTTTTGTTTCTTTCAGCTGACCCCAGATGCTTTCATACTTGTCTTTGCAGCATTTTGAAATAAAAACTAAGGAAAAAATGTTTTATTTTAGCCACATTTGAATTAATTATTAGAAAAGTAAAAATGTCAAATACATAAAGCGTATGGATAGAATAGCATCAAATCTGCTTTAAATCACAATGTATTGCACCGTTACTCTGTTTGTTTTGTCTTCTCAAATTGTGAACTGTGTCTGAATAGGAAAGACAAACACCACTTTAAAAAAAAAAAGGATTAAAAAACAGAAAGCATAAGGAAATGAAATTAAAAGTCTCTGATGTGGACAGTGATAATGCAGCAGAGTGTGAGTGTGTGTGTGTGTGGTGCGGCACACTCGTGGTGACATTTATGACAGAAGGCTCCGCTGATTATCAGTGGGTTCAGCAAGTCTTAAGCTGTGATTGCTAGCATCACTTCAGAGAATTTTTTTTTTTTTTTAACCTTTTCTTGTTTTCAATTTCTGTAATGGCAGAGATTAGGGGTTAATAATAATAATAATAGTCTCTCTGTCTCTCTCCTAACCCTGGCTGTCCATCACTGAGCTTGGTTCTGTTCCGAGGTTTCCACCTGTTAAAAGGAACTTTTTCCTCGCCCCTTTCGCCAAATGCTTGCTCATAATGCAAATTGTTGGGTCTCCATAAGTATTATCATATAGGGTAGGGTCTAGACCAGTTTTGTATGTAAAGTGCCTTGAGATGACTTTTGTTGTGATTGGGCACTATACAAATAAAATCTGATTTAATTGAATTAATAATAAGGTATAGCCATAACTATACTCATATAAACAGAAAAATCTGCATTGTTATATGAAACAGATTTTCTGGCCAATGTTTCACAAATTGTTCTTTTTGGACTGTATGCTAATGTTCTAACATGATCGCACTGTGATGATAATCAGTGGGCGATTCGAGGGGGGATTGAGGGGTGATGCATCCCCCTTGTTGACCTGCCGTCCCGCCTCTCCATCCTCCAGTATCAGAAATAGTGCAAGGACGGTGCAGGGGTTGTTTGGCTGAATATGTTATTTTAGTCTGCCTGACTCATTGATCCTTTATCTGACTGATTTTGTGCGAGTTACAATCTATGGCCCTGACCATGGCTCTGAAATATCTGCAGCCTCACTGCGTTGTGTATTGATAAATCCATGGCGCTGTCTGTGGTGCTGAAGCTGCACACAGATTCGTAACTGTGCCTTTTTCTCTCAGTCCCGCCCTCCTTCTTCTTCCACGGTGGCCGTTCAAGTATAGAAGTCCATGTGTCTGTGTGTGCATGTGTGTGTGTTTGTCAAACTTCGACAGCAGAGGACAGATGCAGACGCTTTTTAATACATTCCAAAGTAATGAAATAGAGAGACAGTAGAGTGTTTGACATTGATTGTACCTGCTCATGTCAGTTGAGCAACAGCTTTGACTGGGGTACGGCAAAACCACTGGGACAAACTACATGCAGAACTGCAGTGTAATATTCCGACCAGAAACAATATTAATGGTAATTTGTTAGGTTTAGTTATGCATATAATTATATTTGCTAATTATTATTTCAGACGGCGGTGTGTGGTTGCCCTTTATATTAAGATCCAAATATACTGGGGGTTAGACATTTTAAATATATTTGAATATGGGGGGGTCAGAGACCTAACTCATATCACTAAGTTTAATGCTCAAAAACACACAGAAGTGTGCAGCACCTCTTTAAAAGTGTCACTCTTGCATTTTGAGAATGACACTCTTTGACTTTAAATGATTAATTGTTCAGTCTAGCCTAATTGCTCAGCCAAAGACGATTATGGCCAAAACTCACTGTTAGTAGATTACAATTATTCATGATTATACTTGAGAACAAAATAAATTTTTTCCCCCCACAGTATGTTATTAAAGCTGAAATCTATGATCCTGTGAAGTGTGGCGATGGAAACAGAGTGTAACTTCACCGCTCCAAACAGCCATCTTATCAGCCTCCCTGGATACACAGACGGGGGAAAAAAACCTTATTTCCTTTTTCACATTTATCAAAGTCAGTCTCCTCTATCTGTCTCTGTCACAGGGAAATCAGCCCACTGCCACACTCTCATGGCACCGCGCAGCATCCGTGGATGAGAGGCCAGGGGGCTCCATCCAGAGGCCAGGCGACAGAGCCACAGGGCTGGGGAGAGAAGGCCTGATCCTCTCTCGCCGATGGCACAGTAAATAGCAATCTGTGCGGCTGAAATCCTCAACCTCTTGTCCAAACACATCTGAGGGTTCCTCGCCAGTGTCGTTTGATTGACAGCGCCTGTGTCAGAGGGCTTGGCGCTGTGTACACCGAATGTCAGGCCTTAGCCAGACAACTGTCTGTCAGTGCACAGGTTGCCGAGTGAGTGGTGAGTGATGTGGGAGGATGGAAGAGGGTGGAAGCAAGCGGAGGGGCGGGAGGCAAAGTGCTGCCTCAGGAATCAGAGAACCTCATCTGGCCTGCGGGATTTGGCTGCCTGAGAGAAGAGCTGCGGCTGCTGCTGCTGCTGCTGCTGCTGCTCCAGCTTTTCTTCTCAGGCACTGACAGACACACAGTTAGTTAACACTGTGAGAGCGGAGCATGATGACACTGCATGTTCGACCCCTGCATCGCAACTTGAAAGCACTCCAGCATCTCGGCTAAGAGGACAGGTCGCCGCAGACAGGCTCCTGCATGGCGCCTAAAACCAATCCTTCACTGAGATGAAAGCAACTATTTTTAGCTGCTCTGTCAGCTCAGGTAAAGAAAATGTTGTCTTGCCTCGATCATTTTTTTTTTCCCCCCTCTTTGGTTGTTCAACACTCAAGAGATCAAAAGCGACGTCAGGAAGGCGAAGGCAACGAGGTGAAGATGCAGTGAACTGTCGGTGGGAGGTTTGAACTTGAGGCGGCGGGAGAAAGCTCACTGTTACAGACGTTATCGATCCAGTCACGCCGGTTGACATGGAGTCCTTTGAGACTGAATGTCCTGTGCTGCAGATTAACTGAAGCCATTATTCCTGTGGCTCACCGCGACCCACAACCACCCACCGCCGTCTCAGGACCAGCACAGCCGTCATAAAGCATTAGGCTCTGCTAGAGTGCTGTGATTATGGATGTAAAGATCGCCCGCACAGCCTGGCTACTCTCCATCTCTCTGAATGGGCCTTGAGGTGAAGGCCTCCTTCTCCCTTAGCAGTGCTTTCATGCCTAATTTCTCTCTCCTGCTCTCTCTCTCTCCTGTCATTATCTACCTGTAGCCTACATCTCGCGGTTTCTATTTCTGAGTCTCTCTCTTTCTGTCTGTCTTCTTTATCATCCCATTTCTTTTCTTTTCCACTCAGTTTTCAGGCTTGGCTTGAGCCAGCCGGGACACTTCATTGCAGTGCCTCACTCCCGCATCAATTTGTTGGGGACGTTGACTGAGTGAAGCGAGAAAAGTAATTAAAACCCTAAAAGAAACATTGAGCAACCGACGCACACACAATCAAACACACACTAGTAATTTACTACCATCTAGTGATTTAGTCTTAAAGATGCATTAAGTGATTTTGGACCACACGGAGGTGGAAAGTAGAAAAACATTTTGCTAGGTTTGGAAATCATTTCTATTGGTTTGGTAACATTGTAATCACTAAAGTAGTTGATGAGCTCTGGGAAAGTGAACAGTAGCCAAACAGTGCAGGAAACATGTGGTCATACAGGTTTCAATTAGCCAGCTGGATTAACAAACAGTTAAGTTATTAGTCAAACCTTACCCCTCTTTCACTTGCTGCTATAGTTGTGAGCACACACAGTTTCCCAGTGTAATGGGGGATTATTAGTGACATTACGGTACATTTAGTGTAAATGTTGTGTTCCCAGATCTCAGCTTTTACGCTGGTAGATAGAAAAGATGGTCAAAGCAACAAAATAAGATCCAAGTTGTAAAGACACAGAACTGAGTATTGCATCTCAGCTCTCTTTTCTGCTCAATTTGTGTCGACACAGGAATGTTATATTTGGTTTGAATAGCCAATCAGAAAATCCTTGCTGGATTTTTTAAAATTCATTTAACAGTGCCTCGTTTACTTCATACTGGGCAGACAGGTTATGAACACCTTGTGTGAGCAGTGAGAGTACTGGATCTACTATCGGGAGTATTTGAGCACAAAACATCTTTATCTCTTATAGTTCCTCTCCTGGCGTTGATTAAAAACCTAAAAACTCATCTCTGTTCATCAAAATTACATGACAAAAAAAACCCTTCCCTAAAATGGCTTTACATGGTTGACAACGGCGCTACACCTTTGTCTTCATGTAGTATGCATGGAACTATGAATATGCAAACAGTCCCCACCTGTCTCTCCACCCACCCCTGCTCACCTTCGATTCTGCTCATCAAACACAGCCTCTACTTATTTTGCAAGTGGTAATAAAGGAGATCATTCAGCCATAATTGTTTGAACAAGAAAGCCATTCCCAGGAAGAAGAAGAAAAAGAGTGAATGGTCCAGGGTTGCCAACAAGTCGGCGGATCCCAATGTTTTATGTATCTCTCTCTTTACAACACTAGAAACATTACAGTAATAGATAACATGAGCCTCCTGCTGACATTATCAAACAGCTAATGATGTAACCCTGTGTGACATGGAAAATCTGGAGATTGGTTCCTCAGGTATGTCAGTCTGAAACTGAATCTATTTGATATGTTTTGTAGCACATAAAAAACACCATATGGGCATGTTAAAAAAGGTTAAAACTGGATTTTCACTGGTCTTTAAATGACTAGTTATCAGCAGAAAAGCAGACATTAATATCCCATAATTTCTAGTGATGGTGGAGGACTAACATGTATCAAGTCAAGCAAGATTTAAAAGAAAAAAGCTTAATAATTTCTTAAAACACTGTAGTTTTATTCAATTAATACTCAAACAGGAGTTAAAGGTGTTGAAAGTGTTTCTAATCCATTAAGTTATTTAGTGTTGGCCGAAGGTGAATCTGAGATTGCCTCAAAACGAAATGTGCCCATATTCATGGCCAAGTCTTCTAGTGCAACAGTGTGGATCCTTGTTGTGTTTTGGGAGGCAGCACTCATTAGTAGGATCTCATAAAATCAATCCATTGTGGGTTTTGGTCTTTGCAAGGGCGTTTGCTGACAAAGAGCAAAATATAGAATATTGACACTCTTATTCTCTATGATCCATGATATATTGCAAAATGGAATCGAATAGCATGGACAGACAGCAGAAACTGTCACACTGATGTTCATGGCTATGCAGACACAAAAGTAGAATCTGAGCTTTATGGATTGGAGTGGGCACATCTTTTAGTGAGTCAGCCTGTAAACGGGCCCTTTGGCTTGTCTGACGAGGCTTCCTTTTTTACAGAGCACAAGAGTCGCTCATCTATATGTTGTGTTCTGAGCAACATCAGCCTATCTAAACCCTATATAACCTCTGCCCGGCCACAAAGCTCATTCTATATATAAATTCAACCAATAGAGACCATGGACTGACGCACTCCATTCTCAACCAGCGGGCGTCCCAGTGGTCAAGCCGTGGCAGATAGTCGGCCCGGCGAGCAGTGGAGCATTTCTCCCTGCGGTCCACCGCGGCCTGCAGATACCACGCTCTGTGACGCCACTATCAGACACTCCGTGTTTGTGATTACAGTGAGATTAGGCACACGTACACCCAAGCATCCGGGCGTGAGGATGGAATGTAAATTTGAACTCAGTATAAATTTATGAATGTGCTGATTCAATTTGAACGGCCTGTTTGCTCTCTCTCAAACCTCCACGTCTGGGAAATAAGCCTTGCTATATGCCCTGTTTAACCGGCGCGTCTAATGTGGTCTTCTCTGTTGTTGAGGGTTTTTTTTTCCTCATGAAGAATTCACTTTTTTCCATACTGGAAAAATCCATTACCGCGACTCCAGAATACTGGAGCCGAACAGTCTGCATTATCAAACACCAGTGTGATTCATCTACTGTAGCAACACAGCAGCTGGCACAGCAACAATACGTCCCATGGTCCGTTTCCCACACTGAAGAGTGATTTCATGTGGTGCATTGTGGGTGGTGAGGTTTTTAAAAATGGCGGGGGTGGTCTACTACAAAACCTAATGTTAGAGGGAGATCCTGAAGTACCCTTCACCTCCCCATTAGCTATCTCCCAGTTACATGGCTCCAACCCTGGCAGAGCAGAGCGGCCTGTGGGAGGGAATCAGGTCCATGCAACCTTCACCCGCAGAGCGACGCCGACTTCCAATTTAACACACTCGGAAAGCAGGAACGCGAACCTGCAGAGCACAGTGGGCAGGAACCATTAGAGTGTGATCTTAGCTGAATTGCTGTCGATTCAAGGATGGACTCTGCAGTGCAATGTAAAGTGTGTGCATCCAGAGCCTGAATGTATAGCATTCATCCAGCTTAGTAATGCATATGTATTATCTGATGGAAATGAAGGCTGACTGGAATGAACAGTGATGGTCTCCAAAGGGAGTGTAGGAGGAAGTCCTCCTCCAGAGCAATGCTAAACTGAGCAAGGACAGCATGGGGAGAAATAAACAGCCGTGCATTTGTAAAGAATCAAAAGTCGATGCCTCCCACTAAAGCAAAACATGTATGGTAGCCCACATTAGTGAATTCACCTTTACAGCCTGCAAACACAACTGAATAATAATGTATTGCTATAAATTCAGAAATACAAAGATGCAAATATTTTCCTCTTGGGAGAAGAATAGTAGATATTTGATAGTGTAGTAGTAACTGCAGTAGAAGTATCTTAATGACATTCAGCTCTTCTGTTCCCCAACCATTTGTTTTCTTGGCATGATTACAGGAATTGTAATTACCTCATTCAAAGAGACATCTCTATGTTATATACATCAAAAAACTGCTAAAACTAGGCTTGTGTTTGGCTTGTGTTAAAAGCTCTACATGTATACCTCAAAAGGTGAACTGGCCTAACAAGGTTCTGTTCATATCTATAGGCACACAGTGCAAATGGAAGTGAACATAAAAGACACATAGCAACAGACTGAAACAGCTCCAGTAATAGCAGGTACATTACTTGTTAATAAAGGCTCTGAAACCGTCACTGTTTTTTACCAAAGGAGTCTTTCTTTTTCCAGAAGAGATTAGATCAGCAGGGATGCTGATTCTTAACAGCAGCCTGCTTCATATTCATACTGTTACATACACTCGTGATAAGAGCTCCTAAGTGCGACTGAACAGCTCTAATGAAGCACTCGCTTCGGTTAAGTCTGTCTCATTTCTCCTCACAAACTTCACTTCAGCTTGTCTGGGTTTTAAAAAAAAAGCAACTCTCCACCTCTGCTTGTTTGTACAACAGTGAAGGGTTGCAGTGTCATGAAAATATCTGGGTGAATGATCCAACACAGGTAAACTAGCTCCTGCTGCCTTTGAGTCAAGGCAAAAAGGAACCATTTAATAGACACTTTGCAATTCACCCCTCTACACTAGACGGGGTAGCAGAACCCATCTCATAAAAAGAGGGTCACAAGCTCAGTTTCTTCAACTGCTATTCAAAACAGTGCTATGTTTGGTCGAGATGATCTCCAGGATTTCACTGGACCCTTCCTGCTTTCTTTGGGTTACAGCGTCTGCTAACAGCCCCGGGTGAGAATGTAAGATGCTTGACACACAGTGAGTATATCAGGGTATAGCATTCATTTACACCTCGGAGATCACTGCTCTATTTTTACAAGCATTTGGAGGCGCCAGGCAGAACACTACAGAGGCTGCAGGTGTCATCTGGGTAACCATTTTATCTCCCAGTCAGCCGGCGCCTCAAGTGAACAAGCTCCCTGAAAAGCTGAAGGAGCGACTCTTTCAGAAAGACGTAGAGGGGGAGGAAGAAAAAGGAAGTTTATTTTGAAGGAATGCTGAAGAGAAAGCAGAGAGTTTAAAAGCCTCGACAAGGTATACAAGGAATAATCAGACTTCTAATTAAAGGTGGTCTCAGGCGAGCCGGCCAGCTGACCCGGGTATGAAAGTGACATTTAGGAATAAAAAAAAAACATTTAAAAAAACCCCACGTAGCTGGGAAGATTTAATGAGAGAGAGTCTCTCCACTTCCTTCTCCCTGTGGGGAGTGACCTTTCCGGCTCCCTGGTGACAACGCTCCCTCCAGATTTATTGGGCCTCTCCCTCGGCTGCACTGGAATAAAGAGAAGAGTTGCTTCGCCATCCAGACGCTGACCTTTAATTTGACACAGGCGGGGACACGCACAGCGCGCGAAAGCCTGACCGGCCGGCAGCATCAAATAGAAAACTGGACCCAGCAGCGGCAGAAATAAGTTGAAAGCCCGGGACCTCGTAGTGGCGCCTTTGTTGACTTCATTTCCACCTGATGCTTTGTGTGCTAGATAAATGTGTGTGAGATGAATGTCATAGCCGAGCAGGAACACTGGGTATTCACACCCAGACGCACAGACGGATCAAAGGGAGCAGCAGAACAGGAAGTGATTGCTGAAATGACACTGACAGGTCTCCACCTTGCGAACAGTCAGCTGTTGTCTACAAGTGTTAATCAGAGGTGTACGGTGCCTCATGTTACACCTGAGTTACAAGTCTTGATAGCACTTTCATGTCTGTACGCTATATATGGAACAGCCAGTCGGCTTGGTAACACAAAGACTGGACAAAGGAGGAAATAACTACCCTGGTTCTGCTCAAAGGGCAAAAGTAAGTCACTGCTCCAGGCCAAGACATAGTTCCACTATGTAACTTCTCATAAAATCACAACTTGATGACTTATTTTTTAAAAATTTTTCCTTAAACAACTGAGACACAACATGTTCATTAACATGCTTTAAAGGTGCTGGTTGGTGTTTCATTGTTAACCTTTGAACAGAGACTAATGAGAGTGGTATCGATCTTTTCAGCTAATTCTGTTCCAGAAAGCAAAGTGTTTTGCCCAAAAATATTAAGCAGCCACGTTCGCCTGAATATTTTAAGAAATTATGTTTGAATAAGTGGGGTTTGTATGAATTTTGTCGACTAGACAATTATCTCTTCACAACAGCACATTATGCGAGAATGTCGCATCATGGGAGCATCTTTAAAGTTGCCAATCTAATAAGTTTCTTCAAGTCCATTAATAGTTTGTCTTTCTGAGTGAATCAGCCACTGAAGCATTTAGTTAGCCCGCTTTAACCTGCAGGAGTTTCTGACTCTGGCTCCTTGTTCTGCTGCCACAAAGGAAATAAAGAAAACAAGTCGTCCTAACGTCTTTATTGCGGAAACAAACCAGACAGATTCATCTGTCAATCAGCGAAGAATTACAGCTGTCACAGAACGTTTTGATGAGGAGTTTAAAAAGACAAAAAAGACAGTCTGAAAAATGCTAACTGCAAGATAAAAATCTTTCTGATAACTTCAATAGTCTGACAGGCGAACGCATGAGTATGTGACTTACAGACAAGCAACATGATTTTCTGGAAGTAATTAACGTTAAAATTTTAGGAGAGAAAGGACTTAAAGCATGAGATCTTATCCAGGACTAACAATATCTCAGGAAAACTTTCCCAAAAGCACTACTTTGTATTGTGTTTCATATATTCCAAAAGTTTTCCCAAAAACAGGTTTTGGAAAATGGTCATGTTGCAATCAACACCATGAATGCAGACCAATACAGGATTCATTTAAGGTCCGGGCAGCAAGCAGGCCATTAATCCCAGTAAAGCGAGTCAGTATGTAAAAGGTCTATGGTCAAGTACACATACAGATGTAACAAGAAAAAATATTTGTGGATGCATGTCTTCTCCCAAAGCCCAGGTGAAAGTGGTGCATTTTAAACAGCTGGTGTGCACTCCTGCATTCTGTGACTGTTTTTCAAAGGCAGTCTCCTCTGCCTGCCCGACCGAGCAAAGCAAGGTCATATCGCCAGTTCACAAACGCTTGTAACTGAGCTGGAGGGGGAGAGACCCAAATGAGGGCAGGCTACAATGAGCAATAAACAATAATGATTAAAAAATATTAAAGCTAATGCAATACAGTCCCACGGCCACACTGAGACAACACAATCAATTCACATGAAATAAATCTCCACAGCGGCAGTACGCAAGATGATTTCTATTTAATGTCATCGCTGGCATGGTGGCACTGCAGGATGTGTAGCACAAAGCCTTCAGCAGCACCAGGGGTGTGTGTGTGTGTGTCTGTGTGTCCGTGTGTGTGATCTCAAAGACCATTCTGAAGGAGATTAAAGCTTTCATACAATTACTATTATCTCAGATATTTCACAAGGGCTCTTGTCCTTTATATCTCCACCATCACATTCAGCAGGTAAGAGTAAAGATCCTATTGCCAATAGAACGCTACAGATCCGGTTTAAAAAAAAAAAATCCATTTCTGACACAACGGCTATTGAGCTCAGGCTGCCAAACATCTGCAGAAACACTCACAGCAACTGTTGAGATATTGGTGAGAGAAAATCTTACTCGCTCTACATTTAAAACAATAGAGTATGGTTATTTGTGAGTAAGTAGATCTGTTTTGCTGATCATTTAACTGACATTTTCAGTAATATTTACCAATTAACAGCCATCTGCTTATGTCTATTTCAATATTATTTCATTCATCTCAATGAGCAACACTGCAGTTTACTTCTATTGGTTTCTTTTCTGTGAACTGCACTAAACAGAGAAACAGAGGGTGGGGAAGGAGAGAAAACACAACCACTTTTAATGAAGAAAAAAGAATAAATACATTGCCATGGGAGATCTCACACCCACTCAGTTACACTGAAATTAGATGATTCTGCTAGTCTGAACCCTTCACCTGGCCCAGACCACAGGGGCGCCGCTGCAGTGAGGCCATAACCAATGCGTCCAGTCCAACAGTGAGTTCAGTTGCACAACTTGAACTGACTGAAGTAAATATAAAGAGCACATTACTATGAACTAAATTCACTTTACAAAATATTCATTGCTCATCGATCAGTAATATGGACTTTTTAGTTTTATGTAATGACACAGTAGAAAGCTCCAGCTTCACCTGCATAACCAAACTGTCCCACCCTGTTTCCATGATGCTGAAGACTGCAGACAAAAAAGAGCTCTGACTGGAAAACAGTCCACAAAAATGTTAATTATTTCATTTTGTTTTGCAGTGTGAAATTAAGACGTGCCTCTGGTAGCGTTAAGTTGCAAATAAAACGTAAAAAGTTTGGTGGTGGCTCATGTTCGTTGTAGTCCAGGGAGCAGAGGTTGGACATGCATGAAATAAAACATGGAACAAGGATAAGACTGACTCACTGTCAGCAGCCTTCAATGTAACTATAGACTTGCTGCCACTGAGTGCAGTCACTTTCTGCAAAGGCTGTGCAAAATATTACTGATTGTTCCTTTAATGTCTCTTTATGGTACTTAAGTAGGTTCAAGGCTGTTTCATCAGTTTCTCCAGCCACAACAATTGGTGAGATGGGACTCGCTGCTGAGTCACTGGAGCCACTGAGACAAACACGGTAATATGTTTACTTGATGAGTGTCTTTTTTTTTCAGTTTCAACAGTTTCTAATTGCTTGACTAGAGAAAACTTTTCAGATTAATAATATTAATAAACTTTCAGAGCATAGTGATATGACTACAACTTGAATATTTACAGGCTGTCTGTCATTATATATCACTGCACTTTTGCACTTGAATGGAATAAACAACACTGGAGAGTATTATCTCAGTCATATGACCACATGTCAGCAAAATGCCATATGTCATCAAATAAATAATGTCATATGTCAATGTCAGTGCTGAGCATAATTTACATCTTGCTTTTGTTTAAAAGATCAGGGAATATAGTTATAGAGATGGACACAGACAATGTATAATATTGTTCTTTTAGTGTGTATTTAGTATTAGGAAATATATTTGTAATGTACTGTGTGCATGCAGTGACCTCTGACTCTGACCACTGGCTGCTTGTTGTTGCTGTGGTCTGAAAATCTCAGTTTGTCGCACTAATTGCGCATCTTTCACCAGAAAAGCATCAGCTACACGTTTAAAAAGTAAACATAGCAGTTTGTTGATTTCCTGTTTGCAACTTGCCGCCGCATTAATTCAGAGTGTTGCTCAAATATTTATGTCACGAGTGTATGGTACACACATTTAAAGCTGGAGAGTTAATCACATTCTGGAGCTTTGCACCGCCACGCACGATTTATATTTCCCTTTGTGCCGTTCAGCTGACGAGCTCGTCTGGGTTGTCTTAGCAGAAAGTGAGAGGCTCTGTGGCTTGCTCAAGGACACGTCAGCGAGCTGCGGGGTTATTGAACATATTGGCTGCTATGTGGATTCAATCTCATCAACATCCTGCAGATCGTAATTAAGCACTCTGAGAATATGGTATACTGTAATTAGGTTTATTTTAAATAAAATGTAGTTGACCCATTAAGGTCACCTCCTAATGATGGCACTGAAATATGGAAATAAACAAGGATGCAAAAATGTAAGATAAGATAAGATATTCATTTATTAGTCCCACAACGGGGACATTTTAATATAAATATTCATTTCTAATGAAGCAGACATTTGTTTCACTCTCAGCTGTACAGTACTGTTGTTTGTTTGGACATCTGTTAGGCTGATTGTAATTACTGCGGTGTGTTTTATACAGCTTAATGTATTTGGGGTTTTATTTATTTATTTATTTATTTTTTACATTGGTGTTTGAATAGTGTAAGAGCTGTCCTGGGTTTTGGTTGAATTATTCTGTTGTTGCCTTATTGACTTTGCCTTTATTGTTTATTCCATTTACATTTTTTTTCTATTCAGGTCACTGCTGCTTGTAAACACAGGTAAAAGGTCACTGATTGGTCCAGCTCTACATTGTGCTCTACATTTCTTAAACAACATGCACATCTACGAGGAGTTCATGGTCTGACACCACCAAACCACCTCTGCAGACCACACATTAAAAAAGATGATATATAATATAAAGTTCCATTCAGTGTTAAATAGCCATTGATTATCTCAACTAGTTTAGTGTAGCAGTTGATGTTGATGTTTCTGCAGTGAAGATTTGCACTGATGTTGAACCAGTCAGTACGATGATGCAGGCTATTGAGCTATTAACATTAAATTTGAATATAATATTTCACTTTCAAACTTGGCTGTGTGTTATAGTGTACATGAGTCTCCTCTGTGTTTCGGATGCAGACACATTGTACTGACACATTCTGAACAGCCATCCTCAAGCAACTTCTGGTATGATCGCATATTGTTATAAACACAAATCAAACACAAACAGCGACACAATCTGACCAGTCACCATGACTGGATTAGAACAGTAACATGACGAGCTGATCCCAGAGCTGTGTGGGAGAACTGATCTAATTAGGGCCACTATGTAAATAGCAGCGGATGTTTGTCAGACTGCCGTAGTAAAATGTCTCCCTCCTTTTCTCCCAGCTCTGGCAGTCCTTCACGCTGGGTGTTATAAAACAGGTATTTGCTGAAATGTCAGACAGAAGGTGATCACAAGGAGCAGGTGTCAGTTTACACAAGGCGGCGCAGACAGGAAGTTAAGAGATGAAATTATGGAGTCGGAGCACTTCCTTGTTGCTGAAATGCATAAGGTTAATCTCAATAATTGATAGAGTAAATGTTACAGATCTAGTGTAATTGACTGTAGGGTAAGCAGCACCAGCCTCAGTTACTGCATAGCTTTGTGTCCCGATGAACCCCCAAGCTGAAATACGTTGGTCTAACAATGACGTTGTTCTATATACAGGAAGTGTCGCTGGAGATTTGACCTCTTTAGACATTTTTCCCTTATGCAGCTTGGCCAGAAACCTTTCTCTGCTTTCACAAGCTTTCTGTTCGCACACGACACATATCACAGATTACGATGACAGAGCAGGTTAAATACATTTTCAGTGAACGAGTCTTTGATTTCAGACCAAGATAGAAAAAAGTTTTTAATTTCTCACCAGTCAGTTTTGTTTCACTGCCAGTTTTTCTGTTGCAAGTTAACTAATTAAGCCAAGGTAAGCTTCATTACTCTGTTGAAAAGCTGTCTTACTTTCTAATGCGGCAAGCTGTCTTACTTTCAAATGACGAGCCTGTTCAAAGCTGAAACATGCCTTCTATGGCTACATGCGTGATATCACATTATAGGACTGAGCTTAAGCTGCATGTCCCAAGCAAAACAGTGATTTATAATGAAAACATGGACATACAGAAAAATTTATAGTTCTTGTATTGCAGCTTAGTTAGTTAGAGCGTAATTTCATTTTTTTGAGATATAAAGAAAAATCTGACTATAATTTCATGTTAACAAAGCCCATGCCAAAGACAAGCCTGAGGTATACAACTCACAACAGTTTCAGTTTTAATGTTACACAAGAAAAGGCCTTTAGAACGATGTGTTGTGCAAATGTAACTAACATCTAAGTTTGGGTTGGGTCGCTGCACAGGAGCAGCTCCCTCACAGTTAGTGGATGGGCTAAACATGACCAAGCTTTTTTATCCTCTAGCCCCACAAAATACTGCAGAATGAGAAGCTGTCTGGCTTTGAAGTAACACTCGGGTACTACTGTAGTAAGCAAGTTAATTGGACATGCTCGTGTTTGCAGCTTGCATTAATGTAGACAAACATCCTGTGTAATCAATTCCTCACACTTTCGCTTTTGAAATTTTGGTTTGGAGAAAGAAAAAAAAAAGGAAACACCCTCCAAACTCACTCCCACTGCAGCCACACGCACAGCGCTGCAACATGCTGAGAAATCCAAAGTTTGACGGGCTCGCTGTGCCGTGCTGCGATTGCTAACCCATGACTCGGGCATCACTGTTCAGAGAAGGCGTTCAGTGAACTGTCAATTGTCAAGTCAAGGTATGTAATGCATGTATATACAAAGCATACACAAGGGGGGAAAATGCTGCTGTGTGAGGAGAAAAGAAGGTTTCGGAAAAAAAATCTGCAAACAGGTGAATTCAGTGCTCACGGTATGTAATGTTAAACTCCATTATGAGATCACAAATCCTGCAACAAATTCATGTGCACTCATGCAAAGTTAAACAGCTGCAATAATATATATGAGCAATAATTAGTTTTAAAATTATTATATTTCTGTGTGCATTTTTCCTGTTTCCCTCAATCATATATTGGCTCCCTAAACTGCCAATCATCATCAATCATCCAAACTTTGAGAGGCCCTGCTTTAAAGAGCCTGATTTAGCCTGTTTTTGCCTGAACATGCGACGAGGAGCTTGAATTCTCATCTCAAAGGAGCAACCAGTTGAGCGTCTGATGGCCCGGGCTTTGAGCAGACCTGTCTGACACAGACATCAATGGGGTCGGCCTTCTGAGGCTAAGCTCAGGCATAATAATTAATCTTCTTTGACATCATCATCCTCAGTGTCACCTAGCAACCATCCATCTGCATTAACGAGACCACAAAAGAGGCCTGTCATGGAGCGTCTGGGGTGGGGCTTTACTGATTACGATGCAAATGCCTCTATGTTGAAGTGAAAACGTAGTGGAGACGAAAAACACTGAAATTCAGGATCATTACAGCGTTTATGGCATTTTCATCCCAAATCTAAAGAGGAGAGTGTTACTATTTTATTAAGGCCTCTTTAAAGGGGACAAAAGCATCACTTTCCTGGAAAGATTTCATTTTTCATTTTTGGTTTTAGCTGTATTTGTTTGCATTATCATGATTATTAACCAGGGGTCTGAACTTGACCTTCCTATTTACTATTACACCACAGGTGAGCACAAAGGAATAAAAGGCATCATCATCCTCCTTCCACCCAATCTTTTCTTACATCTTTTACACCTTTTGGATCCCTGCCACTGCATAGCAATTATGTTTAGTAAGGGGAAGGGAGGAAGAGGTGAGAAGGTTACAATAAATTTGTTTTTCTGCCTTGTGTTAGCAAATCCATTTTCTGCAGAGAAAATTAAAGTGAAGGGGGGGATTTAAATAACTTTCATTAAATGTTGATGAGCTCGATTAGCTCCACCAATCACCTAACTAGATAAAGAGACAAGGAACACCAACTTTCTTATAGGAGTCTACACACATGCACGCCAATGAACAGAGAAACTCAGATGGACAAAAGTCAGCTCATAACACACAGACATTTCATAGACTCGTCGGACAAGATGAAGCTCTCAAATGACAAATACAGCATTTACTTTAGCAACCACATCAGAACTTCTGCTTTATGTCTCTCTCTTTCACTCACACTCACTCACACACACACACACACACACTCACACACACACACACACACACGCACGCACACGCACACGCGCGTGCAGTGAAAGGTGCACAGAATCAAGCCTAACAGCAGTAATCCACAGAAGTAAAGAGAGACCAAACTGCCTCTCAGCTGACAACTGGAAATTGCAAATGGCAATGTGTTCAGGTAAAAGACTGTGACTGAGTTCCTCACCGTGTTTACTCCTGGAAAATTGGGGAATAACAGGCTGTCATACAGGGTGACACATCAGCCTTTGTTAAAGAAATTACCTTGTTCTTCGCCCAGCTCTCTGACGCTCGGCCTCCTGCACAAATTGTCCATTTGGCGAGTGCCGACTAAATGGAACTGCGTCTTTGGCGTGTTGGTCTACCGAAGCACAAAGAACCGGGGCAGATAGGAATCCAATTATCCAAGGCAAATAATGGATGTCTCATTTAAGATGTGCGGCTGTTGCGACAGTAATGGCAGTGCCACAATTTTCCCGAAGCCAGTCTCTATCAACTGCATCATCTTCTGCCCGACACTAACTCATCTATAGCCTTATACTACAAGCTGTCAAGCATCGCAGATCATAATAAATCTTTTGAAGGCACAGGAAACATGGTTGTCAAAGATAGAATATTTACTCACATGTAGCGTAGGTGTGGGTTCTGAGCGAATGCTCGGGCCTGGATCACCCTCAGGTTGCAATTCATGATCGTTCTGAAATGATAAAATACAGATGAAACTGTGAAAAATACATCTAAACAAAGGCATTTCTTTTCCTCCTCGCGTGGGCACATACAATCACAGTATCACAGTGCTATGATAATATAATGGCACCAAGGCCATTTTGAATGTTTTTTTTTTTCCATTTTCCTTCCTTATTCTTGGTGCATTACATTGTGCTTGCGCCTCTCTGCTCCTCATCTTGTTTTTCACCTTAATTTGGTCTGTTTTGTCGGAGCCTCGCGAGAATTCACTCTTTCATTATTGTGTCTAAGTTTGTTTCATTTTCCGTCTTTTCCAGTTTGTCACTTGAATAAAAGTGCAAATAAACCAGTTTTAAACACACTGTCTGGTGGTCTCATGGCAAGGAAACAATACTGTGGTGCTGGTGCATTTAAAGACATTTTTTGCAGTCTGTGCTGCAGCAGTCCACTGTGACAAATCAGAATAGTTCCATGTCTGTTCCAATTACTTTAACTTCAATCTGCATGTGTACACCCTGCGGACCTGACACTGAAATGGAAAGTCACTTTGAACCAACCATTTGATGAAAGATTTGTGAACTTGTGTGCCCTTACTGTAAAGCGAGTGAAACCTCTGATTAGAGCTTGTATTCAAACACCCATTCCCTCATTGTGTTAACTTGTGGAGTGAAGAAAAAAAAACTGTGAAATTAAACTAATCCTCATTTTGCTGGGGACCCCATCGAATTCACTCAAGGAGTCCTGGAATTCCCAGTGCCCCAGTTTGGGAAACACTGTTCTGGGCTACAATGGTAATGACTTCTAATCTTGTAATCACAGATGTCTCTCTCCAAAGAAGTCATTGACATCATCAGTGAGCGCCTCATAACGCAGTGGGCTGATTATACCCAGCTGCTGGTGCCAATTACATTGTACAAGTCTGATCACGCCTCTGTGGCGTTTGACTGGGATGTGGCTTTTTATCACCCAAAAGTTCCCAAAAGTGGGGCTCCAAATGTCGTGGGGGGGCGGGGGGCTTGGGGCCCACTGGGACCTCATGATGGGTTCCCCGGAAATATGGTAACAATAATTTCATTATTATTATTTCTCTCCCGAGAAATGAGCAAAAGCATGTACGAGGATGACAGTGGGGCTTTGGTTATTATCCTCCCAGCAGCGATGACAACAGTAATGGCAATTATATTGAACACAATCATCTCTGTAAATAGAAGTGATTTGATGTTTGCTGGATATAATGTGCAATCTTAAACAAGTGTTAGAGACTGTACCTACGCACAGTTTGTTATCTTAACAATACAGTTTTATGAACCACAAAAAGAACCAACTAAAACACCAAACCACTTCACCAAGACATTTTTTTTTTCTTGAAGGGTGCTTTCCAGCTCCCTTGAACAATTTGCCACGCTGCCTATCACTTCTTTTAAACGTACTGGTTTTGTCAAAATAAATAAATAAAATACCTGGCAGATAAGAATTAAATAAAAATCTACTCAATCATGCAATGGCAAAGTGCAAGTGCCGAAAATAAAAGCACACATTTTAGCACATATGTCAGCACAATAATGCACCAACATAACAGGGATGAGTCTGGTTATAGTCTATTTTTTTCTCATCAAAAAATCCCATCAGGGACTAGGAAGCGGCGCCGAATTGACTCGACTAACAAGTATTGTCTGTGCAGCCAAAGCCTGATGTATCTTATTCCTCTGGGCCATAGAGCTCCATTGTTGTCCAATAACTATTAAAAAAGACATCAATGAGGCACTCTGTTGCACTGGGTGACATGTTCCTTCATTACCATGAACACACATTGTGCTTTATTTTAACTCGATCTCACACACACACCGTCCCACTGCTACTCACCGGAGCACCAAATGTGCATTAATCCGCAGCTGAAAATAGGACCAAACAAATGCACTCTTCCTGTTTGAGTAATGTTTGACGATAAAAAAACTACAGTGCCCAGCTGGTTTTGGAAATTATTTAGCCTAAATATTAAAAGGACATACATTTTTAAAGATTCGTTCCCTCAGTAGGAACTACAATGGCAGTGCCACAGACAGGCTGGGGAAGTCAGAAAGTACTGAGATGGGGACTAGTGCAATTTGCTTTGCTCTTGTCATGGGATTTGCTGACAAGAAAAATAGACAATATAACCAGCTTTATCTTTTAAGGTACCTGAATACAGTCGCATGAAACAGCTGAATATGTTGACATAGATTTGTATCATTTGGATTGTTACAAGTTTGTAGTTGTTAAGATTTAATCAGAATATCATACTGATATTTGATAAACGCTAAGTGACGGCAAAAATATGAGAAAACAGTAGAATATAAACAGTTGAGGAATGAAGTCAGTGTCTCATTGTGGAGATGTGATGTACAATATAATACATCTAATAAGTCACTGTTTATTTTACTGGACTACTGCATTTCGTTTTATTCAAATAAAGTTGAACGAGGTAAAATGTAAAATGAGGGGATGTAGCAGTAACTTTTTATTTTTTTCCCTCACTCATCCCACCATACTGCTAACAACCCCACAAGGCAAAATCACACAAGGTAACAGCCTTCCCCGGGAAGGCCCCCGACTCCAGCCAGGGAGGAGTCGGCGTCCCCAGACAAGGCAGCAGGAGAGAGGCAGTGGTAATGAGAAAAATGCTAATTTAGTGGCGGAGATATTGCACTTGGCCTCCCTGATGAGGGATCAAGGGGATCAGGGGAGAGGCCAGCTCTGACTTTGGAGGGCAAAGGAGAATATGGTTCTCTGCAGAGAGAGGGAAAAAAATGAAGAGGAAGAGGAGGGCTGAGAGAGGAGGAGGTGGGGGTGAGAGGAATGCAAAGGATGTGGCCTCGAAGTGCAGGGCAGCAAAAGGAGGAAAAAGAGCAGAACATTGCTTTAAGAAGTGAAGAGATGAGAATTTAAAAAAAAAAAATCACAGCACAACAGCAGGGACCCCTAATTCAATTTTCCCCGCTGCTTTTTAGCATTATTTGATCAGTGGCTAAGCAAAGCGAAGGGGATGTTCCACCGGCGTGTGACTGTCGAGAATTAAAAGCTTGTTTAAACATCAGCTTGTGTTAGGATCAGAGACGCGCCCTTCACTCCCTCTTCTCTGCACACACCTCTCCTACACCTTGTCATCTCCTCTGAGAATTAGCCCACATTCAGACAAGTAGCGGACATTAAATCCGGACTCGTCTGTAGTGATGCTGGAGATGCGACCACTTGCGTTCTGAGCTGAATTACTGCTCTCATCTCTGGTGGACGACCACTGTCCGCTCTGCAGCGAGCAGGCAGGCAACCTGATGGAAAACAGGGATTAACAGCGGTACAGGTTCCACTGTCCTTTTCCAGATCTGCAACACAGTGGGGCTGAAACGCAGTGAAGTGTCTATCACTTGTCTCCCCCCTTTGCTCCCCTCAAGATAACAGCATCAACACTCACAGTCTCTGTAGTCCAGTGTAGAGCTCCATATCGACGTCTCTCAGAGTCTGCAATCCTGTCCAGTTCTCTATGTGTCTGTAAACAGAAAGAAAGAGAATAGTAAATGAGAGGTTCCTGTTCATCCGAGGGGAAAGGAAAACAAACCAGGAGATATGACGGGAGAAACCTTTGTTTTTTTCTTCAGTCCCAAGTTGCAGAATAACTGGCTGCGTGTTGTCAAAGTTTTTGAATCCATATTCATTTAAATTGCAATTATTGGAACAGTTCTGACAGAGCGCTCTCTGCTGCCCTCTGATAGATTTAATTGCCAAGAGGCAGCTTCTGAAGCTTAATCTATGTGAGGGGAAGTGTGAGGGGAACCGACCAAATAAATAGTCCAGATGACTTTACTTCTACTAATACTATCACTAGACTCCCAGGGAAAACTCTATGTGGTGGGATAAAAGACCTGAAGCCGGCGCCTTTAAATTAGCTTTAGGGAGAAAAAAAAAAAAGAGCATTTGTAAATGATTTGTTTGTTATGGTTTGGAAATGAAATAGGCAACACACATAGGGCACACCGGTTTCAATTAAGCCGGGGAAATGAGGAGATGTAGCGGAGGACATGGCAAAGGCTTTGTTGCTTTGTTTTGGAAAGAGCAAAATATGATTAAACGCTAAAGGGAACTTCATCCTAAATGTCAAATTTCAAATCAATGCCAACACAACAATCAGCGAGACACATCGTTTTTTTTTTTTGTTTGTTTGTTTTTTAATGCAGTATGACTGATTGACTGCGAACCTAGAATTAATACTATCCACATGCAGAAAACTAATCCTGCAGTTGAAGCCTCAAATCTGAACTCACATTTCACCGTTCAGTGGGAGTTCTGGGATCAGATAGCAGTTTCTATTTTATGACAACAGCAGGAAAATAACATTCCTGCAATTGGTTTTGGTAAAAAATTTTTGCTCCCGTAGCTTTTGGCTCTTGTGCATCTGGTGCACAACCATGAGGCAGCATCTGAGACATTCTGTTTATTTGAGCTCCGGGGTGCATCACCTGCTTCGGTGGAGAGGAGGATACAGGTCTGCCAAACATAGCCAGCACCAGTGGAACCCTACAGTGCAAGGCTTTATTGTTGGCTATTGGGTTGCCAGTGATTTTTATGTAGGCTGGCAGGCTGTAGTGGGTAAACGTAAGATTGATGCACCTGTTTACTACTATTTCCTGGAAACAATGGTGCCACCCATTTTGGCCCCATTTCATTTCAAGTGTCTTGTATCCACTATACAGCTCAGTGCATCTTCTGTGAGACTGTAGGTGTTGAAACGACTGGAGCAGCTTTTCCCTGTCACTTTAATTAGACAAGGACTAATTTCAGTGTAATTTCAGTGTCACTGATTATCACACGTGACAGACTTCGCAGAGGCAACTTCTACGGAGCATTTACTGATGTAGTTGGGAGGAGTAAACCCTATGTATGCATCATGGAGAGATGGATGCATTTACATGTTTCCAACATCGAACAAAAAAAAAAACGATTTCAGTCTATCTCGAATGTTTGGATGCATTACATTAGGCTTTTTTGATATCTGAGCTAATTGAGCTGACCATGAAGCATGAAGTGCAAAGCTGAGGGTAAATGTGGCATTAGATGTTTGCAGGAAAAATGGAGAACAAGCATGCCAAGCTGCAAGAACACAGCAGTGAATACTGTGTGACTCATGGAATCAGAGAGAGGTGGATACTGTGGATGGCAGGGCATTCAATGAACAAGACGTTGAATCAGACATTAACACCAGAATCCAGGGTTTGTATCTGTTCTGTGGTTAGTTTTAGGCAATAAAAGCACTTGAAATAGTCACAAAATTGAATCTTTTGAATTGAAAGTTTTTTGTGCACATGGACACATTTTTTTCCATTTGAAGGTCAAGCATCACAAAAACCTGGACAGTTCATACCCATGACTATTTCACAAACTTCAGTGATACTGGGTTGTAACATTCATAGCATCACTGTGGAGGCACAAAAAACTCACTACCGCATTAGTTTGTGTGCACGAACGTGAATGTGTTGCTGAAAACGTGTATCAGCTGTAACTGCTTCACGCCGACAGAGTAACATGGCCGATGCAGAAGATTAGCGCTGAACTGAAGGCAGCTGATTCTGAAGGCAGGGAGCTGAGTCATTAATGTGACCAGCAAGCAGACATGACAGACTCCCCACACAAGGCTTTGCTTATTCACAGTACAGCTGTGTAGCGACAGGGAGAGAGGGCAGGCTCAGAGGAAATTAAGTCCACACACTGGGGTCTCATGTGCTGCAAGGCTGGAGGCCTCCCAAAAGAGAGGTGACATGGGGAGATTATGCTGAGCTAAATTTCAAACGACAAAAGCCTAAATCATTAAGATATAATGTTCTGACAATTTGAGCATTTCTAGATAGACAGAAAACCTCCTAGTTGAATCGACTGAAGACTGCACATATGACAACTTAACAAGAGAAATCAACAGTAGTAAATGTCAATAATAATTATTAATAAATTAAAATTTTCCCATGCCCTTTAATAGTGGGTGAAGAGACAGATGCTTAAAACAATTCATTTTGGATCAATTCTACCAACATATTTGTGCCCTTTTAGAGGTATATATATTTAGTAGTACATTAGATTACTCATGCTTCTCTATGAAATAAATAGGTGGTTTCACACATCTGTAATTTAAAAAAGAGTCAGTTTCCTATAGATAAATTGAAGGTTTTGTAATGAGTCATGTGTTAAATTAAATCAGGCTCAAGTCACATAACAGAACAAAATAACAGCAGCCGCAACGACTTACTGGAAGAGTCTGCACTTCATTAACCAACACATTTTGGCAAAGGGCCTTCATCAGGGTGGTTTAGTGAATGTGAAAACATACTGCTTATACAGACATCACAATATGGCGGAATCTTAATTACGCAGCGAGGGCCAGACACATATTTGGCCGGTCTCAAAAGGATGTTGCGCCTCTAATCCAGAATTTTCTGAATAAAAGTACTCAACAAAATACAAACAGTGGAAGCTGCAACACAAACCACCAGCAAATAAAGTAAAGCTGAGTTAATGTTTAACAACGGCCAAATAAGTTTTAAAAAACACTCCAACTGAATAACTAAAAATAGTCCCTAATGCAAAAATCAGCATTCCTCTTAGATGCAAGGTTCTAAAATTAAACATCAAGACTCTGTCCATTTCCTGAAGAACTTCTCTGTCCCAGATTGATGACTCTTGATCTTAGGGCCAAAGAGGGCTGATATGTAGCAGTGAAGAGCTTTTATAGTTTTTCAATAAAAGAGTTTTGGTACAAGACAGACCAGAAAGAAAAGAAATGGAGAGATCAAATTGAAAGCAAGGCCTCGTTCGTCATCAATCATATGATTCTCTGAAAATGATATGACCCTCGATGGTTCAATAAGAAACCGCAATAAGCCCTTAACAGTGTCCTCAGCGCTTCGGTACGTATGAAAAATAACCTCACTACTTTTGTTGCTTGAGCACCTGGTTTGCCAGCGAAGTAGGAACAGCTCATTCTTTCTGATGTCACATGAACGTAAGTTGGAAAATGAAAATATAATTTTCGAGTTTTTCTCCGTTACAAAAAAATATTCCCAGATGAGAAACAGCTGAGCAGCTTCTTATCATATTAAATAAGCTAATGTAGACTGAACCTTGCTCAGGTCTTTTTTTTTATTCACACTTGTTCAGAAAAACTTAATGGACTAAAATAGTTTGACAGTTCTGTCCTCATTGAGAAACGAATTTGGTCTCTACAGTGATTAAATACACGAGGCAATATGAGCGGCTTGCATCAACGGGACTTAATTTCAACAATATTGTACGCCATAGTAAGACACTGATGCAATATTATGTGATGGGAAAAAAAAAACATGATTTATGCGGGCACAAAATGTTTTCATTTGCAGCACTTCTTTATGCACTGTGATATAAGCCTAATTTAGCACGATCCCCATTTTCATCAAGCCGCTGTCAACAAACAGCACAGGGAAAGCAGGCGACACCTCCCTGCGGACCCGAGCACGTTGTCTGCTCAAAACCCTCTGATTGTCCGTGCCACGTTGAATATGCATGCGGATTAGACTGCTGTGAAAAGATGGATATGAATAACAAAGATGCTGTGATAATACAGGGGCATTCAGTCTCTGTCCAGTTATTCCCAGATCCTCCGAGGATGCACAAATGAAATGGTACAAAAATAAATAAAAAAAATCAACATAATTCAAAAAGTAATGGAGACGCTCACATTTTACGTTTGAGGCGTTCGAGCAGACGCTCTCATCTAGACTCACAATGAGTCAGGCAGTACAATAATTTTAAATCGCTGCTTTGTCAGAAGGAATATCACACAGAAGAAAGGAGATTTGAGCAAAGGATAAAAGGGATGTGAGGGTTTTTTTTCTTAACATGATTAGAATGGAAGTCTGGCTGTCTTTATTTCCCTCTTCTCTGTTATCTGTCTTTAAATTATTTGTTCTCTGTACAGTATTTTAAGACAATCGTGTTTTCACAAGGGCCTTTCTAAATAAATTACCCATGACACGACTTGATTAATAACTGGTTTAAGTACAAAGGAAATGAGCAGGATACTATCAGAACAAATTGTTCAGGCGGATCTACCAGCTTGCTCTCTCGCATGCAAGCCTATGAAATTACAGCCACCTTCCATCTGCTTTAGAAAATGGCCTCCAACAAAGTACAATCTGAACTGGGTGGCAGGGTGGTCCGGTGCTTGAGGAGAACACCCTGGAACCAAACAGTAACAGATTCGATCCCAGCAACAGCCATCTGTTGTGTTGCAGTGGCCCTGGGCTACGCACTCAACCCCTACCTGCTATCTTGTTCTGGGCTTCTGTGAATATCCTGTTTTTCATTTCTTAATATGTGAAACACAACAAAAAAGGCAGCACAAGAGGCAGATTTTGGAAGAAGAGAAGGATGCCAATTTGAACATCATTAACAGGATAGCTCTGGATGTAAAGCCAATGAGGAGCAATCTGCTTTCCTCTAGCAAGCAGCGATTCAAGTATGGAAGTTTATTAATGACAAAACCATTACTATTAAACTATAAATCTGATGTGTGCTACTCAAAATTTGAGAAGATGCAGATTTGTTCAAAGAATGGCTTTTTTTTTTGCTATTCTTGCTCACTTTTGCCTATTTGTATGTTAACAACTGAGAGGAGACTAAGCTCCATGGGCGTTAACATAGAAGTAATGTTAGCACCTTGTTAGGCCCTGCCTTCTTGTACGATCCATCGGCATTTTCATTTGTCTAACAGGCTTTAACTGTGAAAACTATACTACCACAACATCAATGCATGGGTGTGTCTTGTTAAAGCAGTGATAATTGATTTTCTTTGGACACTTGGGGGCAGCAGAACAAGCTGTAAACACACCACCGGCATTCTAACACATTCTAAAGTTGATATGGTTGGCAAACAGTTGCTTATTTACACATCCAGCAGACATGGAGCAGCATTAGCATTCACACGGGGTCGTGTCTCTGACCAGCCCATGACTGTTAGTCCAATAGTCCCTCTAATTTAAGCTGTTTTGGCCTCCACCAACTCCTGGGGGAAATATCTGCATCTTTAGCGACTCAATGTTCCACCGTGTTCACCCACCAACTAATCGTTAACTCTGTCTGCTATTTGGTGCTAGGCGGGTTTCTTTCCCACAACTTTTTTTGCTTCCTACTGTGGCTGGAAAGAAAGATGTCAAAACAGTTAGCAATGCCAAAAGAAGCTGAAAGATACTAAAGGGGAACTGCAAATTAATCATTTAATTTAACTGCCATTTAATTGGTTGTAAATATTACATCTCTCAAAGCGTTTTTGTCATTGAAGAGCTTCCATATTTTAAGAGACCTTCAGCAAACTCTACATCGCTTGCTCACTTGTGAATAATAGGAGAGAAGGTTTTTTTGTGGGCCAACATTAAAACCAATGTGACTTCAGTCAGTCTTTGTTAATTGATAAGATTAGAAGGTGATTAGCTCGCAAGCCTCACCCCTAACATTAAGATCTGAGCGCGATAGGATTTTGACGCCACGCTATCACCGAACCAATCCTTCGGCTGAACTACGCGATAATATAAGAACAAGATCCATGAGGCTCCCAGCAGCACAAAGACCAAATAATGTGGAGGAAAAAAATGTGTTTCTCCCTAATCTCCTCCAATTCTGCCCATTGTTTCCAATAGTGCTGTCTGTCTGTGATTTACGACTTTGTTGGGATGATCTACAACGGTCGCGCCACTGCCTTAATGGGAAAATGTTTAATAAAATAGAATGTCTCTGGTGTGTTCCTGGGATATTGATCTACAATCTGCCTCCCTCCCTGTTTTCATAGAGGCAGAGCGGCACACTCTTCCACAGCCCAAACACTTGAGTGTGGGGACGTGGTGGTGAAGTAGCACTCCTCTAGATTAAAGCACACGCCTAACATCAATCAGATAACCTGTTTTTCTTTGTGTATTTTTTTTTTTTCTTTTTTATGCTTGACTCATAAGTGTTTGCAAGCTGCATTGTAGAGACGAGGCCTGGGGAAAAGGACACGGGGGGTGGGAGGGGAGTGGCGGTGATGAAAAACAGAGGAAAGGAAGCTATTTCCCTCAACATTTACTGCAACTGGTAGGCTGGAACAAGTCATCCTCCAAACCAATCATGAGGGACATTTGGCATTCAAAGCTTATAAATGGGAATCAAGTATCACGATCGCTCCGATTTCGATCACTGAGACAAACCCACGCCTGATACCTCTATGCAAATGCAATCACATGCACAGGCAGACAGATGTACCAGCTTCCTTCCTAATGTATGAGCCTATGAAATTATATCCGCCTTCCATCTGTTGGTGAGAATCTGATTTAGAGAACGGCCTCAAACAACAGTAGTAATATACACAGCCAACTGGGGTGCACTTTTTTCACCTTTTTTTTTTAATCTCCAGAGGGGCTTGTTGGAGCGCCACCCTGCTTCTCATTCATGCAGGTGCACACACTGATGGACACTGAGGAGTTTCGCCCTTGGAGTTGGGTATGAAGTGCTTTGCAAGTGCACTCATAACAGATGCTGTGCACAGGAATAGGACTCAAGTGGAGAAAGGAATCTAGAGATTTCCTCTCATATTTCATCCCTGCATGCTCAGTGAGTCTTCCTTTGATAAATAAAGGTCGAAATTAAAAAAAATTCTTCAGCGTTCATATTGGCAGATTGGAACATCATGGAAACAAATGGGCCCCACTGCTCTTCTCCACCGCACTCTTACTGGAAAAATGAGAAAACCAGGCAAATTGTGACAATTTGTCTCAATTACATTAACAGCAGAGAGTGTGAGCTGGAGAATATGATATCGATATAAAAGTGACAGGCAAAATTGACCATATTACAGCTATATTAAAAATGATTCCCCTGCATAGAAACGATGGATTCAGCACTAAGGATGAAGCCCAATTTTTCCAGCACCTGCATCTGAAAATCCGCGGGGACAGACAAATGGAGGCAGAGAGAGAGAAAGTAGTCGAACAGGTCGGTACAAAGCAAAATGAAAAAATAGCTGGAATGAAATTTCAATTGATCGCTTTAGTTATCAGAGGTTTCCCAGGGACTGATCCTCTGGGGGAGGGATGGCCCAAATTATGGACCGATCAGCCAAACAGTTTTTTCTACTAAATGCTGGTCTCAGTGGACCTGGCCTTTATTGAGGCTGCAACACTATAGAGTCCTTTTTAAAAAGCACTACAAAGACTGTGTGGGTAGCTACTGCATGTTTATCATAGCATGTAGTAAATGATGTCTGCCCACACGTTCTCCGTCGTCTTTACACTTGCACACCTGTCAACAACAACACTGAGAACTGCTTTAAGAAAATGCTTTTTTTAATTACCTTATCTCTTGATATAATTCTGCCGTTAAGTCCTTAATCTCCAGCATTCTTCAAATTAAACCTCTATTATTTGGCACTGTTTTGTTTTTATAATCTCAAAATCAGTACAAAAGAGGGTCAGGGATCCTGATGCTAATAATATTCTTAGAAAATAGCACTCTTCCTGGTTATTAATGCAAGTTAAGCCATGAGAAACACACACAAACACACACAAAGCCTCACAATATTTTCTCTTCTGTTTTGTTGCAGCGAGAAGGTTTTGCATATTGCAGACACCACTAAAGCCCTGGGGCTATTGCAAAAGCCTGTAGTGTGTGCGCCTGTGTGTGTGTGTGTTTGTGCATGTGTGTGGTCAAGTATTTCCAACTATTTTCCGAAATCAGCTTCAGCTAAACTATAGCATCTACTCTATTGTGTGCAAATAATGAACTGCGAAACCCTGATGCTCAATCATTCACATTAGAAACTGCAGTGATTTATTTATTTCATTCCGTCTCTAAAAAGTGCAGAGTGAAAATAACCGTCAGCCAGTTTACCGTTCACTTCACTTCTTTGCATGTGTGAGAGCTGTGTTGCTCTGAAGCCGTGCCAGAGCCATCAGCTCAGAGTGTTTTAACGCTGCTAATATTTCCAGCCAGGATGCCGTCCCATGGCTGCCCCCAGACTGTTCTGTGTCACTGGTTTGCCGATCCAGCCCTGGGTGGAAACTACCTAAGCCTCTGAGTGTCACTGTTTGCTACAGGCTCAGCCAATCCGCAGCAGAGATTTGGCAGGGCTAAACATCGTGGGAGCACTGGTCCGTACTCTGAAAGGTATCAACACTTCGCACATGACTAAGCTCAAGTGTTTCTGCCCAAAATGAAAATGACTATAATTAGTGTGCCATTTTGCCAAGTGTCATCAGGCTATGATCCTCTCCGGATTCAGCTCCGTACTGGAGTTGCTCAACAGTGGCTCAGAAGCCGACGGATCTGCACATCAACGAATGTCACTTTCAACACTGTACACCTCCATCTGCGCCGGATAATAAGCAGAGTACATCAACACCATCAGACCACAGTTATCATTACGCCATTAAATGCTCTGAATCTTAAATACAGGCCATTTTCAAAGTGCAGCAGCATCCTGTAAGTGCCTCATTCATGATGTCAAAAATGCATGTATAACATTTAGAGGACTCACTTCGTTTTTCAGAGCGAGCAAGAACTTAAGGCAGCAGTAATTGATTTTCGGGGCCACTTGGGGCAGCAGAACAATCTGCGAACGCAACAATATGGCATTAAAAAGCTGTTGTGGTAAACATGTAAGCAAGCAGTTGTCTGTATATGCACACTAGGCAACATAAGCATTTCATTTGGAGTCAGGTCTCTGGCAGTCTGTCAGTATTACCTGTGCTTTTAGCTCTGTTTGGTCTCCACTAACTCCTGAGGGGAAATGCCTGGCTCTAAAGCAGCTAAATGCTCCACTGTGGACTCCAGCTAGTTACTAACCAACTTAGGCTGAGCAGGTAGTGTACAGTGGGTTTATCAATGCTGTCATGCTAAAACAGCCTCCTACTGCAGCTCAAATGTATGTCAAATGAGAGAATAGTGACAATTTAAATAATTATCAACACAATTTTTGGTTTAAGAATGTTTTTTTTTCTTTGCATTATGATATTGTTTTCCAATTTGTGGAAATGTTAACTGTGGTTAACATTATCACAAGTTTATCAAACTGGTGCTAAGTTAATATGGTTTACCTTTCTCTTTGTTTCTCCACATGCTGCTGAGGTCCAGGCAAAAAGATGAGGCGGAGTTTAAGCAGCCTTTATGCCTGTCCACAGAAAGTGGAAGGCGCCAAATCCAATTGCTGGACAGGGGTGTTCAAAATTGCAGAGGCTTCCAGAACAACGGCATGTGGATATTTCTTTGGGTTTTTGGTGGTATTTGTATGGTATTTATAGATATTATGTGTCTTACATCTTAAAGGGGCATTTGGGTTTATTTTGGGTTTTATTGGAAAAGAAATAGCCCCCCGTCCCCCTTAAATTTGAAAACTACTCTCATGTCGCTGCTCTTCCTGTTTGGTCACTAATAAGGCTGTAAAGCCAAAACAATCAGCTAAAAGGTGCTAAAATCCTCTGTAGAACTGAGGGGAACTGCAGACTTGGGTGTTTCTCTGTGGATTCATTTTTAACATGACAATTTATAGTACAATTACAAAGAAAGTACAGTTTATCAATAAGTTAACAACTATTTCTTAAGAAAGTGTGTGAGTTAATGTACAATTTCTGCTGTTGAGTGCTTCATTCAACTATCAAACAGCGGGTGTTCCATTCTGGTATTGATTAGCGAAGTCAAAACGAGAGCCAAAATAAAATAATGTGAATGATTTCAAGAACTATCTGTTATCAATGTGGAAGAAGGAGAATAAAACAACCCACAGCTTTCCTCATTTAGACAGAAAATGGAAGTTTGAAACCATTAATAAATGACAAAAATAAAAGACGAGAAAATATAAAAAATGAGCAAAGATAGGAAATTATGCTAAACATACAAAAAATTTGACAGTGATCCCAGTCATAGGTTGGTTATATTCGATTTCAGCTTATTGCCCATGGGAAACCAAACGATCTTGGGCAGATCTTCCCATTCACAACCACAACGTAACCTTAGTGAGATTCACGAGGCTTTCTGCTGCTGTCAGCAGCTATACCTCAACTCTTCTTAGAGCTCTACTGTCCTGCTGAGCATGATAATGTTTAATCAAATAAGTGATCGTATAGCGCTGGATTTCTGCCAGAACTGCCATACTGCATGCAAATGTGGGCGACCTTAAGCGCAAAGATATGCAGTGTACTGAAAACACATCCCATTTGGAGATGTGCATAATTATCGGAATGATATACATCAGCTCTCTTTCAAACTTCCCATCTCTGACTCACACTGGACACCATCTCAAAAGGTCAATCTATATAAGTAATTATATTTCTGATTATACTATGGAATCATGGTACAGTGAGGAAGAGTGTAACAGGGCAGTGCAGAACACGTCTATTGTTTTTCCAACCTACTTCAGATGAAACCATGCCCACCTCCGTATGATGTTCCCATTACGCCCCTTCACTTGATCCATGGATGTATGAGTTACTGTCATGCCGATAACTTAACAGCCTTTGAACTGATTCTACAGTGAGTAGGCTGCATTCCCTTTATGTCCCATCAGTTGGTGGCATGCCAATAAGTTCACATCATTAAAGATCTTTGAACTGCATTCCACAGTTAGAAAATAACAAGCTAGTGAGTAAGTGGTCTAATAAACAGTAAATTCATCAAATGCAGCCTCCCATATTGCTTTTTTCCAAGCTCCTCTACTGGCCGTATTTCATCATATGTAAGTGGGCATGGTTTCATCTAAAGTTGGGGACATGGTGCATGTGGACAGGACAAGGCTGGGCAGGATAGATTAGAATATAGAAGACAATTGAGTACAACAGGATATAATATAAAGGATATGATATGATATAGGATTACCCACCCCAGCCACAGCCTGTTCACCCTGTTGCCATCTGGCAAGCGCTGGAATACACAAATATCTGACCACCAGACTACAGAGCAGCTCCTTTCCACAGGCTGCAAGACTCCTCAATTCATCCTCCGCACTGCACCATAAATAATAGCTCATTTTTTGTGACTTATTATTATTTATTCATCCATATATCATCTTTGCTTTGTGAGGAGCAATGAAAGGGCTACGACTTGAACTTTGTTGTACAAGCCTGTGTTGGAGAATGATAAATAAATGAACCTTGCACCTTGCATTGGAGAGGGTATACAGTAGGAGAACAGAATCGTCTAAAATACAATATCGGATAGGCTAGACAGGATAGAAAAGGATCTTATATAGCATTTGATATGAAAGGACAGGACAAGATAGCATAAGAAATTAGACAGTATATAATATAGGATAGGATATAGAATTCGACAAAATAGGATAGATTAGTAAATAGGGTAGGATAAGGATAAGATAGGGAGAATAGAATATACAATATAGGTAAGAACAGAAGATAAAATAGGCTAGAAAATGGGATTGATGAGATAGATAACAACAAAGGATAGATAGGCTATAGGATGAGATCCTATAGGCTATAGTACAGAAGATAAGATAGGATCAAATAGAATATATGATAGATTAGAAAATGGGATAAAGTAAGCTTTGGATAGGCTAGCAAAGGAAATGTTATGGGATATATATAACATTATAAACATACTATAACAGGATATAATAGAACAGGACAGGGAATAGGATACAGTAAAGTACAAAAGGACAGGTAAAGAATATAGAACAGGACAGGACAGACCAGGAGAATCAAGGACAGGATGGGACAGGACAAGATTTGAGTGCCATAAAGCTAAATAATGAGAGACAGTTGCTAATGGTGTTAGTCATGGGATCTGCCGCTGTAACATGATCCTCAACAATTTATAATATCCCCTGCAGATTTACAACGAGCACAACCGTCCTCCCGCATCGTCTCCTCGTTATGATTCACCTACTTATCCACATTCGATCTTCATGTTAACAAGACGTCTGCGTTCCAAGACCTTCCTGATGAAGGGACTTTGAAAAAAACAATCCTCTGAGTTATCTTATCGTTGACGTCGAAAGCATTCATTACTACAATGCAGGAAGGTGGGGAGATGCTGAATGTCTATCACTGCAAGGAGAGAAAGTTAGACGAGAGGGAAGAAAAAAAGGTTTGGTGTAGAGAGAGACATATTGTGCAGTGAGCTGCATTTAAGGGGCTTTGATTACAGATTACGACACCATCTGTTGCAAGCGGTGGTCATACTGTACATGACAGGCAGCATATTTGATATGGGTTGCGGGCACCTCCTGCTGCTGCTCCTGTTCATCTCGGGCGACGCCGAATTAAGACACCTCCCCGAAGGCCAGCGGTCCACAGTGGGATAAGTCGAGTCCTGGCACAGACCGCGGCACTCGGCTTACAGCGCGAGGAGTGGATTAAATGTTCTGAGCACGTCCTTCATGGAGCTAGTCTCCTCCAATTTCGGGATATGATAAATCTGCAGCTGTGGGGCATCTCTTCTGGAGAATTCAATTAGGTAAGAAAAGAGAAGAGGATCACAGCGATATTAGAGAGCTGATCGGAGAGCTCCTCAGCCCTCCCAGTAATGAACCGCTCCGTTCCTCCACCGTGACTAGATTGATTTGACTAGCCGAGCTCAGAGTTCATCCTCTTTTTTAAAGTCACTCTCAAAAGGCTGGGTGTCATTGTGAAGGGGAGAAGTTTGAAATTTAGAACTGAATTGAAATATGAGTGACGGCTTGGATTGACGGCCCGGACAGCGACGTGCCTGTTTGCTCCAGACGCCTGCCAACATGTCGAGATAACCTTTAAGGAACTTTGTGATCTTTTCAAACCTGGCAACACTTGACAGATCTGCCCCGATCGATAATTCTGCTCTGTAATTACTGCACATCTCGATTATCAGTTAAAAGCACTCTGAATGCTCCGTCTCTGATTTCTGTATGCACGAATGGAATTTATTCGTGCATACAGGACCATGTCAATTGCCTCTAAGTAAACGGCTAAAGTGACACATTTGAAAGCTCGGCTCGGTATTATGTGCATGTTACAGTGCTTTCCTAAGGTATACATTCTGCTCCCGTCCACAGTCTCCATCTAAAGTTGAGATCAGTTCACAGCCCTGAAAGTGAGTCTCAAGGATGTACCTAATCATGCGAGTATAAATAGTACAGTATAATTAGTTTTAATAGCATCTGTTAAGAATCTCTTTTATGAGATTACGTGACAAAGGCAGGGCTGTTATCACAATTATGGAACAGAGAAATTACCTGGGTTAAATGTGTCTATGTTTAACACTTCTGATGTTTATCTCCATCATTAGTTCTGGATTTCAGTCAGCATTTCAGCTATTTCAACAATATGTACTATTCAAACATTAGAAAATTGTTTTCTACTTGTTTTTCGATAGCACCAGGTTATCCCCAGGTCAGCTTATTTAATCAGGTTAGGCCCAGTGAATAGTTTTTATTTAGACACTGCCAAAGCAAGGACCATCATTAAAATTAGGTCTAACATGCACTCAAGGTTCACTTCAGCATTCAAGCCACTGTCATTATCTGTCGTTAAAAGATTGAGCGCACAATTAAAACAAAGTATTATTTGGAGTTCAACAGTCTCAACCATTCTTTTTTTTTTAGTCTTATTTTGATATGAGTTCTGGACATTTTGGGACTTAAAAGCTATGAACAGTCTCCCATCTCCCTTATCCAGGCAGCCCCATCATCTGGGAGAAAAAAACTGTAATTACTGGGTTTGGCTTGAGATACACTCCACTGCACTCCATCGCAGCATTCTTGTCAGAAAGAAGGCTGTCTCTATCTACCAGTTTACAGTGAACACTGACATTTAAAAATCTTTGCACTTCTCGGTCCATTTTTCATTTCTTTATCTGGCACTTCTTTATCATCCATTTTGTTTTATCACCCATTGCTGTCTGGATGCTCTGACCTTTGACCTCTTTATGACTGGCTGTTTGTTATGTTTGTGATCTGGAAAATAGCCTTTGTTTTATTGTTGCTTTTGAAAACATTTTCTCAGCGTAAAGCTTCATGCCCAAACTGTAAAATACAAACACGACTCTGACTTAGCAACTTTATTGCTAAGTACTAAAATAAGACATCCCAGTGAATTTATGATGAATCATCTTATTTTTCCATCAAATGTTTATGTTCAGTGCCTTCTTTTGCAGCTCTTCCCATCCTGGAGAAAGATGACTGATTATGACATTAAAATGCATAATTATACCCCCCCCCCAGACTTTGCAAAAGAAAAATGAGCCAAAAAAATAACTGGACTACCTTCTGCATGTCCTGCAGGGTTGTAACAAGTCAGACATTAGCACATACTTGTAGCAACAACACTAAGATGGAGCGATCCAGCAGTAAACTCAAAGCTATCATTAAATGTAATTTTAAGCATTCTGGTGACAGTCTCAGCCTGAACCTTAACAAAGAACAGTGCTTTATTTGATAGATGCAATAGTAATGATTTTATTGCCAGTTTAAACACAACTGCTCCACATTTTCTTTTAAACCTGGTGCAGTCGTACATGACCACATTCATTGATTACACACTGATGATTATAGTACTGACTGGCAGTAAGGCAGTGCAATAATTGGCTAAAATGCTTAAGTGATTAGAATCTGAATATTCATATGTATTTCAGGTGCACTAATGACAAATTTCCCATCTTCTGCAGGTGCAGACTGGCCATCTGGTGTAATGGGACTTTTTTTTCCAGTGAGCTGGTTGACCTGTAGTCCTGAGTCCAGAAATAGTGATACAGTATGAAATGATGCAGGTAATGTGTGATTCTGCATCACAGTGGTTAGTCCACTCCAGCAAATTATGTGTCAGTACATTCTACTTCATAATGAATTGACAGTCACGGTGATTAACAAAGACTGACTGCTTTGTGCATAAACTATGACTGCCTTTAGGAAATAAAAGAATAATATGCATAATGATATGAGCAATATAAACGTTGCCAGATTGTATGATCCAACCATATTGCCAGACTGAAATATGGTTATGGGATGATTCTGCAAAAAGTTTTTTCAGTCTCAACATTTTTTAAATTCTTTCTACAACATTTTTGCATGACAATCAAACATTAATTGCTGGTCTGTGGTAAGAGTTAAACTCATGCCTATGCACCAGACCACAACTGGATCCACCCTGACTTCCACACTTAATTTCAATCTGTGCTGTTTACTGTTGAGCACACAACTTTTTGAAGTGCCACTGAACATTGGTATTGGCCATTAAATCATGAGATGTGGAACTGTCCAACAGGGACATTATTCCCATAGGGATGCTGGGCTGGTATGATCATATTTGTGAATGATTCAATACGAAAAATTCCATTTATATTGCTGTTGAATATATTTTTTAACATTTCACAGAAGTGAGTCAACCATCCCCACATAATACTGCATTTTATATCATAATGTGAACTATCACAAGGTCTTTTTTAAGCACATTAAACTCAGTATATCACGTTTTTGTGCACAACAACTTTTTCAGATGGTTGATTTATTAAAAAAAAAAAAAAAACAGCAAACATTAGTCTTGTTTCATCGTTTTTTTCTCCTTCCTTTTCCTCTGAAAGCAATCTTCAGTCATCTCGGAGCATTAAACCCTGCAATTGCTTTTTAGAGCTTATTTTTGTTATCTTTTTATCTTAAGAGCAAATTAAGGTGAATACGAAAGGACAAAGTGGAAGGAGATGTTTTCTGGTAGAAGAAAGAAGCCTGAGGACATGATTGAAAAATTTATCTTTGTTTTTTTAAGGACGATATGTACATCAGTTCAATTAGTCATGAAGCAGAAGGACAAAAAGATGACAGTAATGCAATAAGAAACAAGCAAAGGGATGCTTCAACTACACAATAATTGAGATCACAGTATAAATATGTGGAATTATGTTAACTTGAGGCACATGAAAAAAAAACACAGAAATTCAAAATGACATACAGCGATGCGACAGCTTCAGAACCACAGGGAACAAACAGCAAACAGAGTTGTTTTCCTGTGAATACCAGAAATCAGGCTTGAGGGAAATCAAAGCAAAAGGTTAAGCTGAATCATGTGTGTGACACTTCTCCACCTGAGTCCTTTTGCTAATTAAAGCTCCCGATAAATTAGCATTTCCATGTTGACGAAGGACTCTGACAGGAGGAATTTACACCTGCAGCAAAGGAACGAGGCTCACAGCTGGAATTAGATTCAGCCACCGTGATATTTAGCCAGGTGTCAAAATAACAGAATGCTATTTTTGCGAGAACACAGACACCAGTTAACGGGGCTGACAGTGAGCGAAGGTGTCCCGCTTCGGGGAGTAAGACGCACCGAGGTGTGGGGAGAGGACAGAACTATCGTCTCCTCAAAACGGAGGATCAAAGACTTTTTCGTGTTCAAAGGTTTCATTTATGCAAAATTTCACCTCAAAAAGAGGTGATTAAGATTAGAAGGGCATTCAGACTTTATTTGCCAGGTTGAATATAGGTATTCTTTCAGGAGACTGCTACTATTTTGGCAGGACACTACCAACATGTTGAACTTTCATAGGCTTCTGAAGACTTACATGACTTTAAACATGTAATATGTGTCTCTATATTCATCTATCTATCTATCTATCTATCTATCTATCTATCTATCTATACACACACACACACACACACACACACACACACACATACACACATATTGTCTTTTTGGGATTTTTAAAAAGAAAGCCTGCTGTTAAAAAAATAATCAAATACAATGCACAGCAGACTCTACAGCCAGAAGTCAAAGCTGTCTGGCAGTACAACAATAAATTATTCTTGGTAATATATTCTTGAGTACTTTGTTTCCAAATTCATCACAATGGTCTCATAATAAAACTGGTCGATTTGTTTTGAAGGAAGAGTTTGACTTTTTGGGAAACGCAACCTTTTCATATGCTTATTTGCTTTCTTGCCCAGAGTCAGATGGGAAAATTGACAGAACCAGAGCCAGAAGTCAATTAGCTTAGCTTAGCATAAATACTGGAAACAGGGGCAAACAGCTAGCCTGGCTCACTCTACAGCTCAAAAATACGTCTAACACAGGACTGGCTGCTTTTGCATTCTGGTTTGTGTATCGATTAATCTAATGACATGAAGCTTGTTAATATGTGAGATTTATTGTAGCAGGGCTGGTGGGTGGATTTTTGAGCTTTGGATTGAACCAGGCAAGTAATTTTTGCATGTTTCAAGTCTTTATGTTAAGCAGAACTGACTGGCCTCACAAGAATGATACTGCATCCATCTTCTCACAAACCCTTGGCAAGAAAGCAAAGATGTGTAGTGTTTCCAAAAATGTCGAGCTATTCCTTTAATTTAGGTGGTCCAAGGGTTAAAGCATTTGGAGTTTATTTCATTACATGGAACCATATCTGTGCTTCTCATAAAAGAACAATAGTTCTTCCATCTTAATTCACACCCAAATTCTTTCAGACTGATCAGACATTTTAAAACAGTGGAAGCTCAGACTCCATTTAGCTCAGCTGTGCTGCCAGCCAACACTACCAGATCTCTTGGAGCTGTCTTAACAATCCCAAGCACTTCAATGCGAGGCTGGTACATGTGCTGGTGCGGTTCTAATAAGAAATTGAAAAAGTAGACCACAGAATAGATGCAGTTGACACTGTCGGTGTTTGACAGGAGAATCATTTCATTACTGCACAACACACGAGGACTGAAAAGCTACACCTCTACAGTTCTATCTCTCCGGGTAAATCAATAAACATCAACTTTCTCCGATTTAGTGAAACACGAGGCAGAAAGGGAAGTCTTACAAGGTTCTTGTTAAATTCCTCCCAAATTTGTCTTCTTGTTTTCTGACTGAGATGTGAAATCCAATAACATCTAGTCCTCACATAGTACAGTTCTCACACGAGTCTACAGTGTCAACCAATTACCTCCAGTAGGAAAGATGGAACTGGGGAGAGATAGAGCTCAAGGTTGATGAATATTTGATTTGTTTGCTATTTTTCTCCTTGCTTCCATTTAATTAACTGCTTCTCTCAGACGCTCTCTCTCTCTCTCTCTCTCTCTCTCTCTCTCTCTCTCACTCTGCCTTACACACATACACACTCAGTATTTTATCAAAATGAGTGTCCGTGAATGACTCCTAATCCGTCCAGCCAGACAGGGTAACCTGAGGACACGTCTCATCCGTCTACCTCAAAACAAAAGGCTTGTCATTTGGCCAGCATGTCTCTGCACAGGCCCGTGGTGCAGAGGGTCAGGGGGGGGCGCTGGTCCAGAACCCCTGTCTGATGTGAAATCTTAATATTTTTTGTTTGAAAGTCATTCAAATAACCACAAACTGATGCAAAAAGACAACAAAGAGATGCAAAACAACCAGGAAGAGAAGTGAAACGACTGCAAATAAGGTGCAAAACAAGTGCAAATTGACACGATGACCACAAACAGATGCAAAGGGACAACAAAGAGATGCAAAACAACCTCAGAAAGACGTAATATGACTACAAATCAGGCGCAAAAAAGAAACTACAAAGTGACACAACGACCACAAATAGATGCGAAATGAGCTTGAAGAGATGCTAAACAACTACCAAGAGACACAAAATGACTACAGAGACGCTCAAAATGACCACAAAGAGACACTAAACTACCACACAGAAATGCAAAATGACCACCAAGAGACACAAAATGACCACAGACAGACATTTTGTGTCTCTCAGTCTGAGGGTCTTGCTGCTTTGTAGGAGGGTTTGGGGAGTCTTTTCCATGTCTGTGTCCAGGGGAAACTGTCTCATAATCTGTCCAAGCATTTACTCTGTATATTAGACTGTGTTTAAAGTGGAATAATTATTTAGGAAAATCATTTTAAAGCATTCGAACTGTGCACTACAGCAGCACCGAAATCTGCAACGCTGAACCTCCTCCCACTGTCTCCTCTCTAAAATAACCAGAGGGGAACAAGTTGATCTTTCCAGTAACAATAAACACATTAGTGATGCTTGACAGGTGATGGCTTCCTCTGGAAATAAGAAGCCTCTGCAGTTCACAGTGTCAAATGCAGACAGCTGCCACCGCCAGTCACTTCTCCTTACTGACATGCCAGTTTCTCCATCAAAGTCTCGTCAAAGAAGAAATACCAGTTTTCCACGTGGAGGCTCATTTAGCCAAATTACTTCCACGACCAAATGTTGCACTCCTGCTCGTTATGTATGCGCTTGAGGTTGTTGTTGTTGTTTAGCCCTGTTGACTCTGTTGACATTGACTCGTATAACGTGGGGACCTCATGTTATTAATAAATTATACACCATCCTCTGTGTTTCATGAAGTGCATGAAATATGGGATGATGAAACTTCCAGAAATCTCCTGTGCCCTGATCACGACTCCATAAGGTCAAAATTTGTCAAAAGTTTGTCTGCCTGTGATATAGCCTTGTAAAACAAAGGGTGTTTCAAAGTCATTTATCACATTTAGTTCTTGAAAATAAATCAGAAAAGAAAGCAAATGAATGCTAAAAACACTATGATAGTTCGGTCTTATTTAGCCTGTGATTTTTACTTCAACACATATGTTTAAAACCATCAACAATCTCAGCTGTTAATGCACATGTCCTGTGTCCCCTACTATTTTGCTAAAAGGCAAGCAAATTCAATCTTAACCATTTCAACATCCTTATGTTGAAACTTCTGCTTTCACAGCCTCCTCCATCCCTAAAGAAAATCTGAGTCATAGCAACAACGTGTCCATTCAGCTTCATCAACAATGCAATCCCCAGTTCGGTATGCAACTGAATGACTGTAATACCCAGATTACAAACTCAAACATTAAAGACAGCAAATAACAAAGCACACATTTCACAGGCACAGCACATTCCTGTTACTGTTCACTGACAATAACAGGCAGTTTCTACATTTGCTATATTTTCTAATTTTCACAAATATCAAAAAGGAAAAAAACTATCAAAACTATCAAAACCATAGCATCACAAACTCAATTATGCCATAACACTACAGCTCACGGTTGCTGGTTGTCATCCTAACATAAGGTGCTGTTCCTCTATGGTTTTCCAGGTCCATGGAGGTCAGAAGTGACGGCTGTCCGACTAATAAAAAGATTTGTGACTGTAAATACAGTCCCTCAGAAATGGTGATACACGTCCTCCCTCGACACGGTGTGAGAGGACTGAACCTGAGGCGACTGAAAGAACTCAAATCAGACTGAAAGTTTCTTTGTTCGTGGTGTTTTGTGGACAAGGAAAGCTAGATGTGGCGCACTAGGGAAAAATGTCAAACGCAGCAATGATTCCAAGTAAACTCAGGAGACCACTTGAGTCAATGCATGATGTCGTGTGTGTGTGTGTGCTTTTGTCTGTGATAATCTAAGATGTCCACTAACATCAATTGATTTTTCATAATTTGTTTTAGAAGCAATAGGACATGCTCTTATTCACTCCCTTGGTGGGATTTCCATGAGACCGTAGATACACGTGAGAGTGGTACCAATGCTCAAAATTTAACTGCAAATCTGCAATAACTGTAACAATGTTAGTTCATCTGTCACGTGACATATGATGCATGCACATGCGGGGTGTCATTAAAAACTAATCAGCACGAAGGGGTGTCATGCTTTCATAAAAGTTTGAGAAGCACTGGACTTATGTAGAGAGAATTTTTTAGGAATGAAATATGAAAAAGAAAGGCTATGGGCTTTTAACTTCAAGGCGAGGGCATATTCTAGGAGGGAGATATGAGAGAGGAGGATATGATTCAGCAGGAAGAGAGGGGTGATGTCAGGTAGACTAGTTCTTAAAATGATGAGATTTTTTAGCCTATGAAGGAAGATGGAAAGCAACTGTGGTATTCTGACTGGAGTAGCAAGGTCATTGCACCAACAGGGAGCCAGTAGGAAGGAGAGTTGAGTCCCGGCGGACCACTTACTTTTAATGTGTTCTCATTTGCCTCCACACAAAGCTCTGTCGGGGTCTTAAAAAGCCCTCCTGATGCTCTCGACTCTCGTACGGGTAGCGAGAGTCCTCGGCTCGCCGAGAATGATCGGTGAGTACAGCTGAATGGCCTGCCAGGTCCATAATGTTTTGATGTAGTGCAACACACGCCAATAGTCCACAGAACAGAGCAAATACAGATATCAGAGCATCTGAGGTAATCAATAAATAGAGGCCGCTATGGCGCTCAGGGCCAATATATATATCTTTCTGCTTCCTGGGAAATTTGAAGGTACATTCGTGCTGCGATGCTTTATCCTGTCCTCGCTGCTGATGATGTTGGCAGTCAAAGCCAAATAGCCAGGACTGTGGAGCCATTAATTTATTATGAGTGTTTACCACCCAAACATCGGCGCGCATATTGCAGATCCCGCTCATTTGTGCAGATGAAGAACTGATGGACGGATGAGGGCGGCTCACCGTGGGTAATGTACTGTTTTGCTTTATCAGGACAAAGAAATGGCAAAAAATACAAAGCAGCTACTTTTCAGGTTTTGAAAAAAAAAATACTGCAAAAGGCTGTAGCCTTAGAAATGATAAAATTAATAAGAAAAATAATAGTGGAGTGCAAGGCTGGGATAAGCTCCAACCCCCGAGTGGCCCTGAACAGAAGCCATCTGGGGGTCACACTGAGTTGCTGAAATGAGGTTCTGATGCAGGCAATTACAAACAATACAGGACGGCGGATGAAGGGAATATGTACAGAGATGGACGATTCATTCCTGAAGCAGGATTTTGGCTTCCGTTTACAAATAGGTGTCTCCCTTTTTCCGACGTATGACAGGAGAGCGTGCCTTTGTATAGCATCGATCAACATGTGCGCCGTGTAGGAGAACATGGCTGAAGCTCAGTGAGAGCTGAGAGAGCTGCATTATTCACACGGCGCTGCCAGTCATCGCTGACACTGAGGACAGTGGGGTGACTCCTCCTACTTGATAATACATGATGATTGATGTTTTTTGAGACACAAAACATCCCACATGAATAATAAACAGGAGCTTTATTAGCAGCCGGGAGAGAGAGGAGGAAGGTGGGGTTCGGGTGTCTGGTGGGATTCTGCGCGAGGTGATGGACACTGTGGAGGTCAGACATACATCCTCACCTGGGGAGAGGTTATCTCAGAGGGAAATTAATGGTGTGTGTGTGAGAGAGAAACGGGGAGAGAGAAAGGTATCGAGAGGGAAAAGAAAGTTGCCAAGCCGCCACCGCCGTCACACGAATGCCTCACGCTATGAAGGACGCAGAAGAAGGAATTAGCTGTAATGCTGCTCTCAGTGTGCCTTCACTAAGCCAACAGATACCACATTTAAACATGATTAACTGTAATAAAGCCTCAGTAAAGCTCATTCTACCTGATTAGACGCAAAACTGTCTGCTTCATGGTCACCAGTAGATATCTGACAGCAGCAGCCACCTGATAATTGTTGCTTACTGGTGAGCGATCGCATTATAATGAACCGAATGCAGCAAAAGGCAATGCATGTAAATAGATGTAAATTGATGAACTGTGCACAAGGGAAACATTTCGGTCTGGTTTATTTCGTGTTTTTTCATGCCACTGTGGAATGTACTGCAGTTTAAATAGGTAGATACATGATTTTTTTTCCCTTCAATCTCTCAACTTTGACATGATAAACTGTTGCACACAGTAGCAACACTGACTCATAATCTGCTGTATAAAAGCAGAAGCTCAACTAAATGTCAACAGAAAGCCCGAGGAATGCGGCCACAAGGCTTTAAAGGGTTCTTCTAATCCCGGCTGAAACAGCAGAGCCTTCAGTATTTTTCACCCCTCGATCCTCAATGCATCTTTTGATTGTTAAAGGGGGGGGAGGTGCTTCATTAGTATGCATCTTTTAAGGCACGAAGGCGGCCTGCAGATGCGGGAGTTGAGGTGGTGGGGGCGTGGGAGAAGCTGGGTCAGTCACATGGCCGGGACTTCTCACAGCATCCCTACATGCAGTGGATCTTAACGAAACCGCCGCTCTCTCCTCCTAATTCTCACATGGCAGCCGTGACCTACTTTCCACAAAAGACAGGCTCATGCAAACTTGATGATATGCTTATAACAGAGGAGCCCATCGTGCACTGCCTGAGGTGAGCCTGGCAATGCGGAGGCAGCAGGGGGTCTGTATGTTAGGGACCAACTGGCAGGATGTGTGTTAGTAGCTCCATCCTGGGTGGTTAAACGACATTCGTTGCAATGACACGAGGGGTTTTTGAAGGTTGTCAAGATAACCTGAACCCCTTAAGCAAAGCGCTTCATTTCAAAGTCATTTTATAGACAAAGACAGGCCTATGATTAATGAATGCATCTGAATAGGTCTCTCATGAAACTACAATGGCAGACATCAGAAGTGTTCTGCATTAGCAGGTACGGCAGCTACTGAGGACATTTCTAAAACTGTGAGCTGACTGAGCAGATTGTCACAAACACATCGTCTAATCGTGTATTCTGCTACTTCTTACCAGCGGTGTACTGGGACAGGCCCGAGGGCGGGGGGGGTGCTTGCTTGGCTGTGATTGGCCAGTGAGCCCAGTCCCTGAACAACACACAGCGGCATGCTACTATGACAGGGCCAGACGCTGGTAAAAACTTTATGGATGTTCGACCGTCCACCTGCCCGCCAATCCCCTCTGGGATTTGTCCCGGTATGCTAGATGGCCAGGACACCACTACTTCTTACCAGAATCTTTGAAACTTCTAAAGGCATAAAATTAGTGTTGGATATCCAACCTCAGTTTTTTACTTTTTTGAGTCCACAGCATAGAGAACCAAAAACTGGAAAGTACTGACAGTTGGTATCAAATGCCTGACCATATTCCTTATCATCTTCACATTCTCTGATTTCAAATTCTTTGGCCAGTCTTAGACTATCTTATTAAGCTGGTGTCCCTGCATGTCTGCTGTTCTTTAGATGCCCTTTCAAATTTGAGAACAAAAGTTATTTGACTGACTGGTAACCATGAAGAAAAGGTGTGTTGCATCTATCCTGCATTTATAAAATTAGTTATTTGGTCAATTGAATTGCACTTAATCCTGTTGTTTCCTACCAAACCATTCTTTGCAACTTCTAAAGACTAAATGTGAGGTTGCTTATCAAACTGCGATACATGTTTGGTACAGGCTGCATTAAGTGTGAAGAAGCATCAAATACAGACAGTGTGTCTGCTCAGATTCCAAATCTCTTTTACTTGTTCTTTGATCACAGTCCGTGACTCAAATCAAATGTTACCAGCTGAAACAGTTTTATTCACGTAAACTTTGTGTATGGCTGCTTGTGTTTGACATTTACCATCTGATAAGTTTGATGTTTCTGTTAATTAATAAAAAAGGAGGCTGGAGTTAAACATGTTTATATTTTTCAAAGTAAGGTATCAAAAAAAAAAGTCTTGTTTTGGCATCAGCACCAAACCGTAGGTATCATATCAGCACTGATGTAAGAAAAATCAAACATTACCCAGCCTTATTCATATTTGAATAAATTAACCAAGAACATCTCTCCAATAAGGAGGAATAGAGCATCGGCGCTGCAATAAGAACAGAACAGAGTGGTGTATTTGCTTTATACCTGCTTAGATATAAAGCAAATATCCAAGGCTGATGTCAGACAGGTGTAAAGCTCTGAGCTATGTTCTTCGCGAGCAGCTAACAGAGGGTAAGCGAGGTTTAGGTGTAATTTATTTGTGCCTTCAAATGATACTCACACACACCGAAAACTGCACATCACACAAAGAAACCCCAGCAGGCTTGTAAAAACATCTCACCCCTAAATAGTAAAAAAAAAAATATTAAAAAAAATAAAATTGAAACGACAGAGAGAAATATCAAGGTGACAAACAGATATAGGTGAGCCGGGCATCAGAAACCCAGACATCAAAACTTCACACAGAGGAGGAGAGAACAAAGACAAAGAAGAGGAGGGCGACGGTGGGGAGATAAATAAATATAGAATGAGTGAGGCGGGGATGGTGGGAGTGTTTCAGGGAGAATGAAAGTGTGGGAGCGCCTGTGGATGGAAGGGGCGCACCACTCTGTCCATCCATCTGATATCCCAGATTGGGGGGTGGAACAAAACCCTTTGACTGTCTTCCAGCCCTCTGAGCCTGAGAAACCCTGGATGCTCTCAGTTGTTTTCCCAAAAATATTAAATCATATTCACAATATCTGAAATTACTACTCTGAAATGTGTCACTTCCAAGTAGACCAGATCGCATTATGAAATGTCCAAAAAATTGTTTTTGATTTTCCATTACGTCTCGTATTGAGGAGGTATACTGTACCACATTTATTCCAGTCATGGGTATCTCTCTTATCCTTTATGTCTCCACTAATGCTACCAAAATCCAGCACCTTTATTCTACAGATAAATTTAAGCGTGGATGTGATGAATGCTGCTCCAGACAGGGCCTCGAGGCTGAGAAATAAATAGATTTTATAGCACATTTTTTTCCACAATGAGATTAATATATTTTTCCATTAATTAGTCCGATCCTTTGCCTTTGTTTGAGCGTGCGTTACTGCAGCCAGGTGTTAAAGGGGCTGTTCACTGATTTTACACATGGTCGGTTTAATCAGCCTGTGAAGGAAAGTTGGGACAGTTTGGGTCGAGGTCTTCTGTAGCTCTAGTAGAAGCTCGCATTGAGCTGGAAAGCCTGTAAAACCCCATGCCTGAAAAACATGGGATGCATTCCAGTACCCACACTACTGTACTATTTAGAAATAGATTTAGTATGTCCCTATACATAGTATGTCAAATGCAGTACGCAGAAGACACCAGGATGTCCAACTGCGACCGGACGCACTAGGCAGAAGGGAAGCTAGCATGTTTTTCTGCCTATTCTTACCCACAATCCTCTGCAGCGAAAGATACATCACACCAGACAAAGCACAGACAGATAACAGCTTGTTGACAGATGTCAGAAACCTAAATGCAGCTGCACATTCAAGTGTAATCACTACATAGCTTTTACAACTGGTGTGTATAATCGAACATTACTAAAGACTGAATGTATGACGAAGCTGTATCTCCTAACTGTATGCAACAGCACGAACTTTGCACAGGCAGCATGTTCTAAAGGTCAAATGAAAAAGTATGCATGGATGGAACATAGCTCTGGACATTTAGAGAGGATCTAAAGAAAGACAGCATGGAGTTGCATTATGACAACATTTTCATAGCTTGATCAATACTAAGGACTAAAATTCAAGGAGATCTCAACCTATGTTGCTTCAATTTCAACCTTTTTTTGAATTATTTGTCTTTTGCAAATCCCCCGACTCTATGGAAATACAGTGAATTGCTGGAGTGTCCCTATGAATGTGTGAAAGATCTTATTCATTATAGGGTCAACTAGCACTCCAGCGCTTTAGCGAAGCCTCTCAGTTGAACGGGAAACACTCCACTTCTGACCACAATTCCTGTGAAATTCTATAAAACTAAACAGATCAATTCCCATTCAGAAGCCTTACGCAAGAGCTATAGGGCACGTATCTGGATTTGAAGCCTCTACTGGCCACAGTCACACACTTATGTGGGCTGTACAGCAGTTTTGAGAGGTAGAGAAAACGCTGAATTTATGTAACGCAGTAATGCTCGGTGTCTGAACCCGAGGACACTCGCAGCCCACACAAGTCACCTCTGAGCGGACCTTGGAAACACTCCTGTGTGAAACAGGTTTCTTTGGCAGCATCAGCTAGCTGGCAGGTTTCATATAAAATGTGTAGTTGAAGGTGTCCAAAGATCGATAGTTTCAAGCGGAGCTGAGCTGTTTTAAAATTTGAAAAAGAAAAGAGAGAGAGAAAAAATACTTCTCAAACAACTTTATAAGGAAGCCGAGTAACTGACACTGAATGTGATGGCTGATGAAATATACAGTCAGTAAAGCAGTGGATGGATGGATGTGACAGCTTTGATTTTCCTCTGCTCTTTTTCACAAGCTGTTAGATCACACCCTATCCCATGATCCTATTTGTGGTATATTGCGACTGAAATTTCGGTTTTCCACACAGAGGTCAGAGATCAGGGTCAGTCACAGGAGACTACTTCTTTATCCTCGAAAGATTGCCTTCGGTTGAGTTTTACTGAAGTAAAAACTGAACTTGTTTCAACTCTATTCCAAAGTGTCTTCTGTCATTTGACTGTGACACCTTCTGTGAGTAAAAGTCTAATCACGTTGAATATTACGGTGCATTTTAAAGGGTAGTTTAAATCCTCAGAAGGAAGGAAAACACAAACTTTTATAGACTGGATGATCAAGATTCTAAAGATATTAAATGATAAACTTCAAGCCGTATTTGGCAAAAGCAGATAAACGCTAAACCGCTTCAGAGCGCAGAAGTCTCAGTTTGTTTGCCGATAAACAGATGGCAATTTTACAAGTCCACATAAACATCTTTGACTGAAGAAAGAGTTGACAGCAAAGACGCCAAAACTACGACACTTTTGGAAGAGCATTCTCATTTCAAAGGCAAATAGAGGACTTGTGATTTTAACGTTCGCGTTTAACGAGAGCGGCGTTTCCTAATGACTGTAGTAAAATCAATTACCATGCGACATAAGACATTTGGATGACATCAAAGGGTAAAGGGATTGGGTGTTCTTTGTTGAATTTGTTTGAATAAATGAATGGATGTTAAATGTACGCTTGTTGATTTTCTTATAGGATATTGATGCTCCCAAATCTCATCGTGTCCTCCTGGCCGGATGTTCATTCTCAACTCATTTGTGAAATGTGTTGAGATATTGTGGGGACGTTATCAGGTGCTGTAAAAATCGTGGAGCTTAAAGGTCCACCCCCACTCAAAAATCTGTTTTGTTTATTGTTCACTTCAGTGTGATGTTCGAGCTTCACTGTGCAGAATGATGGAGGTGTCCAGTTTGACACTAGAAGGTTGTTCTGAAATTCATCTGCTGAAATGAAAGCTCACCTTAAATCTGAGCTGAAGGCGTGTCAGCAGGATTTAGTGACATCACAGCCAGACAGCCAACCACAGTCCAGTGTTCAACTGTGTTAGTAGAAACTTGAAGCCTGCAGTGCACATTGACTGAGAATGGACCTGAAGTGAAGCAGGAAACATCTTGTGTCTGGTAGTTAAACCTTTCAAATAAAAAGCATTCGAGATTTTTAATAAGGTCACAATCTGCATTATACTATTGTGAATACTGTACAGTGCTATAATGTCACTGTAAAAGTAGAGCCACTTTTCTGGGACATTGGAGAGGAGATAAGATGAACATAAAAATTTAAAATGTGAAGAAATTGTGCATATTCTGGACAAGTTCTGGTCAAATCTGGCATTCTGAGTTGGAAGAATTTTTTTATCTAGTGTGCACAAAATTTTAAAAAATGTTGCAGGACTTCAGGGGCAAATTTTCTATATATTAATGATATGTTTGTGGCTATAGACGAGTCCCTATGGAATTGCACCATTTTACTGTTACTTTACTATTAGACTCATCAAAGATGCATATATAGCAGACTCCTACAGATTGATTCAATAGTTCATGCTTTGCAACAGTCGCAGCAGTGTCAGACAATGCTTGGACATGATGGTGAATATATGTATGAGCTGAATGAGGAGATGAGAAGGGGAGATTTTTTTTTTTTATCTAAATCCATATTGGAGACATTTAGCATATGACGCACAGCACTGATTGGTCTGATACTTTAGCCTCTCCACACAAGCCACGCTCTCAAAAGGAACCACATAAAAGGCAAACAAAACAAGGCCAAACGTCATCACCACAGTTGGAAACGCTGATTGGATTCTGCAAACAAACGCGCACCTGCAGTCAGAGCCGCACTCACACAAACCTGTCAAACGCTTCAGCTGCTCTCAGAAAACCGTTTTTTTTTTTTTTGTTTTTTTTTTTTCTTCAAGTATCACAGCAAGGCCTTATCTTATCCACTTCAAACAGTGATGCCTCTTGTGATGAATCTCTAATGTGAGAGAACTGGAAAACTATTATCTGGACTTGGCAGTTTTCTTTGGCTGGCCAATTCTGCCACAGTTCCTGCAAGCAGCTCTCGCTCTACTTTTCCATCTCCATAAATTGTCCCCATCTCTCCATATTTCCCCTGTGATGAGTGGAACCGACTTCTTGTTAGCTAAATGCATCTAACACCTTGCAGAAAGAGAGAGAGGACCAAGGACACCGTGTGCTGCATGTGGCCTCCCTCACTGGCTGCTCTCTATTACTATGGATACTGGTTATTATTTTTAAAGCGCATGTTCTCTGGCCACATAATTAGCACCAAGCAATTAACTGCTATTATATATTAGATGTGTTCTTTTATATGTTTCAATTAGTGCCGTATATATTTATAGATATGCTGTAAGTGATTGTGTCTTATAATCATGCACAATATTTATGCTTTTTAATTACATAATAACCATACAGAGCTGAAAACACACATGGTCGATTATCAGATTTTACACAGCCTGCGCAAACAATGAATCATCTGTGTTTTGAATGCATAAACTGCCACGAGCTGATGTGACATTGGGAGGCAGTGTCTGCGATAATCTGTCATTGACCTGCTGCTGGTGTTGGGTGGAGGTTTGCCATCCATGCTGAGCAGCAAGAAAACAAGCGGGCCTGCTGGCGAGGGGCCGTGAAATGCACAATTAGTCCCGGGTCAATTGTGTTAGACTTCCTCAAAGGCAAAAAAAAGACAATCAATGCGTGACTTTGGGCTCAACATGAACTCAATTTTGCCGTTTTTGAAATTAAAATGCGAGCAGAGAGTTATTCTGCTAAATGATCTGCAAAGAGGAAACCTCCATCCAAGGCTCACTCTAAGGTCACGCTAATAGTGTGCAGCGACCTTTGACCCCCCCTCCTCTCGTTACCACCCTTTGCTTTGACTCTGAGCTTCAATCTGTGCCTGATTTGCCTAAAACTCTCCCTCTGATCACGCAGTCACTTAAATGACTCCAGTGTTGCACACAGCACTTGGTTCCCAGTGTATAGAGGGTACCAGGCTACCCTCTAGTGGCACAGCCGAGCGATGAACCGTGTCACAAAATAAGTTGTTGTCTCCCTCAGACGGATAAAAGGCCAAACCGGATCCCCCGAACTGATGGGAGGAAAGGGGGAAAAAAAGTCCTCTGTGGCGTGAGACGAGGCGGAGGAAACCGTGCGGGGAATCCCAGTGCGTTAACCGAAAATGTTTACTTTATATGCAAATCAGGCCTGTCGACACCAGAGGTCTTATTTTAAGGCCCGGGCTTCTGTTTTTTTTTTCTTTCTGACTTTTCAAGAAAGAAAGCTTTGATGTTGGCAGGAAGGATCGATGCCAGGAAAAGAGCGAGAGAGAGAGAGAGAGGATGCAGAATGAAAATGTAGTTCTGGGTGCGTGTTTGTGTGATGGAGAGGAGGGAGGGAGGCATCATCATAGACCCTCTGTTTTAACCTAATGCATCCTCAAGCATCGTGATCCATGTGCATCTTTATTGGGGGGTGGGGGGGAGCCACAAGTGACGTTTTCCACCCCCACGCCTCTCCTCCTTCCCCCCCTCTCCCCTCCCCTCCTGCATCATCTGGACAAGTTTGTCGGGTCGCATCCGACACAGCCTGAAACGCAACTGCTTGACCTTCCTGCACCATTTCTTTCCGTTTCATTTGCCACGATGTGTCGGAGCACTCATCGCGCACGAGGCCCGAGTGTGAAAGGGAGATGCGAGCTTTACTCCCGCAGCATCCCGTCACCCGTCACCCGGCCGCGGAGGCCTGCGGAGCCCGCTGCGGAGGAGCAACTTTATTGGGGGGGGCACATGAATGAAAGCTAAAACGTGCAAGATCAAGTCTGACAGGATTGCAAAAAAAAAAAAAGGGGGGGGGGGGGGGGGTTCATTGTGCAGACACGAACGAGCGACTGCGCGCACGAGCCGCGATCAGACACGGTTTGATCATGAAAGGCCACTTAACAGACTGACAGAAGTGCAGAAAGTGTGCAAAGGACACAAGCAAATCAGATCAGCGCAAAGAGATGCAACAGACCCCCTGAAAGCTCAGACGCCTCACTGAGGATCAATTAAATATCTCCCCCCAAAAAAAGAAAAATCCCACCCCCACCTTTCTCCCCAAAAAAAAGAATAATCCGCATCTACTTACATGGAGCTGATGTTTTTGAACAACTCCGCTATGTCAACGCTGGTCCCGTTGCTGCCGGTGTCCTGCAGGGCGAGCAGGGGGAAAAACCTGCCGTTGTCCGACTTATTGCAATAGATCTCTGTTTGAGAGCAGCTGCAGGTCGGCGGGCAGTCCAGCATGGAGCTCAGATAGTCCTGGAAAACACTCATCAGGAACAAAACCCTCCACCAGCAAATCCGGATCGAGTGAAACCATAGATCCATGTCTCCGGGCGAACAGGGGGGGAGAAGAGGTCCCGATGTCCTCTGGGTTAGAAGAGAAGAGGAGGAAGAAGGGAGGAAGGAGGAAGGAGGAGGAGGAGGAGGAGGAGGATGGTGCGTCTGCACAGAGGATGCTCTATGTGAGCGTGGATGGATGGATGGATGGATGGGTGGATGGATGGATGCTGTGGTGTCCTTGCGCGTCAGAGATTGGCTGAGAGAGAGGGGGGGAGAGAGGGAAAGAGAGAGAGGGGAAAAAAACAGAAAAGACGAAACAAAAAAAATCAAGAATGGGAAGAAATAACGTGAGGATCCGCTCGTCTTTTCAGCCTCAGATGCATGGTGTTCCCCCGGAGTGCCGAGCTGCTGCCGCCGCCGCTGCTGCTGCTGCTGCCGCTGCTGATGTCGTCGTCTCTCTCCGAGCAGGACCAGGACGACTGGCTGGAGAGCAGAGACACCAAATGAGAAGTTGGAGCATCAAGTCCCTCCTACCGGCTACAGTCATACTGACACCTGCAGAAGCTGCATGCAATCAACAGTGATCACAGATCGCAGGCTTCTCATGTGAGGGTGGCTGAGCTGCACAGGCAACATGGGTGGAAAATAAGAGGATATATCAGGATGCAGAGGATACTGTCAAAATATAAAGGATGAATTATAGGATCATTGGATTGATAATTGAGTAAATAAATGGCTTATTATAGTAATATCTAGAACACATAAAATGATTTACATCAATATAGAGCAAATACATAAGGATAAATTATTAAATTAGATTTATAAAAAATATTTCTGCTGTCAAGTTACTTTAGTAATCAGACTACAGTGATTATAAACAATATTCATCCCTGTGTTAAGGTTTCATGTTTTATTGGTTTACAACATTGAATCAAAGGTGATTTAATGTGGCATTTTTTGGCACCAGCCAACAAAAATGATCCTAAAACACATCTCTACAATGTGACTTAAATATAAAACACAACATATGAAAGGATTACAAATATATGTTTGGATACCATCAGTATTCAGTGCCTGTAGCAGAAGACAGCTTATTAATCAATGGTGCAGTTGGTTCAATGGAGCTCACCTGTGTGTGGTGGGACTTTAATTGATTTCAACACACCTGTATGTGGAAGGTCCAGAATTTAAAGACGACCTCCTGTGAAAATCAGATTTTAACCTTCTTAACATACCCATATGTTTTTGTTTTATATATGCTACAAGACATATAATGAGTCAGTCAGTATCATGGCTGTGCATAACCACCTTCCACCAGACTTAAAATCACATATAAAAGTAACCAATTCCTTCAGCTTACAGGATGGAGCTTTTGTGAGGTATCAGAGGAAGAGCCAGGTGTAGCAGGGCCTATGTGGGTTGCCAGATTGGGCAGTTATAGGTTGAATTGTGTGTGATAAAATGGGCTTGACTAGGTGAATAACACAGGGCTTATAAAAAATATATATTCATAAATTCTCTTTCTCAGCTATGCAAACACATCCAGTCAACTTTGATATGACATCATTTTTATTCATTCTGCTAAGAGGAGATATGAGTTACCATCACAGCCACCCGTGGCTCACCCTATAAACACACACGAGCTGTAGTGTAGTAATCTGTGTTTTCATTATAACAGAAACATCTCTTGCAACATTACATCATCACTGTTTGTTTGGCTTTTTGATGGCATGGAATTGTGTACTCTTTCTCTCTCTCTCTCTCTTTGTGTGTGTGTGGGGAGGGGACACAGAAATGGGAAGAGCAGAAATGGAAATTAGTTTTATAGTTGCATTCTATGATGTAGCCTCCTATCTGCGTTCCTGCACACTCGTGAACACTTGAATTGTTGATTTATAATGTCACGCTGAAACTTTGTGATTAACCAAAATACTTATGCTGTTGTGAATTTATTTGTATGGGGGTTTTTTTTTCTAAAAATAATTGGGCATTATTGGGCTGAAAAACAATCAAACCAATCTGGCAACACTGGCTACGTATCAGGATTTTCACTAGTTTCACTATTTCCAAAGCCATAGGAGAGATATGTTCTGTTTTCTGTTACAAAGCTGCAAGAGTGGAACTGGTGAACCTTGATGTATAACCAAAGGATCTGAAAACACGAGACAGAGAAAACTCAGAATTATCGTATGCATTTTCCAATGTCCACACTAAAGCCTGGCACAGATCCATCCATTTATCCTGGAGACACAGTGAGTACATGTTGGTAAACCAGTAAGTTTTATCAGTTGACTGTGTCCAAACAAATGTGCAGTGTGCTGGATAATGTTAGCCAACGTCAGCCTGTCAAACTACATGATGATTCATGTCAAATGCTAATGGGACAGTTTATGTGACTCGAGGGTGTTGATGAAGAAAGTTAAATGTTAATCCAAACAGTTTGTGAGATAGTTGAGGTGCTGAATTAAGTGATGGCTACGTTCATTAGGATAATTCTGACAGAAAATTAAATGTGACTTTGGGGTTGTTCATGAAGAAATCGTGTCACGATAAAGGTCATCCTGGTAAGCTGCTCGTGTTTGTATAGGTGTTAAATAAATAATGTTAGCAAGCTAAGGTAAGATAATATAAGTGCATATGATGTGGAAGAAGTTTTCCTTCAGGACTTTCTGCCATAAAGCCCTGTTTCTGTGTTTGATGAGTAGAGCTGAAGGTGAGCAGTGGAGGGGTGGGTGGAGATAGAGGGGGAGACTATTTGCATAGATCCATACTACATGAAGACAAAGGTGTAGAGTTCCATCTTAGCCATTGTTTTTTTAAGCAGTTTGATAAGCAGAAATTAGTTGTTAGTTTTAGTTTTTTTTTTTCACTTATTTTTAATCAATGCCAGGAGAGGAACTTTAAGTGAATCTGTGTCATGAAGACAAAGGAACATTCCAACCAACAACATTAATGTACCACAGCAGTCCAGATCTCAGCCTATTTAAAAATTTGGGGCTGGACTGAAAAAATGCCACATTCATGATCCCCATGCAGCCTGGCAGAGCCTGAATGGTTACAGAAAGAAGAATGGGTGAAAATACAGCAAAGCTGATACGAACAGATATTCAAAACTTGAACTGCTGCCAAAGGGAAATGTAAAGACTGACTGGAGATGGCAAATAGTCATGCAAACATTAAATTAATATTTTATATTTGTAATTAATTGTGATCATTTTGTAGAGATCTGTTTTCACTTTTCCCGTAGATCAGTGAGAAGAGAAGAAGTCACATTTGTTGTAAAACAATAAAAGATGAAAACCTCTAGGGGGCTGAAATGTAAGACCCTGTAAATGTAAAATGTATATTAAGTACATGTGAATGTATGACATTCTGAATAAAAAGCATCCCTGGGATAATTAGACATTCACAGAGACACAATATTATGGTTCTGTTTGGTGCTCTGTGGGTTGGATTGTACAAAGTTCAGACATGGAGGAAACTTCAGTTTCAGCAGGAGGCCGGATGAAAATGATTTCATGTTCAAATGTAATTATCAAGTCAGTTTCGAGACTAGGTGGCATCAAATTAAATCAATGTTGTGCCAGCATTGTTTATCCGGGAGCGCCCAGCAAAGCACCATTACGCTAAAATGGTACTGCTGCTTTCATATTGTAATACAATATGTTTAACACTACTTATTTTCATTTTAACTGCACTCCCCCCACCCCCATTACAATAATGGAGTAGGTGAATTTACATCACATTACTGATAATAATCAGCATTGTACATGTGTTTTGCTGGTGCTTGCTTCTGTAAAAATAAAAGTTTGCCATTAGGAGATACCCTCTCAACAGCCGCTTTATTTCACTAACTAGACAGCTGCTGAAGTCTCATGTTAGCCTCAAATAAATGTCGGAATCTATTAGTGCTCAGACTGAGGACTGCAGGTTTCATCCCTGTCCATTTAGACTGGAAGCACATCAGGAAGGGATCTCCTAATAGCCGGCATGACCAGGAGGAATGATTACAGCAAGCAAAACCTGTTGAAGTGTTCACATGGGAACCTGAGCATTCAGATTTGAAAAATTATAAAGCTGTCCTGAAATGTGATGGAAAACACCAGTTCCCCACACCTCTCTCCTTTGGCTCTCTTTTCTACCACATCTTCTGTGTGTAACGCTGCTTATAATGAGCAATTTTCTTTAGTGAGACTGTGCTATTATGCAACGTCCCCAAGCATGTTCATTCAACGTCTAATAAAAATACAGCTAATAAAATCTGAAAGCCAATAAAATATGAAACACTTGAAGAGCAAGTGTAGATGACATTCACAGGAACGGATACCTGAGTCAGTGCCATGCAGCTGTTTGGGTATGTTCGGATTTTTTGCTAAATTTAGATCATTTCCATGTCCCATTAATTTCCATTGTTGCACCCTGTAATGATGGGACAGCTTATCCTATATGCCAGAGCTGAGAACAATGAGGTCCAATAGGAAGTCACTGCAATACATTTGATGAGAGTGGAATAGTAAATGATGAACTGAAATCAATTCAGTGTCAAATGAAAATGCATATATTTCTCTACTTTCTCTATATTTACTGTTTTAAAATTACATTAATTTTCATGAATTCATTGCAGTAGTATTGCAGAAGTCTTTAATTTTCATTTCAGTCATTTCACCATGAGCTGCTTTTATTTATTTTCAGTCACTCCACAGTAGTGAAGCTCATCTGGTTAATTCATATTTCTTTCATTTTATTTCATTTTTCATATCCCATTGTTTATTCATTCAACAATCATTTAAGTGAAATAATCTTGTCACATTTAATCGTCTGCGAAGTTCATCTGAAAATTCCGTTTGAAATATCTGTCTTTTTCATTCTGAAAGATTTTTTGGGGCCAGACGGTTGGCTGATAATAACAACCACCTGTCACAGCCCTTCTGACCTAATCTCAGATGAAGTTTCATTTTTTTTAAAAACTAAACAGATATGAAAGCCTGTCGAGAATGGAAGTGTCATCCAGAGCTCTGTCAAAATGTGATTGGTTCCTCAGATGCCACCCGGTCCCTTGATCCCATCCTGGACATCTATTTGTCCTTGTCTTTGAAATATTTCCATTAATGAAGTTTGAAAAACCCACTAAAGAGCTCATCGAGCACATGACAGCTTTACATCTCCAATCAAATGAGAATGAGCGGAGCCGTCATTCTTTTGTTCCATTTAACTTCAATGAGCCATGACCAGATTTCAACATCTCCCAGGTTATCTTCAGTTCCTCTTTCAAACAGGCTGCCATCGCTGTGACCCGTCACCCATCGCTACACCTCTCTCTGGGCCTGACCAGACCATCTGCAGCCTGACACCCAGCCTCCATCTTAGCCTCCTTCCTGCTCGGTCATCTACCACCCTCCGTTTGTCGTCTACCGTACCAAAGCCTTATTGAAAATGTGTGTTTGCTGTGACATCCACCTCCACGCAGTTCTTTACCAGATCGCCTGGTCTGCTAGAATCAATCAGGAACACCCAGCACAACTGTACAGCCTTCAAAGAGTCTAGCTGGAGATGAAGGGCTGCATGAGCAGAGCGTGGAGTTGTTGAGGACTAATTAAATGGAGGGAGTGATCCGCCATCTCTCCAAACTGAGCAACTTAAAAGACAACGCGCTCTCAGATCTCTCCTGCACCAGTGAAAGGAGCGATAGGCGAGGCTGCGTTACAGAACCACGGCGACGGATCACACTCAGAGTTTAGCAGAACATTGTGCTTCTAGTCGCTGGTTTTCCCAGGAAGACACTTCGTTTCTGCACAAAGTTCATGTTCTCAGACCTAAAATACTGCAAATATTTTTTTATATCAACAGTAAAATGGGAAATGGCCGTGCTCAATTACGACTTCCATTCTCTTAATATAGTGAAATTAATTCTTTCAATTCTAGTAAAATTGTTGATGCTATTTATACTTCTCTTGTTTATATTGTACTATTTATCTTGTGGTTGTAACGCAGTAAAGTTTCCAGTTGTGGGACTAATAAAGGAATATCCTATCTCATATGACGTGTTCATTAGTGAGGATTAGAGGTGCTGATGGGCAGCTTTCGTTGCCTCTCTGCTAGCCGTTCCCCTCTGTTTCCAGTCCATGTGTTAAGCTTAGTTAACCAGCTGCTGTCTCCAGCTTCATATTGAATGAACGGACATGAGATCCTCTCATCTAACTCTCTGTAAAAATGGGAATAAGTGTGTTGCCCAAAATGTCAAATTGCTCCTTTAAAGACGTCATTCTGAACTGATAAATCTATATGAAATCATGGATCTTGCTGATGGTCTGTCTGGGGCTGCAGTTTTCAATTTTAAGCCAATCTACTGGGCTACTAGTAAATATTACCGTTATTGTGACCAGGTCCCTTTTATTTTTGGTTTGAGGTTTTTGTGGCGGTGAAGGGATTCACTAGTGATTGGCTCAGATGTTTTGTTTCTTGTACCAAGTGTTTGCTGGGACGTTTCAGCACCAGTGGTGAAGATGGAATCACACACGTGTTGCAGATGTTCCCTGGAAGTTCCTTTGAACCTTCCTCACTTCTCATGGCCTCAAAATTCACCACAGCACATTCTCTTCCAGGTCTGATATCTCCTAAAAGGATCCTGGAAATGAGTTGACTTTCGTTGATAATATCTTGGTGTGCTTGCTGAAAAAGAGTTTCACATCCCGCGTTGATCACAGGCTGATACGACTGAAGAAGAAGTTTATTATGATGATTTTCCAAGAGGGACGCTGAAATTACAATAGGTAGTATGTATAATACAGGAATTGACAGAAGCCAGAGTAAGACTCCAAGTGGTCGCCAAAGTCAAGTAGCAGTTTAAAATAATAGTTTCAAATTGGTATGAACAGCTGATGGTTGGAAAATCATACCTACCTATAAGCCACAATCTGTGAAAGTGAAAGATTCTTCTTTACAACCAGTAATACAGCAATTCTAACCACAAAAGCTCCTCCACTGGTGAAAAAGTGTTGTTACATTGTGCGGTTGGTAAGAGGATGGACACTTTCCTGGGCTCCTCTGCCCTGAAACTGGCGGCTCAGCCTATCTGTTAGCAGAATAAAGTACAAACTCAAAAATGAGTTTATCCAAGGTCTCGCCTGGCGTGGCATCTGACCCCGCCGGCCGACTGCCGGACTGATGCCTTTCCAGCTTTTACACAGAGAAATTTTTTTGTTTCTGTTGCTGCACTTTTGTTCTTTGCACATCGAACCTTTTTTTGTTTCTTTAAAATGCTGCTTTCAGAGACCTGCCTTTTCACAAAAGAGTCTACAAATCGCAGGAGGTGTACAAAATAATTCCAACACTTGAAGTAACTTTTACAAAAAGTTGGAAGAAGTTGGGTTGGAATTGCAGAATTGTCGATGTTTGGCTTAAAGTTAAAATGAACTGAAAAGTCAAAAGCATTTTAAACATAAAAAATTAAACATGTTGAAACAGCTCTACTCAGCTTTCTTGGCTCTTTGCTGATTTCCCTCTCTGTTGTGTGTTTTTTTTCCTCTAAGCAAAATCAGTGATGCTGTAACACCCAACTGTTTCTCCATATCACTTGCAGGTAATTACAATGGTTTACTCTCTTCTGTTGTGCACTGTGCAGAGCGCCATGGGACTCAAGAAAAAGCTTTTATGTAACCTTACGGAATTTTCCTCTCAACCTCCCCTCAAAATTTAACACACTGTCTAACATCTTCCTCTGTGATTTCCCTTTTCCGTCAGTTCCTCATGCAACTTCCTTCACAAACATCCAATGCAATCACTTTTACATTTGAGGAACAGGATGCACGCTCTTGTACAGGGTGGCTTGCAAGGAGCAGGCAGAGATCAGACTGTTGTTGATGCACTCGCTGACTGTTATATTTTGCTTCATGGGCAGTCTCTCTAATGAGTATGGACAGATTATGAGCCAGTGGGCCCCTGGGCACAGACATGAAAAAGGCCCCTCCCTTCAAATTATCGGAGCGACTGCCCACATTGTTGGCTTTCAATTTGCATGCTTCTCCATGGTGTTTTGCAGGTTAACATTAAAGGAATAGTAATTAATGATAAGAATAATAATTCCTAGCTGTTTCCCCGTCTTTGTGCTGAGCTAACTGTCCGCTGGTGGTAGCTTCATTTGTACAATAAAGATATAGGAGTGATATCACACATCTTATTCATTATTTACAAAAAAAAAACAAAAATAGCAGGACTTGCTGTTTTTTTGCAGTGAGCTGAACCAATCGTGTCAAAGCCATAGCTTTATATTTACTGCAAAACATAGGTCACTCTCAGCAAGACAGCAAAAAAAAAAAAAATCCCAAAAGGTCAAACTATTACTTCAAAGGGTCAGTTTTAAAAAAAAACTGTTTGGAACATCACTACTTTGGACTGAACCCTGCAACCTTTCAACAAGAAATACTTCTAACAGTCACCCATCAGCAAGGTATTTAACCTCCAGCTGCTCATGAGGAGCCGCTCTGTGGTCACTAACAGAAGACAACTGTTGTACCAAGCTGCTCCCAGCAGCCAAAAGCTCAGGACTGATTGTAATTGGCAGCATCATGGGGCAGAGTGGACTTCAAACTTCCCCAGCTAATCACATAAAAGAACTCCAAAGTGCCAAAAAAGCAATAACATCAGAGTTAGTCAACACGATGTGTACAGGAGAGCATTTCACTGCCTTATTACTTGACCCCTTTGCACGTCAGGCAGCAGGCTGCGTCATAATTCAATCTGGTCAATATTCAATTTCCATCAAAGATACAGTCAGTTCATTTTTGTTTTAAGATGTTAAATAACCCATTTCCCCATGGGCTTCTCAGGACTAATGAAGAAACTCATCACAACCAATCAATACAAATACACACAGAAAAGAAGAGTGATTAGTGTCTAATGTTTTATTGCTTCTAAATATGAATGTAAGCTGTACGAATTGATTTTTGTGAGGCTCCTGTGCATGACAACTTTTTACATTACACTATTCTTGAAAAAAGTTAGATGATGTAAATTGTTGTAATGAAGGCTGCTGTAAGATTTAAGAAGGGGAGAGGTGAAAAGGGACAGGAAAGGAAGGCAAGGAGGAAAGGGAAGAAAGATGACAGAGGAGAATTGAAAATGAGGAGAGTGGGAGGAAAGTGGAGATGAATATGACGGGACAAAAAGAGGGATTTAGAAATAAAGGCTTCACAGTGACAGGATGGGTGGAATGTTTTATCTCAGACTCATCCACCGATGTGATTCTCCAGCCACTCCAAGCCTGCCGAGGATGCAGCCAACACGCCCAGCAGCCCAGAAGATCCGGTAAACACACCCCACCTCCCTCCATAACGGCTCCGATAGCTTCTCTGTTTTCGCATCCATTCAGCTCCTGCCATTCAAAATGCTACAGTCAATTAGTCAAGGTGCATTACACATTGTCATCCTGACCTGAGATTTACACCCCTCAGTGCCTCTGCCGCACAGGAGAAGAAGGATGTAATCCCCTGAGACTGATGACAGTTCATGTTTCTTGGTGGAAATGGTGGATTTTGTGATTTTTCTCCATGTGGATTTATGTATAACATTGAGTATTCTGCTATTACACTGAACTCACATGGAACAACTGTAATCTTATAAATCACATGTATTTTCAGACCAGCCACACGACTCATCTGTCATCTTCTTCAAAAGAGGCAGGTCACATAGAAAGAACACAATAGGCAATAATACGCTGCAATGTCCACATGTAAGAGTTTAAGCAGGATAATATTTTTCTGAATCGTGATCAATATCCTGACCCATCACCTTTAGATTAAATCTAAAAAAAAACAAAACACAAATTTTGGAAACCAAAAACATAAGACTTATAGCTAATGGACTAGTTTATTACCCACAATAGTAATATACCATTATTTAAACATTATGTTGAGCACAAAATGTTCAAATAGCATTTTACTTTTGTAGTTCTGTTCAAACATCATGCAAGTCTACCCATTTTAGATACTAGTGGGTAGATTAAGGACATTTTAGATAGATAAATAGCTCAATCTTCCACATACAGATAGTATTCATAAGCAACCAAAAACTAGCGCAGTTAACAACAACATGTTTTGCTCCAGCAGCCTTACTTGATCTGATATGACCTGGAGCTTAAGGTGGCTAATGGTAGCTAAACCTTAAATCCATCTTGCTCTGTAACTGACATTTAGTGTTGCCAGATTGGACTGACAAAAGGCAGCACAGTCAGAGCCTGGAGCCCACCCAGTTGTCATGAAAGTAGTCCAATTTTTAAAACAAAATTTCATTTAATTAAATGACATTAATGGTCACAAGTATACGTGTCAAGCTGTGCCCTCTGACCTCAGCCCCATCAACCTCACACTACTTCAGGATAGGAAGGGCTGATTTTGCTGGAATATAGCCTCATGCTGAGATAATGGAAACCACCAAAAAACATTTTTATCCATCCAGTCAAATTAATAACTCAAATGGACACACAGTTGAGATTTCTAATTTGTTTGAAGAATGTAACATCTTAATTTGTCCAATAAAGGCAGCGGAGTAACAATTACAATATTTCAAGTACAGTTTTTTAGTACTTAGTTACTTTCTACGACTTTAAACTCACTATAGCCTTTGGCCATATCTTGCTTTAAAAAGAGAACAACCATTTCTAATTTCAGTGCACAGTGTCTCACTTGGCCTGATAGCGTCTCAGTTTGCAACATGAGAGGGCAAACATTCCTTTATTTGAATATGTTTCTCTTCCCAGCATGGCCACTGGGAGGAGGAAGACACTGGGGGAATGAGCCTGCGCCTGTCATCTATAATTAGAAGCAATTCTCCTTGGATGAACTGTCGCCCACCTACTGTACAGTAACTGAAGGAAGCAGGCTGCTTCGTAGTGGTCATTCTTTAAGATCACCATATGCACGAAAACACAAACACACCGCCACCAGTGCGTCAACGCACACACGCAAAATGAGGTGTCAAATGGGGTTTTGAAACAAATTATGAGAATATGTCTGGCCTTTTTCTTTGTCTCCAAAAATGCGGTCTCGACGTAGACACAGACTCGTCTGACAAAGGCATGATCGTCTCAGCCGTCAGTCTCGGTTAAATGAAACATCAAGGCGCCGCCCTGCCACCAGCTGATTAAAAATGGATTAATCAAGTTTGGTTAGGGGCAGAACAGTATAGAGCTTCAATTTATCACCCGAGCCTATTTAAAATGTAATTACATCACAGGCGTTGATAGATTTGAACAAGGCACAAAGGTTTTTAGATGTTTCAAATTAGCAGAGCCCTGACACCACGGCTTCATTCACTCTGTTTTAGCTGGTGACAGCGGTGACGTCCTCGCCGGGCCTGCTGCCTGACAGCCTTGGGAGGAAGGAAAAAAAATATTTCAACAGGTTTCGAAAAGAGACAGGATCAAAAATATTTCTGTTTTACTTGTGTATGAACAACAGGGAGTGGACTTTAATTTTGTTCAGTGTTAGTCTGTGTAGCCAGAGATCTGCCAATTTAAAAGTGATGTCAGGTTCTAATGCTGTGTTTGGATTTTTAATTCTGGCTTATTATCTGGATCACCAATTGGATGTTTAATAAATGTGACCATGAGCTGTGATCTTTGAAAACAGTGAACAGGCTCGAACATTTAATGAAAAAGACAACAGCCTTTGAAATGTTTTAGAAAATGAGGTCGAATACAATAGAATGATTCAGCATTTCATCCCATCCTGACACTTGAATTGATTGGTTAAAATCTAGAAACAGAATGTGCACATTGTTACTCAAACATAGCGAAAGGCTTTGCAGAATTTTCAAAAGAACTTCTTTCAACAAGCATGTAGCAACACGGGCAATCTTTAAAACTTCAATCCTGATATTATTTTGACACTGGGTACATATCCATTGTGGCTGAGTGGCCTTATACACCTGACAAACTCTCTTTGTACCGGCCCAACACAGCTTTGAGTATTCCTGACACCGCAGTCAAAACTCTCCACGTTCATTTCCTTTCTCTGCAGGATTTGTGCTGCTCTTTATGCTTCCCGGAGGCTAGAGAGAAAGAAAATAAAAAAATGAATAACAAGTGATTTCTAGATGGCTCACAATTAGCTCACAGGCTGTGTGATTGGAGTGGAGAGCTTCCTGAAATGGTTTAAAGATGGGTTTGTGAGCATAAGGTTTTGTATTCAAATCTGTGACCCGCTGGGATAATTTGGGTTGGAAGAATGAGAGTGAAATGCCCTCATCATGCGCTCATCTCCTGTCAAGGTGCTGTTAAGCAATGGATTTAACACCTCAATGACTCGGCCAGCAGCGAAAGTGGGAAACTTCCCCGTAGTCACAAATGAAAGGAGCGCGGTCACACTGGGCAGATCCAGGTGTGAAATGCTGTTTTGTGAAAAGGATACAGTCGAAGAAGAGCACGGTGGTTAAAACAAACCTTCCATGAGACATAAAATGAATGCTAATAGATAACTTATTGTTTGGAAATACTCAATACTTAAAAAAAAATAGTTGTCCTTACTTTTATTATAGTTAAATGTTAATACTTCTGCTCTAGTTAAACTGTTGATACTTTTTATTTGAGTGAAATTGTTGATACTTTTTTACCCAAGTTGAATTGTTTACACTTTTTTTTAATCCTTTTTGCAAATTTACCTGCCATCGACCTACCATTACATATCTATCTTTGCTACTGTATCTCTGCAAATTTCCCCATTATGGGACTGATAGAGGAATATCTTATCTAGTCTTAATATTTAGTAAAACAATAATGTTAATTATATTGATGCAGAACAGTCGAGGCTTAGTTATCAACTTTGTCTCCTAAAAAAGATATTTTTATACAGTATCAAATAGTTTTGCCACATATGTTTTGGAGCCACTGTAATTGCTACTTGGACTGAGATATGTTCACTGTCACTGGTTTTTTTTTTTTTTCAATTATAAATAGTTTTAGGTTTGAGTCTTGCATTGGCCATGTAATTGGTTTTAGATTCCTGCAACACTTAAGGTTAAGGTTAAGGAATGTTCAGCTTTGGTTAAATATAAAATAAGTTAAATAAGTAAACATGTACTGTCAGTATTAATGTAAAAGATGTGTTGAATAATGTTTGAATAAGACTCTGGTGTTCTTAAACCAGGGTCTTCTTAAACCTGCATTAACTGATTGTTGAGGATACTGAAAACAAGCTGTAAGCACAACACTTCTCTTAATTTGATGTGGTGACCTTGTTTGAAGACTGTTACTTATTTACACGTCCAACTTTAGTGTTCATTTAGAATAATTGTTCTGACCACCTGATGCATTGAAGTCCAATATTCACTCACTCTTTTGGCCACCACTAACTCTTGGCGGACGTATCTTGCCCTTTGACCTCTAAATGTGTCACTATGTTCTCCAGCCAGTCACTTGTTTGGTGCTGGGGAGGAAGTAAGATCCTTTATGCTTCCTGCTGCGTCTGAAAAAGTCTGAAAACAGTATTGTGGGCCATAAACAGTGTTGTGACTTCATCACTCCAACCACCCCCTTCAAATTAAATATGGCCCTTTGTTCTACTTACTACCTACTCTACCTACTCTTAATATAAAAATTGAGTTTAGTGGATTTAACTTTGAGTGCCTAAACATAGGCATAAAAACATTACTCAAGCTTTGTTTGCCATGAGTCTATACTGCAGGGAAAACTAAAGAAATATGTTGCAATATGTGATAAGTGAGTACAAGTGATCTGCAGTGTACATGATTTCTTTTTTTATGACACAATCATAGTTTTTAAATGACTGCACCTGTCCGTATGACTTTATGCTAACGATGTGTATATTCAGGCAGCTATACATTATTGCTGCAAATTAGTATGTTAATGTTTCTACATTGGTGAGTTCCTTCCGAGAAGAGTGACCTGAAAAACCTCCTCTCCCTGTGAGCTCATGGGTTTAATAACTTCTACAAACCAGTTTATGCTAATTATGAAACTGAGGCCCCTGCCTGTGAATCAGGACGGCAGTTTGATGAAGCATTATTTCATGTTTTGATGTAAATAATCTCTGTATTGACAATACATCTAATACTGAGCCTCACTCTCCAAACTGGCTTGTGTTAAACTGTGCAGAACAGGGGAGCAGCATGTGTGTTTCCACACCCTGCATGGAGCGTGTGTGTTATCTGTCATCGTGTAAAGAAGTGTGTTTCTGCTTGTGCGCATACATCATGTTTTCATATGCAAAGAATAAGCATGTTTGAATCTCTACCTGTAACTCCCCCTCCCTCTTTGTCTCTCTTAGGATCTGGCTCATTAACACAATGCTGAACTCAGGCTTAATGCTCTGATGTGTTAAGATGGAAATCCTGTATTCATCTGCCAGAATCAGCTATCCAGTTGCTGAGATGCAGCGGTGCGATAACTGGTAGCCAAGCTCCTCTGTTAGCTCCCAGCCAAATGGGCCGAGCCTGCTGGCAGCCACACTGCAGACAGATAATATTCTTATTATGTACACATTCCCACTGCGGAATGATTAGATTAATGTGAGTGCATGTGTGCTGTTATTGTTGCATTAATTATTCATTGGCTATTTTTACTTCTCTGTGAATATCCGTTTTATCCCGCAGGATCTCGTATTTTTCTCGGAGCAGGAATGCGTGTCCACGGTGCGGCGAGCGAGGGTGAAGCACACAATGAGTCATCACCGCCAGCAAAGCCACACAAGTCGATGCCTGCCGACTTCTATCGACCAATTACTCACCGGGTCATCGCCGTGTGAGCAGGCCGACTGAGTTGTCAGCAGTGCCACTGAGCAGACTGTGCCGCGGTCTGAGGCTGGGATTGAATGTGGATGAGGAAGCGGGGAGGGCTGAGGGGCCCTTTCCATTGTGTCGGGCTGACAGACCGCCGGACAGCTCGGCGGCCCGGGCGGCGATCGTCAGCGCTCCAGCCCCTGTTCCGCTGCAGCGGCAGGTCACTTCCAGGACCTTGAGAAAATAAGGGAGTCAGACTCCATTTGTTTTCCGTCTCTGTTCCCCAGGGAATCAAAGGGGAAGACATTTCCAGCCGTCCCGCCTGACTGGGTCCGACTCACTTAAGAGGTCCGTTTTCACCTCGCTCCCTCCAAGCTTTGTTCACACATCCAGCAGACATGCCATGTGGGACAGTTGTGGCTTAGCTTGGCCCGAATAGCAGCAGAAGCAGGGGAGTGGAAGAAGCAGCGCTGGCTGGCAGGGAGGCTGAGAGGACAAACAGCACTGTGGAGAAATGAGAGGGAGCATTATAAAGGCCAAAGAACCCAAAATAGGCATCTTTCTTGTTCAGGAGGCAAGAAAATTGGCTGTACAAGAGGGTTTGGGATGTGTTTGCATGTGTCCATTTAGTGTTATTGTAGAGTTGTTTCTTCACATCCTGGACAAGTAGCACATATATTTCCTGTTGAATGTTTGAATACTGAATATTGCAAATCTCTCAGACAACAAGTTCCCTGTGGCTATTGCTTTTAAATTTCCACAGGTGAAAAGTGAATAAAATTTTGTTTTTCCTCCTGGAGAAGAAGCCAAAGTGAAGTCGCAATTTACCAAATGTCGAGCGAAAAGTGGCACTTCCACAATGATTAAGGACGTTGACTCCTGAAAACTAAAGGCAGGGAGAACAACTGGAGTAAAAAAAAGAGAGACAGTGTGAGATCGTAACTTCAGAGTTGTTAGTGAGACAGGTTGGGGAGGTAAGAATGCGGCTTCCGTCACCTTCACTACATTTTAACACGTAGAGAGAGAGCGACAGGACAAAGCAGGCGAGTGTGGGCAGCTTAGAAATGTAAAGACTCCAAAATGAAACGTCCATCATTTTTACAAATATGACACCTGCACTTAAAGAATGACTGCTGCCATGTAAGTCAGGCCTCCTTCAGATTTTTTTTTTTTTTTTTTTTTTGCCCCCCTACATGTTCTGGAGCTGTGGAGGGTTTTCTTGAATAAAAGTCCCTGTCAGAATGGAGTGTTTCTCCATTTACATATCAACATCACATCGTTGAAGACAAGGTCTGATTTTAAATGCATTATATAAAAGAATATCTTTAATATCTGCACTCAAAGTCACAATGAAAAAGAAAGTATTTAAGAACTATTTAAATAATACATATTCATACAAAATGTATAGAAAATATTTCACGACACAGCCCATGTTGGCTGTATATCCACAGCTGAGCCTCAGTCAGTACAATGAAGAAAAGCAAGTTTGGTGTCTTAAAACAAATCATGGTGCAACTCACCTGCAACCAGCAAGCATTCGTCAATCCATATCTGACGTTAAAGAACCAATAAAACTCCAAAAGGACCTGTCAGGGCCCAGGGGTCAGTGACGTCAGGAGGCCCTTTAGGTGAGATGATGCTATTAAGAACTCTTGTTGCGAGGTGAAGGGGCACAAAGTCCCAAACAAACTTTCAAAGGCAGTGTTTATGCCCTCAGGTTATGTGTAGGATATTCAGGTCTAGTTCAGCGTTGACAACGCACAATATGGGCTCCTCAAATCCGCTGGAAAAAACCCATAAAACTGCATATCTGTGCGGTCACCTGTCCTCTGCTGATAATGCCTATATACACCCAGGGGCCCATTAGCTCATAATCCATCCATTAAAGAACCTAGGGGTTTTTTGATAGAGGGACCTTGCATTGGGACCAGACCTGGGTCCTGATGCTCTAAATCTAACACATTATCCACACTGGCTGCTTTCAGGCACAGGACAGTGAGTAGGTCACCTGTGTTTTGGCAGCACTCAGAGCCCAATATGCAGCATAATGTGTAAAACAGAAATAGATCCAAAACCTAAAATGTATACCTCCCAGCTGTATTGATTAAAATGAAAACTACAGTATTTCTTCTGTCACACACAAGACACATGGCTTAGAGACGTAACATCTGTCACACTTGAAACCATGCATTATTATAATAATTTCTTGTTTGCTGATTATTTGCTATATAGCCCATCATTGAACTAAAAATGTGAATAATAATACCAACTCATCTCATCTTTGACTGCTAAAAATACAGTGAATCTCAAGATAAGCTTAAGACAAGGCTTAAATTATTATTTTTAGTCTTTGCCTACTAACTCAAAAAATTATTTAAAGCTATGCCATGTTTTGGCTTTTGTGCAGCTCCATCAGAGAATTTAAGCATTTATAGTGCTGCCTCTCTAACCCCTGGGCTCCCATACCACCACTAATTTACATCATGTTACAACCACTGTTTTGCTTGAGGGTTAACATTAATTTAACATTCGTATGCCTGTCTCTTTTTCAGCTTGTGATCCTACCTGGGATATACTATATTTGTTACAGCTAATTAAAGGTTTCTACTGTATGCATGTGGCCCCTAGGCCTCACACTGTTTTCCTTTAGTGTTGATTATCAAAGTGAAGCATATACTTTTTTTTTTTAAATTGTTGCTCTCGCTGGTTTCTTGTAACAGAGATCAAGTAATTAATGCCCAAAATTAAATCTGAAATGCTTTCTTACACCTCCAGATCAAAGAACTATCATGGCAAGTTGAATCATGGAGGGCTGTCTTGGAGGATAATTTTGCAGGTTGCGAAATAAAGCCGTGACCTGTTTCTCTCTCTGCTACAATCTTCAGTAGTCTCGTGTCTGATACTTGTGTGTACTTACATCGCAGCAGGTGGTGTCACACAACCTTCCATCACGGTTCCCTGCAATTAGCCCCCTGTGCATCGAAGTGTATGTTGGCAACATATAGTCTGTGTCAAGTAGATGTTTCATCAAGTAATGGCCTGTCAGTCTAAAAATGTGAACTATTATTCGACTCAGTGTGATTTTGAATAAGAGTTTTGGCGGGGGGGTTTTCCTTTAGGAGAATTATGCATCTATCCTCTGCTTTATCTCCACCAACCAGACAATGCTAGAAGATTCCTACCAGAAAGTACCAAGAAGAAAAAATTAATCTCAATAACAAAGGAGACTGATTTAAATCAGACAGTCCATCATTATCCTGGTCTACATCAGCCGCTGATCAATTGTCCGGTGCAGGCAGGCCATGTGTGTGGTAATAGTCACAAAATGAACCTGACCAGACCCAAAATGGAACGAGAATAAATAGAAATTACATCTTGGAAATGGAAAAAGTCATGACCTCATTCATTCAGAGGTGACATGACATCTTGTTACGTAGAAAAATGAAATTAGAATTTAATAGAGGCACAGTGTGTTCAGAAAGTATCAACAGTTTGAAGATACATGCCACCAAGTTGGAGAAGTGAATATCATTGGCCTGTTCCCTCAGACCTTTATTCTGCCTCCAAAATTTAAATGATGTCCCTCTTCTCTCATGCTCATGATGGTAACTGTTGGGTCTCTATATGTTGTTGGGTCTCTTGACCTGCTCTGTATGTAAAGTGCCTTGAGATAACTTTTGCTGTGATTTGGCGCTGTACAAATAAAATTGAATTGAATTGAATTGAATTCTTCAGTATACCGTTATTCTCGAAATGTTTCCATTAATCTTAGTTTTTTGTTTCCGTCTGATGTCTTTGTATTGAGACTCAAACTGGTCCACACCTCTCTGTATTCTCATTCTTCACCCTGGTGCTCATGTCTTTGAAAACCGTTGACTATTACCAGCCCGAACCCTCAGTCCTCACTTAATAGCAGTGTTAGTCCAGAGAATCTACAACAGACATACTGGATGACTTGATGCGTTTCTACTAAGTGCTTAAAATGATCATCTTTATCTTAACAACCACAAATTGAGGGATGTTGTGGTCAGCTTGGCTTGGTTGGCTTTTGTTTAAAATGTGTTTCTTATATTTGGCCAAGCAAGCATTGTGGCTTTGGAGATGACAATGTTAGTCAGTTTGGAATAACTTTTGTGATCCCTTAACTATATATCTAGCACTAAAATCATTCGACAACTCACATGGACACTTGTATGGGCTCTAGTTGACTTCATTTCCTGTTTCATTTTGTAGTTTGTTTCACTTCCCATCATCATTCAGTTTCCCGCCAGTTTCTGTCATCACCTGTTGATTATCCAATCAGTCCTCCTAATACTTATACTCACTTCCTGTTTGCCAGATTGTCTTAGTCCTACTTACTGTCTTTCCAGCCATTATTGTTTCCTTGTTGTTTCCAACTGTATGACTTGTATTGTTCTTGTTTTTGAATTTCAGGCTGTTCTTAAGCTCACTCATTTATGCTGCCGTTTGTCTGCTTTGTTTGTTGACTGCCTGTTTGTGTATGACCTCAAGATAGAAACTCAACTTTGTCATTTTTTGGTCCTTTAATTCAGTGTTTGATCCTCACATTTGAGTCTGTTTGTGTTCTGACCATCACAGATCAAAACTTTATTTTGTGTCCAAAAACTTTGGACAAAACCAACATTCCCATCATCCTCAGCTGTGTTTTGTGCTTAGTCCTCATTAACAAACTAAGATGGTGAACATGGTAAATATTATAGTTATTATATATTATATTATAGTTGGTTCACTCAACGATTAGTGTCTCATTCTCTGAGAAAGAAAGAGAAAAGATATGTTTCTGTTGCAGCCCAGAGGATGTGACAGGGACACATCTGTTGTGTAGCTGAGATCTGTTCAAAATACAGAGTTCATATCTAAGACAACTAATAATGAATGAAGAGTTGTGGGTGAGTTTTCTGCCGGAGGGCACTTTAGCAGGTCGGTGGACACAGTTCCAGGTCTTGAATGTGTGGCTGCCACAGCTGGGTCAGGCAAGCACATCAATATTGGACGATCGTGCAAAACCCTGGAAATTCTCCCTTTCTACAATATCTGTGTATCAACTATGGCAGTGTTAGAGGTTAGAGAAAGTTTATAGTCACAGAGTGCTCACAAACTGTGCCTGAGGTGTGGTTAGGGTTAGGCAGCTGAAACTGAAAGGTTAGGTTGGAAGTTAATAAGAAGGCGTATGCAAGGTGCAGGATCATCTAAAATACAGCCTCAAGCTGAAAAAAGTTGGGACACCATGTAAAATGTAAATATAAAGAGAATTATTTCTTCTTTGATATATGCTTGAAAACATTGCAAGACAATTATTTTTAATCTCAACAGCTTCATTGATTCTTGTAAATATCTGCTCCCTCTGAATTTCATGGCAGCAACATGTTTCAAACAAGTCGGGAAAGGAGCAACAAAAGACTGTGAAAGTTGTGGACTGATCCAAAAACACCTGTTTGGATCATTCCACAGGTAAACAGGTTCATTGGTAACAGGTGATAGTATCATGATTGGATATGAAAGGTTCATCCTGGATAGACACAAGCAAGGATGGAGAGAGGTTCAACACTTTGTCAAACACTTGACTGTTACATCATTACAAATGACTGTATTCTGTTTCGTTTTTTTCATATTTTACACATCCCAAATTTTGGGGAATCAGGGTGATTGATAAAATTGGTAGAAATATACTAAGCCGATAGGTTAGGATCAGCCACTCCAAGGAGCAAGCCAACCTGCTTCCCTAACCTGCCATAACATCTATACGCTGCAGCATACACATACTTTTTATTGCACACATTTCAATTTCCAGCTTGAAAGAAGAGGTTTAACGTAATACTGCCAATTTGTGGGAACACAATTATATTTTTAGAGAAAAAAAAAAAAGGACTAAATCCTAAACACCTTTCCCATAAATCCTGTTTTGTGTAAAAAGATGCTGTTTCCTCATTTGCACCGCAGTGCCCGTCCAAGGGAGATGCTTGTTCAGCAAGAAGACGAGGCAGCAATTGGAGTGCGACATGCAGACAAGCAGACAAGGTGTAATCCATAGATAAACACTGACAAGGAGCAGGCAAACAGGAAGCCTGCAGGAGTAAAAGATGGCTGTACGTACAATACACAGTGCTGGCCAGCCAAGTCAAACAAGCCAGCTGGAGGTTGCTGCCACAGCTCCATTTACATTACATTTTACATTCACTGTTTGATTGACATTGAGGGGCTCTAGCAAGGATGCAATACAAGCCCACACTGTGTGAGGAGCGAGGGCATGTCTCATAGCAACAAACATAATGCATTATGGATTATTATACATTAAACATCACTCGACTGCTTCCCAGTCACAGATAGATAGATAGATAGATAGATAGATAGATAGATAGATAGATAGAAATACAAGGATTTGTGTAGATGTGCTGCTCTTCCAATCCTTCGACCACTGGTCCTTGGTGTATTACTCTATTGATACCTCATTAAAATAACATCAACATCTCCTCCAATCAGTGAGCATGTGTGTTAACCTCAGAGAGGACAGTCCCTGTGGAGCCCAGCTGAACTCCACTGAGGCTGCTGGTCAAGTCCCGGTTGAGCTGCGGATGCTCACAATCCTAAACAGAAAAAGAGATGAGTTTACATAAAGGAGGCCAGTTGGATATTTGTAGGACTCTGATGTGCTTGTAGAAAAGAAACCAGGTTAATGTCACCCTGGTCAGTAATGAATTAATAAATCATTCAGCTGAGCTCTGTCTGTCTCTCACTCTGCCTGTCTTTCTCTCTGTCCCTGAAAAACAAAAATAATTTTTTTGTCAAGACTTTAAATAACTGTGTTTTTTTTTTTTCCCAAGACGGCAGCCATTTTCATTCTGCACTAGCTGTGACTCTGACTGGATAAGCTAATCAGCTCTCGCCTCAGGGATTACATTCCTTATCATATCTCTGCCACCAGTCAGGTTAAGCATGCTGCCACATTGTAACTCTTTTTAATAAAGCTCCATTTTAAATCAAGATTTGGGTAAAGCCACCCACTCAGTTAATTGGTTTCTATTATATTAGGAGGGATTGTATGGCAGCCAACTCAGTAGGACTGGCTTGGGCTAAAGTGTGTGCAGCACTGCTGACTCACACATGGAGACCTCACAACTCCAATTTGCACCATGATTGAAAAGTACTTGGAAACTACTTTAATGCACGTCTGATAAGTGCGGCGAGAGTGCAAAGGGTACAGTTTTTTGTGAATGTCATTACTTGGGTCATGGTGGCTGCGTCGATGGATGTTATCAGCGTGGCAGCTAATATCCAGCCCAGAGGATTGCGGTGCTATCGGATGCCATCTGTCTGAGGACGGCAGTAGTTTGAAGTCGCCAACAAGTTGTTCTGCAAGTGCAGGGTTTAGAGGAAGCAGATGTTAATGAGGGAATAGGCTCACAGATACATGCTTCAAACACTCATCTAATTTCTATACAATAGGATTGAAGGAGTAAATGAAATTTCTTCTGAAGGCCAATGAGCTGTATGCACACACACATAAACAGCAGTAAACACATTCTGAGAAATTTCAGGGACTACTGCAGATGTACACTGTGCACAGCTATCATGTTAAATCCAGTATAGATTTATTTCACAAATCAAATCTGGATATTGTTCATTTTGCTGTTTGTCATCAGATGTCCTTTCATTAGTGCAAAATACAAAGTTGTTACTCAGGTAGAGCCGGCTACATCGTGCCAGGTTCAGATTTGACATTCTGATTGCAGTGGGAATACATCAGCCCCTGATTCTTTTATCTTAAAGTTTATAGTAGTTTCTCATCCTCCCAGTCTGTTTCTGTCAGCTACAGTCTTGTCAAAGAAGGAATTCAACGGCCTTGTTAGATCATTTGAACTTCTCCTGCCTGCATCAAGTTAAGCAGTGCATTCAGCTTTTCAAACAATTTGCATTGACTAAAGGACAGGACACTTTAAAGTTACAGTATTATGCTTGAGATTTTCATGAGGTCAAACCCTGTTTTTGTCACTATTCATGGTCAGGTTTGTTTCAGTAATCATTATTCAATATACAATAACTGCATCAGTATAGCAGTTTCATTGTTTGTGGTTTCAAGTGAAGCGTGCCACAGTTACTGGTCACTGTAATTTTATCTCATTATCATTATCAACATGCTCCTTGTTCGCTCTCCTTACATTGCATTATAGTTGTATTAAATTACTGCCCATGCAAACATTTCCCACTGCGGCCACTTCACATTAAAAGCATTCAACTGGCAAAACACAGAGATGCTTTTATTGTGAAACAGAGTCACAAGACGGTGCAACATCTTTGTCAGCAATGTTAGCACTGACCAAGATCATTGGTAATGGGTGCTGTAGACTCCAGGTTTTGACAAGGAAGAAAAATGTGTGGAATAAAAAAAGATGATATCTCTGATTTTGCTGCACTTTTTTTCTATCTATTTTAACAATCTTGAATCCGATAATAGGCCTAATACATCAGTGGAGATCTTTAAGGATTACAGCTTTAAGAAGTGTGACCAGAGATTAAGAATTGTGTGTGTTGTATGAGAAATGTGAACTATTGCAATTAAAGTAAAAGTGAAATGTGATAAATTCTTATGATTTTGTCTTAAAACAACAACATTGGTTATTTCCTGTAGCAAAGTCGTTGACTTTAAAGAAAACACGAACAAAACGTCTTGATCACCCGCTGCAAATCATAGTAAAACAATCTTTCTGAACAGGTGTCACATAGAGAACCAGAAACAGTAGATAACTCTGACAGTGGCTGCACAGCACTTCCCATCATGCAGCACAGAGAACTGAACCCACAATCTTAACAGTGTCAGTGTCTGTCTCTACACATTCATTAATACAGCACCACAGGATATAAAGGCTGATCTATTTTTTTTAATAGGAAACATTATGTATGAGATTTTTTAAATAGGGCACAAAATCTGAGTTACCGTGCACGACCGATTTGTGTCAGGCAAGTGTCAACTTTCACGTTTCAAAATTTGATTGCACAGTTGCGCAGGTACAAGGTGGAGTTTTGCATGTACTGTGTGCAGTGGCTTGCTTGATTATGCTGTTCCTCTGAGATGTGAGGTGGGAGGAATAATCCAAACATTAAGAAGCTCCTACACAAATTAAAAGAAGCCTGTCACTGAATGCGCACTGAATAATTTCCAACGGTTGGACGTGAAGAACAAAATGAAAATCTTTAATATCAGCATTATTGTCTTCTCACACAAAACAAAGCTAGTGTATAATTTCTGTGCAGTGCTTCTGTCTCTACTACAATAAACCTGTAGTAGGATATCATTAATTGATAAGTGCGAGTACAAGAGCTTAGCAGGCTTCAAGCAGGATAGCTGTGCCTTGCTGTGCTCCCACGAAGTGCTGAGGGAGATTGAACTCACCCGATGGCTCTCAGGAAATGAGAGCTCTGCCCCGACACTACCTATCGCTGGTCACCTTCACCTCCTTCTCACAACCCTCAGCGTCCTTCGAGGGGATGAATTGTTTGCCCACAGCAGACAAATAAGAGCAGCCATTCACCACAGCTGAGTATCCAGGTATCACCAAGACTGTGACAGCAGACAGGGTCGCAATGTGATCCATGAAAGAAGCAACAGCCGTGAGTGAGCATTCAACATTTCAGACTTCCTTAAACCTCAAGATGGATTCATACTTCTGCATTAGGATGTGGCAATACATGCAGATGTTTCCATTGTAGCAAGATTTGGGCCTGCTTTGCGTTTTCTCCTACAGTGTGTGGTTCTGGTGCTGGCAGTGTTTGAAGGCTAAATTGTCCACAGCCCTGTCTATAAAATTACATTTAACTGACCATAATATTTTCTGTATCTTTCTACACACATAGCCAGGAAGACAACTCTGGTAGAGCAATGCTAAATCTGTTTTTATTATTAGGTTAAAGTGTAAACCCCTCAAGTCATAAGAACCTCTAGAAAGTGAGTAAATCAATTTCCACTTGAAACTTTCTGACTGTGTTCAGAATTAAACTAATGTAAACTTTATATATGAATCAATGGGTTAAATCAATTAACTGAATGTTCATCAAATCAGATCCCCTCATTTCTGTGTAGGAACCATTGAAAGTTTCATCCACTCCCATGTGTCAGTCGTGATGGGGGTAACAGAAGACAGGTCTCACTCCTGTCACCTGCCTGTCTCCAGGTCTGCTCTGTGTACAGCTGAAACATGGAGGGTGGCAGGAGGACAAGCTGTGGGTGTTTTTATCACAGTCTGCAGCTCCTGCAGTTGCTTTTAATAGAAAAAAGCTGGAATAATAGAATAATATATCTTTGCATGAGCAAAGATGGACAAGAGGGCATCATTGTCATTGCCATCCAGTGGGTGACATGGAGTCATCTTCATTTGCCAGGGGTGGCAGGGCCGGTCCCGAACACATCCTTTCTGGCACAGAAGGTCGTCACTATCATTGTGTTCCAACTACAGCTCGAGGGAGCAACCAAAATATCTGTAACACTGCCGGCACCTCTCAGCAAAAAGAGCGTTCTGGCCCATCCACTACACATGTGTTTAGTGCTTAGGCACTTGAAGCATTGCTCGTGGGGATAAGCAATTTCCAGCAGAGCAGAGGATGACAGCTAATGGAGTTTCAGACCAGGCTGTCCTTGGCTAAGTTTTTGTTTCTGCAGGTAAAGGAAAGTGCATGCAGGAATAGAGGTTTTATAGATATAATAACAACATTATGAGCTGTAAAAGTCCAAACATGACTTACTCTTGCATTAAAGCTGCACTAATTAATATTTTTCTATTAAAATTTATCTGCTGCATCATGTGTGCAATGAAAGAGGTCACTTGCAATAAACCCAAGGAGAATCATCATCCAAATCTGACTCCAAATGAATCAAAGCATACCAAAATATAGAGATTACTGAAACATACCTAAATACAACAATCATCCTTATAGCTACAGAAGGATCAGTACTCTTGCTGTGCTGCATACTGACAGATCTTAAACCATTGTCTGTCCTCCAAAACACTCTCAGTTGTAGTTTGAAAAAGGTTTGCCTCGGTAAACCTGAAGAAACAGTTGGTTTTGGGCCTTATTAGCCAACTAACTACCCATGAATCTAATTTAGCAAAGCAACTGAAGTGAATGAAAACATGGAACTCTGCTGTCTTGTTCAAGATACACTCCATCTGCGCTCTGCGTGCAAACCAGATGTGTTTACAACAGGACACAGGAGCTACCTGAACAGATAATATTAGCTAACTGACAATACTACACGAAAATCAACTCAGCTTGTTGTATCAGTGATGATCAGTTTAAAAAATAAAAAATAAAAAAAACACAATGTCAGCGACAGAAGGCTTAAAACTTCTACTTCCTTTTTGGCCGATATGAGAGGATGAATCCTTTCTCTGATCCTCCTCGGCATTAACACTTGAAAAACAGACAGAGTGAGAGACAGTGCACCTGTCATGCACCCACGTCACTGTATTTTGGGTAAAGATGCCCACAAAGCGGTTGAAAGCGTCAAGTTCAATTCCGTAATTCATAAGAATTGTACTCGATTGGTTTCGCCGTTTCTGTTGTCGATTTTTCGGCGCCACCAGACCATCTGGTCACGAACATGTTGGAAAGGTGATTCATGAAAAATGCCATCTGCCCCTCTGGTGCTTCAGTGGGATGGTATACTATTGCTATTTCTGAAATCAACGCTGAGCATGACAGATTCCTCAGGAACGTGTGAGTTTCCCACCACCTCCTCACTTAAAATCCTGAGCTCTGCTGATGACAATTCTGACAGCCGTCATATCCACAGCAAACTCACAAGCTGGCACCGAAAGCCATCACGCTATGTGTTAAATATGCATTATTGGGCTCGGAGGAATCATTTTTTTTTATCATATCAGTGTTAATTAGAAGTAAATGTCAGCACAGGCAGGCTTGTGACAAAGCCGCTTTTGAGTCAGTGTTTTATGTTTTTAGTGATTCAGCTGAGCATAATCAAATTGTCTCGAGCTGGAGAAGAGCCACATCTGCAGCTTCTTCAGTCGCTTCTCTTTCATAAGTGCTGCTCCTCTTGGAAAGGCGATTGCAATGTTATAGTTTTGACTTTGAGACAGTCGCTTTTTCCCTTTTAGCATGCTTGATTTGCTCTCTGTGATTAATCCATTACTTTTTCCATGGGACTCCAGCTGATAAAGTCAGAGTCCCGAGCCCAAGGCAGAGCTGGAATAACGGTGCGGTAGGCCTAGTCTTCATCACAGTAACAGTCAAGGTTCCTCCAAGGTTCTTTGATGTGGGCGGCTCTGAATAAGCAGGTGGGTGGACTGGAAATATGTTCATTAAACAGCACTGGAATGACTACAGCAGCTACTTTGATGTGGAGGGAGAGAGGCATACTGTAGAAAGAGTGGGACGGGGGAAAGAAGATCTCCTTGATCATTTAAAAAAAAAAGTTCATTTTGTTTTGGAGAATTTTTTGGTACTTTTACTTATTACTTGTATTTCATATCAAATTAAAATACCTTACATTTTTAAATGCTTTAAATATTATGTTCATGTTACATTTTATACAGCATGTATCATAATTGTGGGGGTTCCCCCTCTTTTGAAGCCCTTGTCTTGTTTTACTGTAATAACTTGAGACCAAGGCACAAAATAAAAAGAAACTACTATATAAACTTAGAAAGTAGATTGCTGATATAACACACCCCAAATTTCTAGGTTTTCTGTAATTTCAAAAAACTGTGATAGTGACATAGGATGGCATAAGATAAAATCAACTTCTTCGATCCCACATCAGGGAAATTCACTTGTTACAGCAGCTCAAGAGTCAAAAAGTAAAAGGAAGTGAGTGTTTGAGTAATTCCATATTCTTCGTGCAGTTGGCACCCATGCGATGATTCTGATTCTGTGTTAAAAGGTTTTTACAAGCTCACAATGTTGGGGCCAAAAGGTCGACATTTTTTTTTACTGGCTGACTCCCCACGTTGAGCCATGCATGAGCTGTTGTGTGCACTGGACTCAAGGAGGGAAACAAATGTTGGACAAATCGCTCTCAGTTCAATTTACATGAGAGGGGCCTTTTGACCCTTTTCTTCAGCTTCCCATCTGGAAGTGAGTAGCATCTTAACGTGTTACAACTTGAACTTGTGAAATCGTGTTTATTCCTTTAGATGTAAATGATTCGCATGGTGGAAGTAGTATTCATCGGTTTCCCTAAATAGCCCTCTGCATAATATTTCCTATAGTGTTTGTATATTCTACTGTGTGAGGAGTGGGTGTATGGATCTGCTGTGGCAGCGTGTGGTGTGTATGCCTGAATGTCAGAGATAGCTGTTTGCTTGACTTGGAGTTTCATTAATCAATGATCAAGGACACACAAAAAAAGTGTAGGCACGGACAATGTACTGATAGTTTGGAGGAGGTAAATCCATCTGGTTGACTTTCAACTGGGAAGCGTCTTTGTCAGCCTGTGTGAAAAGACGATCCAGCGTCTTTTTATTTTTTTGAAAGAGTTTCTGTGACCCTGCATACATCCACTACAAAGATGAAACCTAACAACTACCTCTACAGAATCTATCGAAAATAAAACAACTCGCTATATAAAACAGCTCGTTAGGCTGAATTCAATGCAACTGAAAACTGACCGACAAAGAGAGAAAGACATACAACAGAGAGGCTGAAATGAGATTTGACATGGAAATAGGGAGGGAGACTGATAAAGATACAGAGAATGAAAAGGGGGGTGTCTTGCAATACCTGCATACGTTGAGCTCCAATTAGAGTAATGCAGAGCAGAGGAGGTGTGTGTGTGTGTGTGTGTGTGTGTGTTTGTGTGTGTGTGTTAGGAGGAGATCAGGTGGAAACGAGGTCACTCTCTCCTCCCTGAGATATTTACAACCCAGCATGAACGCCCTGACCAAAAAATGGACGGCAGCGTCGGCGCAGGAAAGAAAAAAAAAAACATCCTCCCATTTTGGGGCCTGCTGACTTAACAAAATGAAAAAGTCTCTGTCTGTCCCTTCCCAATGTCAGAGAGCAGCAGAGCCTGGATCCATCATCACCTGAGCAGGGGAGATAATAAGAAGCCTCATCTGCCCTTTCCCCATCCTCCAGATCATTATCATAATTCTGTATTAATCAGCGCCGCCTCCGCCACTCAGCAGCAGAGATCTAAAAATGACCCAAAACTTTGACTCTGTCTCCTCCTGCTCTCAGAGAGGGAGATGTGAAGGTTTGGGGATGGAGTAGGTGCTGAAATATCCCAAGGATTGTGATCCCACTCCTGGTATAAAAAGGGAAGCCTTTGATGTGGCAATGGAGTTGTGTTCTAATGAGGCTCGTTACGCAGCGATCTGTCCCTGCCAGACTAGAGGTGGCATCACAGAGCGGCAGCCAGCCTGCTAAAACACTCCTGCTGTTCTCGGTTTGTTCAGCCAGGCTCTATCACAGCCGGCCCAGTGCTACACTTTGTGGCTGTACATCCACACTTTCAATTATTCATCGACCTACAGCACCTTGCAAACAGAAACGGGGATGCACATCAGCTGCTGTTAGCACTCATCTCTCATTTTGAAACCCAGTTTATGTTTAACCTCATCGTTAACCTGTTTGCAAGTGTAAAAATGCCTGAAAATCCTGTTAGGGACTTACCACTGCTGTGTGCTGTTACATTTTCAGCCCAGTCTCCTCTGCGTATAAATAACATGGCTTTATCGTGTACAGTGCAAAAGCAAGAGTGAAGTGTAGCATTCAGGTGAAACGCCAGACCTTCCCCTTAACTTCTGTGGACAGCTCATGTGTCAAAATACAGTGAAAAATGTTAAGAGACACATATAAAGAGCAACAAAGTCGACTTAGGGTGGAGGTTGGGATTAATAGATGGGTCAAACAAACGCAGGACTTTCACCCAGGAGACTGAAGTCTTGTGTGAAACCAAGAAACACTGACTTGCTTTTACAGTCGTCTGTAAGTCAATGGACGTATCACAAAGAATATATGGCCTATCACTTGCATGCAAAATTGGACTTTGGCATATGTACTGCACGCAATTTGAAAGTGTGGTCATGTTATTTGTAGGCAGATTGAAAAGCGTATTTTTGCATATTTTACTCCATAAATTTTCTGTGCCATAGCAGTGCATCTTTTCCAAATGTTCGAATGCATTTAATTAATCAAACAACATCAGCTGGCACCTTACCATAGAAAGCACTATGACTTAAACAAGTGTCATATGAAATAACATTTTACACTGCCTATACATTTACCAAACAGGGTGCATGTCTGAAAGGGGCTGATAATGTAAATGGTCTAGCATCACTACAGTTATATATTGTCATATGTAACACACGTCTCACATAGTAGCTGGTGTAATGCAAACTATATGCATCACGTGTCACATCCACAAAGTCTCTTACTAGCAATGCAGTAGGTGTCCTGTGTGTGTGTGTGTGTGTGTGTGTGTGTGTGTGTGTGTTTGTGTGTGTGTAGTAGTAGTATTTAAGTGGTCCTTTCATGTAAACTAACCATGCTTCTTGACTGTGGAGTGATATGATTAAACACATTCCTACTGATGTCTACAGACCTTGGAATGCTTTCACCGCTCAATCAAAATGAAGTATTTAACAAACTGCAACAACTCGGACATCGACCTGCTGTTTACCTCTGTTGATTTTTAGTCTCTGAACTCTGCACCTTCTAATGCACAATTGATCGGTTCTGGCTGTAAGTCTGTTTGAGTTGCAATTCCTTGTTTTCTGTTTCTTCACAACTCTACCACCCAAGACACCTGAGGTTAGTTTACAGTGTTTCCTACAGGCCAGATTGTGCTAATAACACCTCATTATTCCGATGGACACAAACACTGACACTGCTGGGAATATATTAAGTGATCAATTCCATTGCTGCATTAGGTCCAGAGGTCTTTAGAGGTCTTTAGAGGTGTGTTGCTATTGTCCCCTGACAGCAGCTCAACCAGCACCATGGAACAGTAAACGTGCGTGATGTTTGGTCCAGGGCCCCTTTGTAGCTCTGGGCCCCCTGAATCATTCAGTATCCATCATCCACAGTGTTTGCCTGAGCCCTGATTTAACACTTCCCAGGAAACATCTTTGGTGGGGGGATATGACACCTTCCTCATATATGTAAGCTTGAACAGTAGTAGCACAGCAAATCCAGACAACCAAGTGTGAAAACAGGTTTGCGTTACACTCACAGTGATACTTCCAACATACTGAATAGCCACTATTATAACATAGCCATTTTTATAGAGATGAAGTATAATAGATACTATATATCAATGAACTTAAGTTACACTTGAAATACATTATTATATGCTTTCAAAAGCTTTACCAATGCATGCATCATAAAGGTAATGTCACTTATGTTTTATTTTCATTCATCACCATACTGATAAGTAATAGCAAATAAATCTCTGCAAAACACCAGTAGCCTAATGCAGCGTATGTATAGGATGAGTGGACTGAGGAACCTGTCAGAATGCAATTTAGTGAGGCATGATGAAACGTGATATACGGCAATATGTGACATGTTAAACTAATCGCGTCATTAGAGTGCCAGCGTGTGTGGCAGATAGGAGTGGACTGCAGCTGTCTTTGCTTTAGTTTTCCTGAAGCAAGTCCCACACCAATATTTTAAAGCGGACCATAATATCACTTCTCTGCCACATCTGTGATCAAAAACAGCTTTCATACTTCACCAAATATACTGAGCTCTCACTGTGTCAATATACATCGCTATCAGCCTGTCGATGAGCTGTGTTAGCTTCTGTTACACATCTAACAATATGACACACACAGAATTCTCAGTTGTGTGAGGCTTAATAATAGTGTCCATCCTATTCCCCGAGCACTAAACCAGCAAAGGATTTAACTGATGCTATGAGCGTGAAGATACAAAATGCTTGTCTGCAAGAGTTTTCAAAGTGTCTCAATGGCATCAAATATGTCATGGGACATTCTGTAGTTATTCATAGACATAGTTCACAACATGGTGAAGAGCCATCCTGTCATGTAGAATGCCACTTGTGCTACACTCATGTCACAGACTGTGACCCAAGTTGCTTATAGTAACAGCTCAGTGCTGATGTAAAGCATAGAAAATCAGTCTAACACAGTATAGTGTGGGAGTAACCAGCAGCAAATCCACAATCAGACTGTTGTTGTTACCTCGCCTCCATTGGTTTCTCTTTTGATACCTGCTGAAAGTCTTTCCATCTGCTGGTCAGCAATGAGCAGCAAGAAAATGTACAGCCCCTGACGTCACACCAGGATGGAGTTATTCATTTTGATTTGTTTTTCGGCCAGTAAGTGCTGAGAAGGACTCGGGAACTGACTGTCCTTTCAAAGGTCAAAAAGAGCAAGAGGAGGAGAGTCTGGTTCTCCACTGGCTCGTTCAAGCAGTGAGCGCCTGCTGTGTGGCCAAGGACACAGACATTGAACGGGCGTCTGCTTTTTATGAATATATGATTAAAGATTTGTTTTGCAAAAAAATGAGAGTCATGTTTTATAGGTTACAAATTATTAATATATTGCAAAGAATGAGAGAAGGAGACACAGTACCACATCTGGAACCCGGGAGTGGAGCTCGCCGGTGAGTGTCTGGTGGTCAGACCTTGACCTTTGGGCCATGGTCAGGCACAGCCCTAAAGCCCCACATGGAGCAGTGACCCTGTGGGCCCAGCACCTGCAGGGATATGCATTGAGGTTGGGTGCACTCTCAGGGGAGTGGAAGGTTGACCCATGGTGTTGCAGACTGGGTTTAGGGATGTGGACTAACACCTCTCTGGCAGGGAAGGACCCAGAGCTTGTGCGGGAGGTGGAGCAATTCTTTAAAGTTAAGATTATTTGCTGGTATTTTAAAAAAAAAATCTCCTCCCTCTGACCTCATAGTTTGAATTCTTAAACATATTTTACAAAAAACAATTTTTTGTTTCTTGCACTGTTTGACTAATGAGCAAAATATCTCATATTTGAAATATAACACCATTCCAAAATGATGAATCAAGCTTACACACACTATTAAATGATCTGACCCAATTTCAACTCGCAGAGGCTAGTTGCTGTTTGTAGCGTTATTTTGTTTACTCTCTTTGTGTATTGTGCTGTGTGATTAACTCGCTGTCAGAGACAATAAGGTATCGCGCTGTAAATGGGTCTTGCTATTTAGGTTAAGGGAGACTGTTGTTTACAACACACACATGCATACTGGGCACAATCATTTGTACATACATGCAGAATATACACATATGCCAGGTGTTTATCTGAACCTTAATATGTCTCATTTGTGTCTCTGTTATCTCTGCCTTTGTTATTTCCTCTGTTATCTCTGTGCACATGGATATGCAGTATGCTGTACGTCTGTGACATTTTATTAACACTGTAAAGCACATACATGCACACGCTCAGCTGGAAGCTGAGAGGTGATGATATAGGTGGAAGTGAGAGGTTACAGAGGACAGGATTTACCAGCAGGCTGATGATTACCCCCACTAGCACCCCTCTAACACATGCACACACACATCTCATTAAATCACTCCTACATCCCAATCTGTACTGAGAACACAGAAATAGATGCCAGCTCTGCGTGTGTGTTAGTGTGTGTGAACTGTTGCATGTACCCTACTTGTATGTATATGTGTGTGTGTGTGTCAGGCCCGATTTATACAACGGCGTCAGGGTGTTGTACGACACACAGAGACTCCAGAGCTGACGTGCACAAGAACAGAGATTGTTCAGCTTGGGTTGCTTGCAGGGAGAGAGGTGTGGCAGAGGGATCTGGAGAAATCCTGATGACATTTCAGTTTAGGAACTGTGGGCCAACTATTAATATGAAGTCAGAGAGCAGCCCGTCCAAAAGCGGTAACGTCTTACCTTGTTCTGACGTCTCGAAAATGGCTATTTCAGTCAAGCAGGTGGTGGCAATAAGATATGGATTAAAAGAAAAAAATGCACAGCAGGACACAGCTACAGAGTATTAAAACAAGTTGAAGACTCTACAGTCAGACTCACGGCTCTGAGGCCGTATCTTGATTCAGCTCTGCTTTCAGCTACATGTTCACTGTGACAATTTTACAAGCTGATAGTATAATGTTCACCAATGTTCACCATCTTTGCTTGGCGACAGCATGATAACATTTACTCATTAGCACGAAACACAAAGTAAAGCTGATGCTTTTGATAATGACATCAATTTTTTTCATTAATTTTTGGAGTTTAATTGCAATCTATAGTCAATCAATAGTTGTCCAGATATTTCACTCAGAACCACAAAGGGTGGTGATGAGGAAAAGTCAACAGATTCAATGATTTAATCCTCTGGGAGCCATGAATGTCTGCTTGCAATTTCATGGCAATTCATTCAGTAGTTGTTAAGATATAGTCTGAACCAAAGTGATCGACTGACCGACGTTGCCATTCCCGGAGGCCCACTGTCACAATGTTTAATAATGTAATATAATTGATGTAGTCAACCAGAGATCATGGTCTAAATTCACCAGAAGCTGACTTAACTGTCGTACTTTTGTGCAATAGATGTCCATACATCATGAATTTGCAATGTTTGAGTTGAAAATTTTCAGCAAACTCATCAGTATCGACGTCATGCCTGATTGAAAGGTGGCCTTTGAAAGTGACTTATCTATTTCTGAGATGCTTTGAAATTTTAATATTTTTAAATTTTGTTTCCTCGCACATATTTGCTCAACATTCCTCCATGGATGAAGATGTAAACTCGCTGAATTTGGTGAGGCTGATTGGACCATTTACTACAGGTGAGATAAAGATGCCACACTGGATAGTTAGCAGGAGGCTGCTGCTGGGGAGAAGTTACAGTAGCTATATAAAAGAGTTTTGTGAATATTAAAAGGTTTAACGTGTCCATAAGCCTCAACCACATTCCTTGTCTGCTGGTCTAATTGCACCCTCCCCCCGACATCAAATATCAAGGGGCTACACTCAACAATTTCTGTAATTTTCCAAAATGGAAGTACACACACTTCAGGCAGGTGTGAGGTGGATTATTTTTCACTCAACCAATTTTTTCTCTCTTCGTATGAACAACCAAATGTGACTAAGGCTGAGTTAGAGAAAAGATTTTCTGAAAGTGAGGGCTGTTATCCCTGCTGCAACGATTATCACACCTTGCCCCGCTCCACCACAGCAGGCTTTTTACCCTGCATCCGAGTGTGACCAAATGGAACAGCTATAAATACAAGTGGTTCATTTTGAGCATACTGACACCTTCAGGCCTGCACATACAGGACGGGAGACAGACAGGCCCAGACTTATTACAGTGTGACAATATATTTATTATTTATTTGTTACTTTACTGTGAAGAAGCTGGTTATTGTGGCTTTTAATCAGCGTCCCTTTAGAATTTCACCATTATACTGAATGCACCGGGTAGAATAAAAACAAGTCCCTCAACAACCTTTAAGCTTTTAACCCATTCTGAATATAAAGCTGTTCTACACTCATAAATAATGCAGGATTTGTAAAGTAGATGCATTACGTAGAGCTCTATTGTTCAGACACTCTGTTTAATGAATAGGCGTCACTAAGAGCCATTACCTGAAAGCAAAGCCTTCCCCGATGTCTTTTCCTCCCCTGTGCATTAGTTGACCAGCGTTGTTGTGCTGGGAAGGCAGGGGCTCTGGCCTGGTTCTGACAGTCTAATGTTCATGCTCAGTAAATTGTGTTGGAATTGCTCCCTCGGGAGACATGAACGTGACAGTGGTCTGTGGGTTATAAGTACTCGTTCAGAGACAATATTGTGAGTTTGCTTGCCCTTTTCCTTTGAATGAGGAATTAATTATTCATCCACCAATGGGAGAAAATGAGTGTGGAGGAGAGAAGAGGAGGTGTTTTTGTACACAATAGCTTCTGAAAATCTTTTTAGGTGTCAGTAAAGCTGAAATTAAGGCGTCAGGATAAATGGGAATGGTGGAAACAGACAGAGGAGCATCTTTACTCTGAATGAAAATGTCCTTGTGTTACTGACTACATCAAAGCCAGCCGCGGAAATTAAAAGTGCTGAGTGTGAGCATTCATGCCGTCGTTTCCCCATTTCCTTCTCTAACAATAATCAGCCTCAGATCAGTCCTCTTGTCACCTGTTGGATTTATTTCACCAGAAGCCCACGATACACACTCCTTTACTTTATTAATATATTTTATTTATTTATTTTTTGCTATAGCACCATGGAGCCATATGAGTCATGAGCCAGACTGTAAATCTGTACACTATTAAAACACATCATCCCCAGCGCTCAGAGAGCCTTGAGTCACATGTTGAAACTCTAAAATCACCACAATATAATTTTAAATGCACTTTCTTTCCAAGCGCCAAATTAAAATGCCTGTCATATGTGCTTGCAGTAATTGTGTCGGGACGGAGGAGGCAAGATTTCATTGTTTCCCGACTTGTTTCCCAAAGCGAGCTTTCAGATCATTTTAGTTTAGAAATGTTACCTTGTCTCACCTGCAGTCAGAAACAACCTTTTATTTCTCTGGCACCTATTCCAGCAAAGCATGCCCATGTCTTTATTTCACTTTAGCAGAATTATTTTGACTGCTGGAGAAAATCCACATGAGGATTAGAGGACTCACAACATTGTTGTGGGAGCAGCTCACATAGATTTGCCAGCTATGTTTGCTTATGCCTGTGCAGGTAGTAACTAACTTTTAGCAACTGGTCACTTGGTGCTGGATAGGAAACACAGTAAAGTCATGGGCTACCAAAACAATTAGCTGAAACATCCTAAAACAGTACAGAGGGGAACTGCAGAGTCAGACGATTATTCTTTGTGGGTTTGTCATATTACACAGAGTGATTTTCTTCATTATTAGAATTAAAACATTGAAAACAGTCGTTGCTGTTTAAAGGCCATTGCTCAGCCACTGGAGCAAACTCATGCTGAGATCACAACCTGATAACTGATCACAAATCAACAAACTGATCTTAAATGAATAAATTGCTCTGAAGGTATGATCACCATTGCTTCAAATTTGCCTCAATGCTGAAAACACCTTTTCCACCACTCATGACTGCTTTTCCTCTCCGGTGCTCCCTGGACAACACTTAATGCACCAGACAAGTCATTTCTTTTGAAGACAGGAAGAGGTACGTCGCCAGCAGCGCCATCTTGGAACACCATGGACAGCAGGAACTGGTGGAAAAGGAGGGGCAGCTGGATACGTGGGTGGTAGGATATCAGATGTAGGATCACCGAGACCAAGGGAGGTGAAGGAGGATAGACACGCCAAGGCTGAAGAGGAGGAGGAGGAGGTGGTGGCACTTTGTGTGTGTGTGTGTGTGTGTGTGTGTGTGTGTGTGTGTGTGATGGTGGTGGTAGGGTTTTCAGAGAAATTGCACAGTGAGGTGCAGGAGAGGACTATAAATACAAACCTGCTGCCAGCACAGTGGGCAACCTCCAGCCAGGTTGGAGTCGTTTCCATAGCAGTAAATGCCATTTATCTAATGTATTGGCCTATTACGACCTCTCCTTTATGTGTTCCTGCTGAGGGATCCCCTGCAGTCTCACAGCAGGGCCACCAACGCACAATTGATTGGGGAGTCGTTCTATTTCTGCAAGCAGACCCTCACTCACGCTCCTGTCTCTTGCTCTTCCTTTATCCCACCCCTCCCTCTATCTGCCTATTCTTCTCCCACCCTCTATCTGTCTGTTTCCCTCTGCCCGCTCCTCTTTATCTCCCTCCCTGCCTCCCCTCTGTCCCTTCGCCTTTTTCTGCCTCTGTCTCTCCACTCTCCGAGGACTGGCTACAGGCGCATTGTCAGGCCGCTCTTGCAAAAATCAATAATATCATTCTAATTCAAACTGATATCAAAAGGCACAGGGCCAGCAAACCATTTCTCTGTAGACTTATCATAAGCCCATGTTTTTCCACGCCGTTTATTTTCTGCCGTTTGGTCCCTTCGATCTCCTCTTTAGAGGGCTCCTCTGGGCTTCGCTTCCCCAGCATGTCTGAACAGAGTTTAGATGTTACATTTGACACTGACAAATTTGGCAGAGCGGTCGTGAGTATCCATGAGCTCCCGTTTATGAGATATCTGTTTCTGTGATAAGTACCCCAGATATTGGCATACAATAGCACTTCTGCAGCAACACAGGGAGAATCCTGCCTTAAACATAATTTTAATCTTTCATAAGCTAGGCCAAGAGTAAAACAAGTAATTATGAATTCTCAGAAGCCCAATTTCTTAAGAACAATGCAGGAGGGTAGGGGGATGGGAAGCATAATGTAGGGGTGCATTAAGCACTCATGTTTATTCCATTTTAACTCAGCCAGTATCACTTTCTTAATGTAATTATTGCAAATGACCAATCTCTTTCCCTTCTGGCTCTACCAAACCACTAATGCTGTTCCACGTTAATCCAAAAATGCACATCAGCATGTTTCGTCCAATCACAGACTTATTTGCACAGCTGAAACGCAGTCCAGTCATACACAGGGATGTTTAAGGCCTCGGGGCACTGCTGCAGTTCAATATTAATGAGATAATTTGATCAAGTTAGCACCAATGCAGACATTCTGTGGTTGGATAATTTGCAGTCCATATGGCTTGGTGTTTACCAGAAGCCCTTTGCAGTAAGCTGTTAGATAGTTTGTAATGGGCAACTCAGCAAAACAGCACTCTGAACTACTTTTCCCTGTGTTAGACGTCAAACATATTTTTTTCTCTGCTAAAAGCATTTAACAGACAAAAGGGGCTAATGGAGCGAGACAGTTATAGTCATATGTTTCAGGGTGTGTTTTAGGCACTAGAGGCTCAATTGTTGCGTCGCCAACATCACTCGACCTGTTTCATGTAAGCGTCCTGCGTTTCTTGAAAGCAGTGAACTCTATTACAAGATGATTTGCAGTTAACCGCTGCAGTTATTTACAGAGTAGTTGTAATGTTCAACGGCAGTCACGTATAATTCATTTTATATGGGGTGGGTGCAGTAAGAGTGTGTCTATTTGTCATTGTTTATATGCACCGAGTCAGCCTGACAGTCGGTCAGTACCAGTTTGTCACACTGGGAGCATGTCAGACGAGTGTAGTTGTGCTGCTGATAAAATGAAGATTAGATTTTTGCACAGACTCCATCTGGAGATAATGAACAGTTTGTTCATCACAACTGAAGAAGAAAACTACCACCAGTCGGATTCTGTCTTAGTGCTGCTGGTTGCATTGCTGATTAATGCCTGGCTGCTGACAAGCTTAACTGATATAGTGCGAAGCAGACTGATATAATAACATGAAAAGAAGAAATATTATATTTGCATGCACGCAAGAAATCAGGTTATTGGACATGAGATTAAGGCATTCCCATGCACTGCAGTTAGCTGCTTACTCTACATTCACAGTCAGTAATCAGATTCCTCCTCCATCCTTTTACCAGATTTCTGAGCTAAGGCTGTCTCATTTTAAGCGAGTTAGCGATATGAGTCTGCAGCCTTTTTGTTGGAACATTTGGACTGACGGCGCAGTGAGAGGACAGGCTGTGTAGTGAGACTGCACAGCTTTTCCTGACAGTGTGCTCATGTCTGGGTTTCTCCAAATGCTCCCGTGTTCAGCTTTAGAAACCGACTGAGTTTTTTTCTTCACTTTCAGCCAGACTTTGGATTTAATTATTTTGAACACAAAGGCACACTTCTGCTGTAATGATCTGTATTTTTAAACCAACACATTAAGGTCACCACCTTTATTTTCCCTATGTGAAGTCTTTCTTTCTCTCCTGATCGAACCCCAAGTGTGCACATGGACAAGAATTCAGGTTGTGTGTGTTTCTCAGGTGTTTTCTCTTTGCCTGCTGAAGAGACTTCTGCTCAGGTTGGTGTTTGATGGAGCTGTACTGGAATTACCTGTGGTCGCCAAACAACATTAAAATGACCAAGGTGTAACTTTTCCACCCTAACAAGTGAAAGAAAACTAATAGGAAGGTCAGGCAGATTTCAATCAAGCTCAGTCTGAAAACACCTACACTGTCCTCAGAGGTCTAATCAGGTAATAATTAAAATGACCTGTGTGGGTGGACTGTGGGTGCAGAGAGTCTTTAAGAAAACCAGGTTTCTCATTTACATCAGATTACTGCAGAGAGGTAATAATAGGCAGGTTACTGAGGTGCATGTAAACACAGTGAATGAGGTAGTGTTCTTGTCACAAAGGGGACATAAATAAAATGAATGCCAAGATCGATCGTTATCCAAAACAGATACAAAATGCAAAGTTGCTCAACTTAAATTAGTATAATCAAAGTTCATGGTTATTGGTTTTCTCCAATTTCCATGAATAAATTGATTTCCTTTTAAAGGGAGCAGATTAGTTGAAACAGATTTTCAGTCCAATTATTGACTGGACATGCTTAACCTTTATCTGCACCCACTTAGTGTCTGACTGTCAAGATACGATTTTTTTCCTCATCAGGGAGTTTGTGCCACTGTATCATCTATCGTCTTTTCTTTTTCAGTTTTAATATTTAAAGCATAGCCATTATATTCATGCATCCTAAGGCAACTGCACCAGATCCAACATAAAATAAACTTTATCCACCAAATCTCATTAAGGGAAGTTTAACCACTATGGAAAATTGCCTTAAAATGAAACCACGAATACAAAAGTTAGAAATAAGACAGTAGTTTGTGGCTACTGATAAAGAAATGTCTTTTTTAGCTGTCAAAATATAGCATTTATTTCCCACCTAGTTTGATGGAGCTGCCTGGGAGCTGTGAATTATCAGTTCACTCTGTCAATGTGGCTTTGTTGTCATATTGAAGCATCAAAGAGCAACGACATGTTTCAGGCACATTTTAAGTTTGAGATGTAGCTGCTGTTAATTATTCCTGACAGTAATCATGGTAAGCTCATATGTTAATGATTTTTCCTCAAACGCTCGGCTGCGCCATTAATTTGCCTGAAGAATGAAGATGACCCACGCAGACCGTCGCTCTTCCCGTCGATGACCCTTAGATAACAGTCAGACAGTCTTATTATCTATTGTTTTACATTTAAATCATCATTTCACGGATTTCTTAGACATATTTTCTCCTGATATTCCAAGATAATTGGTGACCTGTTTTTAATTTGCGTCAAGTCGCTACAGAGCCCCTCTGAGGAACAGACAGGTTCTTGGTTTTGATTTATAATTTTTTTTTTTTTTCTGACTGCTCACATTCTTGTCATTTTCTGTGAAACACAGTCAGTTTACTAATCTGCATGGAGCAGTGTAACAATCATTTCTACTTTGAAACTCTAGTGAGTGAAACTTGGTTTGCATCTTAAATGCAGTGAAAGCATAATCTTATTGGTCCTATCAAATCTGAAGATGAAGGATAATTGGCCTAATTGCACTCAATACTATTAGTTCTAAAGTCTTATGTGGTGTATGTCTGTTCATAGTCTCAGAAATGGAAAATAAAGAAACAGTTACTCTTTCCCTACAGTATATACAGATATGAGGAACCTGAAAGGAAGTGGCATGATTAATCACTTGTTTGCTACTGAATAAATGCTCCCTCACCTCTCATTTAACCTTTAATTTCAACCTTCATTTAAATAAAACTATTGTGCATGTCTTTAAAAAACGACCTGTTATGGTTTATACTGATAGCCCAAACATCATATATTACAGCATCAGTATTTATTGCATTCCTTGATCTAAGTGTATGAAATGAAATGAGTGAGACAGAAATCTAAAGAAATATTACACTTGGATCCAAGTCTCAAATTTTTTTTGGACCAAGTCCAAGTCGTGCCTCAAAACTTTGAGATGTGATTTGCAAGTGAAAAAGCCTGTTTCTCCTACCTATCAGTAATAGCATGAAAATTACAAAAGCACAATCACACCAAATATCACCAAAAACATTTTCTGGATTCAGGGCAGTTAAAGTCCAGTTGCAAGAAATGAGTCAATCTGTCAATGAGAACACTCAAATTGAAAGTGCGAAAAAAGAAAAAAAAACTGTGATGACTTTCTGTCTGTTTGTGTGGAACACTGTAGTGTTTCTTTTCATCTCTGCTTCTGGGTTTGATATTTCTGAATGGCCCTATTAAAACCAGGATCAGTGCTGACCCTGAATATGACTACACCACGCTTTTCATCCAAAGCTTATAATGAAGAGGCAGAGTGTTGTGCATGAGGGATCAGATTTGACAGTGGAAAAAAAGCATTATTGGAAGTCAAGCTGAACTTGTAGCTTCTTGGCTGTGTTACTCACTGCCTGAACTTCATTTTAAGTTTGTGGTGTTTTTTTCATAGTTAAGTTGATTCTCTGTATTCAATGATATAACTAATGAACACATTTTGCAAACAATTCTGTAAAAATTTTAGCCACCTAAGGCAGTGAGGCACTCATACTTTCAAACAGCAGTATATATTTTACAGTGTAATGTAGAGTGCAGTCTGTGATGATGTGACCCAAATGCATAGCTTACATTTAAATGTCAACAAAGGGAGAAGGTCAACACTGGACTAGGAAGACTCCTATTCACATCATGCCAACGTTTCCTTCTTCGTATCCATCACTATGATTGTGCCCTAACATTAATCAAGTAAACATTATTTCAACTGTGGCAACAAAGGATTTCATTATTAATTTTGTAGCAGCCTTGGAAGACACTCACACATGATGGTGTGCACAGATAGAAGGTCAGAAAAATACTTGTGTCATTCCAGAGGGCAGTAACTAATGATTCATTTTGCCATTAGATTTGGAGGACTCGTTGATTAAGGCACAAAAAATACAGAGATTTGAAAACAATCCCTGTCATGATTAGAAGAAGGTTAAGGTTAAAGTTTGGCCAAAAAAAAAAAAAGACATTGTTAAGTGTCAGTAGAAAACAAGATGTGAACACTGGTCTCTGGTGTCAAAGTCACACACTCTGTTGACCAATCTAACTCCATTCTGCTGGTCACTTTTCTTTAGGCGGAAGAATTACAATTCGTATGGCAGCCAGAGGTCCTTGTCAGGTCATTGTAAATATAAATCATTTTCGGCTTTTGAACAAACGACAAACACTGTAGTCTTTCTTGTGAGAACACAGAGCTGTCAGCCTCACCCTGCATTCACAAATCTGCTTCAGAACGAGACCATGCATATGCCTACAAGCTTTGTTCAGTGCAACATTACTCTGACAGTGTTTAGCTGCACATATATGCTTACACTGTATATGTGTCAGTGGAAGTCAATTATCAGTTCTGATGGCCAACACACACCCTGTGCTCTCCACCCGTGTGCACGCTGCCTGTTAAATTATCTCTGCTAGCAGCCACCTCACATCACTGTTAATACTAAGTTAAGCGAATGCATATTTCTTCCAAGCAATTCTCTTTCATTTCATGAACGACAGCATTAGTTTGTCTGCATTTTGATGCTCTCTTCAGGCTGGGATTAAAGTGAGGGATTAGATGTTACATTCACTCGCTGTGACTTTAACTTCGTCTTACCTTCGGGTTAAAATGAAGAGCTTCATCACATATTTCACCAGAGCCCGCCCCCCCCGCCATGTTTCCCCAAACTTTCCCATCGATGCTATCGAGTGCACAAATGTGATATGACTCAACTATTTACACATACATGACATTTGAGGTAATTACAGGAATGACTGGTGAGGAAGTCGTGCACTTCACGGCGAGTTTCTCACACTGAGACGATCTGTTCTGAAATATTCAACACAGTTCCATTTTTTAGCCACAGCTTACAGCCAGGTCCTACGAGAAGTATTTTGAGCCATTTGAGTTTAATGTCAGAAAATTTAATTCAGCCCACAAAATCTGATAAAGACCAGGCTGCAGTGACGGATGTCTGTCTCTCCCAGCACTTGAGTACCCTGCCACCCCTATCAGCAATATGAAAAGCATTAACATGATAAAAGACTCCCATCTGCACAACAAAGTGTGCTGCTGTGATACCACATTATGATCTACACGTTGTCATGTCAGAGACCTCCGAATGCACACATTAGCTCGCAGACGCCAACTTGAAACAGATTTCTGCCACATGGGAAGATTTTTGTTAATGTTTAGTGCAGATTTATGGCACCATCCTGTCTCTTGACACATGTTTCTTAAAGCCCTTTCTCGATCAATCATACCTGTGCTGTTACCAGCTACAGGTGCCGCTCTGGGCCTGTGGACTCTGCAGCTGCCATCTGTTTGGTTTCTTTTAACCCGCCCTGCAATTTAATCAATGAACTAAGCCTGTGCCCTTTGCAGTGACAGTGCAGTATCCATCCGTGTAGAGCTCGACCCATACTTACAGATTAACACATCTGGGCTTAAAGCTGTAAACAAGAAAGGAAACAATCTCTTTTTTCTGTCGCTGAACAGAAAGGATGCTGCTTTAAGAACCATCTGGCTGATGAGAGGCTGCTGCTGATGACTTAGCAATAAATGATGACAACCAATCACACATCAGCGTTGCATTGATTGATTCCTGATATCGTGCTTGTCAATGAAAACGTAGACTAATGAAGCCGGTCCCCTCCCCGCATCGTTGCTGATTGACTGAGAATGGCTTTTAAATGAACGTGATCACACCCACAAAAATCACCCAGCAGCAGTTTGTCAACTTTTTAATCATTCAAACGACGACAAATGTATGCAGCAACTGCAAATTACGTCATCTGTACATGCAAGTAAGAGAATGGGTACCTGCAATGCATGTACTGGCGATGATTCTTTAATGGGTCCAACAACAGCCGTGCACCGATTCATCTATCATGTGCAGGCCTGCCTGCCTGTCCTGACAGCCTCCAGAGTGAGGCTGCTGTTTAACCTGCAGACCCGCTGTTTAAAACCTTGAGTAGATGTAATTAACAGCCTTGACTGCCCCTTCTTCTTCTTCTTCTTCTTCTGCTTCACCCATCTTCCTCCCATTTCACTTCCCGAACATTTGCTTCCTCAAACCTCCATTAAAGGATAAAGCTGGCAGTATTTTATATTTTTGTTACTGTCAACAAACCCATAAACAGGCCGAGGATGTACCTGAAATCACTCATCCACTGCTTCCTATATGACACTCACAGGCTGACTATAGCAGGCAGTAAATTGAGATTTTGGACTCTCGAATTATTATATTCTCTGACAGGTGTTTTGTCATGACTCCTAAGACGCATTGCATTGTGGGATTGAAGACAGACAGTAGAGAACATGATGTGGCTGCTACTTCTTACATTCCATGTTAGGAATGCATGTAATATAACTGGCAGACAGTAAATACAGTATAATGCACTATTAACTAAATATGTTGTGTTCAGCAATGTTACTCAAATAGAAGAAAATTGTGTATTTGTTGATGTCTGTGTTGACCTCCGGGTTATTACACAGTTGAAGCTTTTATGGCAGCAAGACGGTGCATGTGGGATTGAGTCAAAAAAGTGCAATGTGTTCGTGGTAATGAAGAAACATGTCAGCCAGCGTGGTGGTGTGGCTCAATGATTTGTTTTTAATAGTTTTTGGACAACAACAGAGGTTTATGGCACAGAGGAACAAACTATGAATAAAATATCAGTCTTTGGATCCACAGACAAAAACTGACTGTTGTTTGTTTTGGTTTTCATTGCTGGTTTTGATATTTTCATGGGGTTTGTTGACAGTAAGAAAATAAAGAATATAACCAGACGTATTATGTAAGATGAAACGTCTATTTATCAGCTCCTCTCTACTGACAATCGAGATAATTGATAAGATAATTGGAAGGACCTCCAGAAGCCCATCAAAACAAAAATGAAAGGGCAAATTTATTACAGTTCTCCTCATGCTGTTAGTTTGACATGTGATCTCAGGGAAGTGCAGTAAAAAACACTACATTAATGATTACTTACACCAAAGGTAGAAAAATAAAGAAGAAACAGAAGCAGAAAAAAACAAGATGACGAGAATTAAAACTCAAAATGAACGGAAGAGATTGTAAAAATGACTCAACCTTAAGAAAAGAAAATGACAAAGATTCAAATAAGCCATTTAGAAGGAGCTCAGTGTCAAAACAATCAGTTAATCAATTAATTAAAACTGGTCCCCGTCCTCTGCTGTACTGTGTCATTGCGTGCCCCCTGCTAATTCATATAATCAATTACTTTGATCTAACACTTATGTTTGTCACTTTTGATCCTCGTAAATGCTAAATCACTGTCGCAGCGCTCGGGGGAATGTGAGCCCTGACCATCTTACTATTACTTACTCGCATTGTTGAGGATCCGCGAGTTAATTCTCCTTAAGGGCTGTTGCTCAGGATAAGGAATCCAGCTAAATACTTGAAATGTGAATGTAAAAACAGGGGGGAACGCAGCAAAATCTTGGCACGGAGGGGCCCGACACGAAAACAAGTGTTATGCTCAGTGGATGCAAGCCACAATTTTGCGCATGTAATTGCAGTGATTATGGTGATTGCGTTATGTAGATTACACACCTGTTATGGGACCCCCCCTCCACAGGCAATTTGTATTTGACAGCGATATGGAAATTATTGTCTGACTTTGATTCAGGTTTAGTTAAACTTTCTTTTAACACGCTCGCACGGATGGGCATTTAGAGCCTGCAGAGTGTTTGAAACCCACACTAAGAAAACCTACAAAGGAGGGATCAGTGGATGCTTACTCCTGATTTAAAGTCTTGCTGTTAGAGACATGAGCCGGTATTTAGATTTCATGCATTTACCTGTCATCCAGATTGAAGTACGGTTAGTGCAAAACACAGTAAACTTCAAATTTAGGATCACCAATATCGCAAGAAGGAAGAAATGCAAGACTTCAAAGCAACATTATGCAACTATTTTACCTTCAATAGCAGCTTCAAAATCATTTTCAATGTTGACTTTTAAAAGGGAGATAAACCCCTTGCCTACCTGCTTTTGCACTAAATAACTTGGGTTGAAGTGTGCAATGCTTTAAGGCACTACGCCTCACACTACCAACCATGGGTCTACAGCCAGTCATGAGAAGAAAAAAGCTTGATATTCTCATCACAGACATCATTGCAGAGGTGAAGAGGCCAAAGAGGATGTTGGTGGAATAAGCTAAGAGAGAAAACAGAGAGTCCTGACGCGAGTAAATCTCAGTCTGGCGTTTAGTAGTTGGTGAGAGAGGGAAATGCGCTCCTAAACTCTAGGGGTGCCAAGTCTTAAAAAAACTACCAATTCTTGCATAATGCTGCCTTAAGAAGCCTGACAATATTCCTGGGACAGATGTTCTATAAATATATAAAGAAACAGAGCAAAGGAGAAAGGTAGTTAGGCTATTTCTGCAGTGAGTTAGAACAAGGAGGAAGATGTGGGTGGGGGGGTATGAGACGCAGTGTGGTGATTCATTGGTTGGCTGACCCAGTTTGGAAGAACTTCAGCATGTGTTTCAACAATTCACCCTGACAACCAACAATATGACCAGCTCCAAACTGGTCATACAGTAGATTTGGTTGTCAGGGTCATGAGTGTAATAATGCTCTCTGTCTCCGGGTTATGATGGATGGAGTGGGGCTTCAACACACACACACACACACAAGGTTTTATTAACTGGTCCTGGTCAAGCAGGGAAAACCTAGAAGTCCAGTTTGTGGTCAGTATCAGTGTTGTCAGGCGAATAAGAATTGACTTTTCAGTCACGCTGTGTGTGCTGCCGCAGCAAGCCAGCATAAGAGCAGAATGTTGCTGATGGTTTATCACCCATCTCTAGTTAAGACACCTGATCGATGAGACTCATTTGTCTCATAGACTCTCCCCCAGACACTTTGCTGTTGGTCAATACTGAGAATTTGTGTGTCAAAGTTTAGCATATTTCAGTTTCGTCTGGATTTACTGATCTATTAAAATGCAAAGACTTTCAGAAGTGTCATTGTTTTAAATGTTGCTGTGACTGAGCTCGTAAGGCAGCTTCATCTCTTTCAGTTTTCAAACTGCATGTGTTCTGACTAAGTTGTCATCAGAGGGTGGGATGAGTAAAAGCAAATGACAAAGACGAGGGTCCAGTTGAAAAGGGGAAAGTGTCACTCACAGAAAAAGGAATGATTCAGAGATGGCTCAGGAGTAAGCATTAGCTCGCACAACATTTAAGCAAGGAAGCAAAACCAAGTTATTAATACTTTGTGAGAAAAAAACCTGTTGGATATTTAACCATCATGATCATCATTTTAACCATCATTTGATGTTGAGTCTGTCTGGGTAAGCAGAAGTCTTAGTTAGAGAATTTGGCTGAAGCTCAGCTCATGTTATGAACAAATACGTGCCGAGGACCTTAAAATTGCAAAACACACTGTATAAGATTTCAAACGTCCTCACAGCTCCATGTATTTAGTGGAAAAGCTCAACTCTCCAAGGTCCTCTGAACTAACCACTGTGCGCTCTGTAGTGCATTTGGTTAACGTTATTGAATGTATAAAGAAATAAAAAGAAGGGCGCACGGTAGAAGAAAATAAAGGAAGAGAGGAAATAAACAAAGGAACGATTCAATTGGACTGAGTGAGACAAAATACAGATGTAGGCATAGGCAAAGAGAAAGAGATTTGTGTATCGGAGTTCAGGGGAATTGCAGAGTGCTGTTTACTCTCTCTGCCGTGAGGGCATGATGAAATATTGAAATATTGAACCAGATATTTTGCATGGCCAACAGGCTTTCATCAGTGCAGAGCCTGTTCCCTGTAATGAGGCCAGAGTTAGTCCTCCGATGGTGCGATGAAGACACAAACACAAGAAGGATAGAACCACGCCAAGCATGGTGGTCTTATGTATCGTAAGGTGGTCTGCAGGGGCTTGCTGCTGATTTTGTTGATGAAGGAAAAGCAACTGTTCTCTATGCTGGGACCTTTATGCTCATTGCAAGTGGAATATTTTTTTGCAAAATGGAACCATTTTTTATCATCATTTATTCATGACTATGATCAAACCCACTCATTAGCTTAATTCCTTCACTTGACATTTCCCCGCCACATCCACAGCACCACCAAACACGCAGCTATTGTAATGGGCTATTGTGCATCTTTGGATATACTACACCTGTCCACCCCCTGCCCTCAACCTCATCCCACCAGGTCTGAATATGATAATGGTCATTGTGAATTTATTTGCTGAAGAAGCATTCGCAGCCAACAGTGCATAATCACGTCTGATTACAGGCAGAGAGCAGTGGGGTCTGCTGGCAAGGGGACGGGACATTTGCATAATGTCCCAGAGCATGTAGCACAGGTGAAGAAGCCAGTCATTTAAAATGGACAGAGCTGCAGTTCATGCCTTTGGAGCGCTGGAATGCTATGGTTGCAGGCTGCATAGCAAGAAAGATGGATGAGGCCTCATTAAGACCTCGCCTGTTATATGCAGAGTGCCACAATAAATGAACCATTTTCTGTCATAATACAAATAATAATGCTTTGTCCCAATTGTCCCCCTCCAACCCTCCCCCGTGTTTCAGAGCTGCCTTTAGTTTGGAGAATCCATCTAGAAAAAGAGTTACAACAATTGCTAGCAGTAAAATAACTCTATGGAATGAGACTTAAACACATTATTATAAGTCAACAGCAAAACAGAAACCACGTTTGTTGCCCCTGTTGAAGGCCATTTTTTTCCCTCTTGGTGGATTGCATCCAGTCTAATGTGACATTCCTCTCCCTCTCCTGTTCATATGTGACCTATTCGCAAAGTGAATTATTACACAAATTATTACGCAAAGTTATGGTTAGACTCTAAGCCAGGTGCAGCGGTGGAGGGATGGAGGGAAGTTTTCTACCAGGACACATTTTGCATGCTGTGTTTCAATATCGTCATTAAAAGAGGACACGGGTCGGCACTAATAGCTTAAAATGCACACTAAAATTAACACTCACATAGCAAACACACCTTTGAAAACATCAAATTAACACGAGAGGAGCCTTTTAGTGTACAAACAGAATGGACAGTTTATGATATAATGCCTGAATGAATAATAAAGTTTTAGTTCTGAAGCTGTCAGACACTGTTGAAAGTCGAACTGGGAAATGCTCACAATCTGTTTAAAGCTTGTTGTAAAGCCTTGCATTTTGGACAACAGCAATGTTCGTTCGAGTGCAATTTGTTGCAGCAGCATAAACAAGGTGGGATGAAAGTGTGGATAACTGTCTCAAGGTCTGCAAAAGATAAAAAGGACTTGATTTGGTTATGTTATGTAACATAAGAACATTATGTTCTTCAGCTGCAGAAAACAAGACCGAACAACCTCATTCACCTGAAACAAGAGTTGTATTTTTATAGTGTCTCCATATGTGTGTTTAAAAAGCGAACACAGACAGTTTGTTGTGTTGCTGGTGTGAAGGTGTTTGCTACATGTCCATTGCAAAGGAGTTGAGAGGAAGATGCATTTCATACAGTAGAGGAAGAAATGGGGCCAAGAATTGTTTCTCGGGAATTGCTTTTAGAAGCTGAGGATGAAGAGGCATTTTTACAGCTACAGACAAAGTTATGTTTTGGAACAGTGGTCTCTATGTAGAATTGTAGAGGCTCTAAAAGCTACCTGAAATGTGCGTTCAGGGAGAGCTCCAGCTATGTGGAATAACTGCGAATACTGTCATTTTCTCCAAACCTTTGATGTAAAAAAAAAAAAAAAAACACTGTAAAGATATGGCCTACAATTGTAGTAACCTGTGCAAGTTTGAAGACCATGAGTCTGTGAGGCCGCACTTAGGCATAGTGTTGCTATCAGTTAAATGCTAATGTCAGCATGTCATCTCAGATTAGTTTGTTAGTGTTTGCCAGAGCAACATCCAGCTGAGGTTGATGATATTGTCATTAGTGTTGTTTGGACAAATTTAAATTTTGACCCCCTCTAATAATTGTCAAGATATTTCACACAAAACCAGCCTCATGTGGTGCTATAACAAAAGACATGGGATCACAATAAGTCATTAGGATACATCATCTGGAAACCATGAATATCTGTAGGTGACCGAATGAATTGTTAGTGAAATACTTGATTTTAAAACAAAAATCTCACTGAGGAAAGGTCAGGGTCAGGCTTCATCCTCTAGGAGCAAGGGACAAAATTTCAATGCAATCCATTCTAGCAGTCTGATTCAAAGACAGACCAAGAACATCATCATCTTTTGCACAATTCCACAAGCATGACAAAAAAGTAGAGGAAGGACATTGGCAGTGGTCAAGTTGCTGTTTATGATTTTTAAGATGTGGTTTCTTCTTGAAATTCAGCCTGGATGTGAAAATAATGAGATTTTCTTTTGAAGGACTCTCGCAGTACACAAAAGAATAGCTCGCTGATATACACAGGATGAATGCAGGAGAAATTAAAGTTGAGGCACTGTGGGGTTCGTAGTGGAAAAAGTCTGACTAGAATGCAACGTCAGCCAAATGTCAACGGAGTGAAATCAAAGAAAAATAAGAGGAAGAACTTCTGGTTTAATGGTACAGCCCCAGTGATTGATGGTTTGATATCTCAGCTGAATCAAAAAAAAAAAACAACAACACAAGCATCATGGGGCCATTAGTATACAATCTTCCCTTCTGTTCTTCAGCCCTGTGGCACTAACAACTTTCAGGATTTGTGAGTGCAATAAAGAGACCATAGATTCAAGGTAATTTGCTCCACAATGAGGTGAGACCAAGAACGCTCGCGGAAGGCTTGCTACAATGCCAGAGCAGTTAACCTATTCATCGGTCAAAACAAACAAGCCTCACCGTCAACTTTTATCAGCCCTTTATTTCATAACCTTGGCGCAGAAATGAGAGCCTCTCTGAGCGGTTTATAGGGAGGCCGTGTTGAATGCTGGGAGATGGTAGCCCGCCTGAGCAGAAATCGCTCTGATCTACAGCAATCTATTGATCCGACGAGCTTGTCCAATCAATACAAAAGAACAGAAGAGGGGAAACAACATTAGAGGAGAAAATAGCCTATTTAAGGGGCGTGAAGAGTGGGAGAGGGGGCTGCATACACATTGTGATAGGACAGATGCTGTATGTGCATGCACCAACTCATAGGGCTAGATGAAAGGAAATGCATTTTTCCATGGAGACCAATAGAAAAGCTCTGCATTATTTCCTTGGGAGTGCCAGGAATGTAATGAGAAAACTAGCAGAGGGAAGAAAAAAAAATCAGCGGAGTGGCTGGTTGGGATGAGATATGAGATGAGGCAATGGAGCATAGCCGGCACGCTGCGATTGAGTCGTCTGAGTTAGGTGGACATTCTGAAATACGTTACCACACCAGGCTACAGCAAATCAGGTCTGTCAGCTCGGAGTGCAGATCTCTTCATATTGGACACAGTGGATAAAACGATTATAATTTGAACATCGCATGTTTGACCCACTCAACAGCAAGTGTTTCCATAAACAGCCAAGGGCTCTGTTGATGTCACCCTGAGCGAGAAACACATCCGTTTCCTCTTCATTCACTGTCCATTACTGGAGAAAATAGCGTTGTATTATGTCTAAATTGTAACAGACAGATGCTGAAGATGGTTGAGATATGAAAGCAATGTAAAGAAACAAGAAAGAATACTTCTGTGGATCCTCAAACAGGGCAATGAGGTACAGGATGCGTCATGAATAAAGCTTTTAATGGTGCTACAAGCCAGATATATTGTTTGATTGTAGGGATGAACAGAGTTTAAAAGGATCTTTTCTTCGAATAGGCTCAAAAAAAGTTGCTGTACAATGTAGTTGTAAGTGCAGAAAATATTTACTAGTATATAAAATTTCATTGAGAAAATCTTCTTAGTGAGGGTCAGTAATGAATATTCTCTCAACTTGTAAGATAATGCAACAATGGTTAAATTTGTTCTGTCTACACATAAAATCTTAAACAACACTAAGAACATCGGCGTTGTCACCACAGGCAAAGCAGATTAAATTTCTTTTTCACCAGACCCTGCAGTGTGTTTAATTGGTTTTTGTTTAACCTCACTGTGACAGCGCTTTTAAAAACCTTAACCAGACCCTTATTTTGTTAATTGGCTGTAGGTGACAACTCTGTGGTTCAAATTAGAGGAGATAAGACTTTGTTTAAAAACTGAGCATCTTTCTGTTGATACTGACAACACTGTCATCATTTCTCATCACACAGAATTACCACACTGAGTTTAGCAAAGACAATGTTTCAGGTGCAAAAGTCTGAAAAAACATCTACTCTTTGTTTGAAATCATCTACTGAGTTGAAGCGGGAGCAAATGAGGTCTTGTTGTAGAACAACTCCTCATCATCTCAAGGTGCAGTCAGACTGAGATTCAGTACTCCGTCTAGTCACACCTGGTTTACCTCAGGTATGGTATGCTGATGCTAACATGCCAGCCAATAATACTTTACCCCGCCTACTCCTTGATCCTTAATACTTTTTGCCACAGCACATTCATAAATTTCTTAGTGAAAGTGGGTGTGGCTGCACAATTCATTCTCAATCACATCATTATTTAAATTGCAAAACTCTGCAGTGTAATAATTTAATCCGGAATCTTTGCAGTCAGTAGATTCACATTAATCCTTGATGAAGTTTGACATGCGTTTGTAGTGTTGGCCAATAGAAAACCATCTTGGCAGTGCTGATATTTAAGCACTTGGGCACAGCAATGGTTTTCAGAATTCCATGAAACAGTCATGTCAGTGTTACAAATTAGTCTTTTGAATAAACTGTATGAACTTGTCCTAACTAACTAAGAAGCTTGCCGTCTGACAATTAGCAGAAGATGTGTTAAACCCACTATTAGACCTTGAAGTGGTTATTAGTTGACTACTATAGTTGTAGTTTCCTTGGTGGTTACAGTATTTCAATAACTATATCAGCAAGCTTTTAGCGCCACCTGTTTGTTGAGCACATGATTACCTGGCCTCCCTGCATTGGGAGCGACAGAGAGTAAATCGCTTTTCTGCTTCCAAACACTTTCCTGCACGCTCCTCCTCATCTGCCGCTGGTTTGACGTGATCAATTCCCACAACCTGCTCCACCTTTAAAATACATCTATTAGGTGTTGCAGGCTATTTCAACATCCCTCACCTTCTAAAGATACCTCTCATGTTGAGATGTTAGATGCACGTTATTAAATGCTTTATTCATAACCAAGCATTTCAGACCTCATCCTCCTCACAGTTGAGTAAAATCATTAGTTACGTGGTAGAAGAGGAGCAGGTGTGCTGATTGACTTCCTGTTCTGTAACATGGCAGACTGTTTTCTCACTATTCCCCTGCTTTAAACGTGTTTTCAACAGTCATGCAGCTCAGTGGCGCAAACAGCAAGTTTAAAAAGAGCACTCTTGCAAGACGTTGTGAGTTGTCCCCTTTAAAGCCTGAATAATTGAAGTCGATATATAATTAATACGGCCACGCTTAAAATCAAAACAAAGAACCCTCTCTGCACGTCACACCGATGCTGTTCACCCGAGAATCTGTGGAACTGGCACACTAAGGCAATGCACTATAAAATCCTATCCCACATGCTTTCTGTCTAGGAGGTCGTTGTCAGTTCCAATTTTTCCATAGTCCTCTCCCTGTAGCGAGCGGCAAAGTGTGCAAGAGACACACGTTTCTCTATCTGCATCACATAAAGGAGGGTTCAGGACCGAGAAATCGTTAGAAGAGTTTATTTCAAAATGAATGACTTGGACAATAAATCAACGCTCAGCGGCTACTTTTGATGTATTGTGGTTACTTAAGATCTTGGTCGGCAAAATTAAAATAATACTATGTTTATTAGACTGATAGGATACTCCATCTTTGAGAAACAAAAGATGGAGTAGCCACTGAACAATGAACTTAAGTTTATGCTTCCCCTCAGAAATCGATGCATGGCATTTGAGAGAACTATTAATTTCAATACCAGCTTGGAAGGATGCATATACAGATGTTTACAATGATCTATGAAAAATGTTTGCTGTTTTCGTGAGCATTAGTAAAAATAAATATCAATCATATAAACCTGTTAGACTCAAACATGGAGTGGCTATGATCAGGAAGACTGTTAGTGCCTTGCTCAATGACACATTGCTGAGAACTATTTTACGTCATCCATGTAATAGGAGGACATTTTGGTTTGCCAATGGTCTCTTTTTAAAGCCCCTTGAGGCAAATTTGGGATTTATGATATTGGACTATTTAAATAAAATTGACTTGCCTCTCTCACCAACGTTTCATTTTCCATTCCATCTTAGTAGCCCCACTGTAAAACACACAATAATGTTTCAATTTCCCGCTGCCTAACAGTGTTAGTCATTTTTCATTATTCATTAAATGTTTAAATGCCCGAAAATCTAAAGATTTTCAGCCTCTTACACAAAATAATACTGAGCCTGAAAATGTCTCCAGTAAAAGCTTAAAATATTACATATGATTCTACAGCAATTAGCTCCCATTCTGCGACGAGGGCCTCCATATTTTACACTGACTGGGACAGAGGAGATGCAAAGCAGGCCATTGTATGAAGATCTCATTACGCTACTAAGAGTTTCGCTCCATCTAAATCATGCCGCTGACGCTTCTAATAGGGTCCAAATAAAGTCAGCTCATTTGTGAGGCCATTAATGTGTTCATCAGAACTCCGGTTGCAGGCCTCTGTTTATGGCCATTACGCTATTTAAGAAGACAAGACAAGAGGGTCTCTCATTTTTAAACATGCTACAGGGGGGAAAAAATCCTGTTCGCTGCAGTCACCTGGAGTGTGTGGAATAAAGCAGAGCTATGGCTCTGAGCACATCTCAACACCAGTTGGGGGAAAAAAATATTGGCGGCAACTATTTATTTGGAGGATAAGGCATTAAATACATTTGCATAATCTGAGCAGTGCTGCAGCTGGCCCGCAACAACATCAACTCATATGGCCCTAATTTCACTCTTATCATTTCTCTGCTAAAAGAGGAGCAGCAAAAATCAACTATTCATCTCTTTTACATTTATTAGCATGACTGCATCCGCCGAGTCTCTCAGCTGCCACTGTTCATTTAGAGAGAGTGTCTTCTGGGAGAGATATCATATGTTGTTTTACGAGTGTGTTAAAAACCAGCGGCCATGAAAAACCACAGACGCTGTTGAGGCAACCTCTTAGATAAGGTGAGACAAGGCCCTCAGGAGTGCTTGTGTTTTCACAGAGGTGTACTAATGTCATAGAGACATAAAATAACATCTTCTGGAGATGAGACACGTATTAATGTAAGGTGTACAGGGGCTGAACGGAGGCTGATCCTTGTGACCGAAGACTGTCTGTGTTTAAATTTGTCAGTGAGTTCTCTGAAAACAGCAATGAACAGAAACATGCTGTGTATTTGTCAGTGATGAGAGAAGTACTCAAATCTGTTGCTGTAAGAAGCACTCAAATTTTTACTTCACTAGGTATAAGTATTAAAATATAATAAACAGAAGTGAAAGTACTCATTATGCAGAACGGCCCATGTTATTGGATTATAACTGTAAATTCATTAATGTTCAAGCATTGCTTTAATCTTGTAGCTGGTAAAGTTGGAGGTAATTGTACTGACGTTCTGGGTGGCTTAATTTTTAATGCTACATCACAATTTATCAGTTGATCATAATTTGTATGGATGATTTGAATTTGCAAGGTAACTAGTAACTAAAGCCATCTGATAAATGTAGTGGAGAAGAGGTAGAAAGTAACCCGAAAAATGGCAGTATTCAGGTAAAGTTCCTCAACATTGTAGTGTACAGAACTTGATTGTACTTTGCTTTGCACCACTGGTATTTCAACCAGGAGAGACGAGTGCGTGAAAAAAGATAATTCATTACAATATGTGACATTGATGATGATATAGATATAGATATTGAAATTTGACAGAAAGTCTTTGGTGTTTTGGACTCTGGGGGGAGATGTCTTGATTGAAGATTTACTGTCCAAGCTCTCGCTGAATAAACCCCCCAGAGCCATGACACTGTTGGTGGCGACTGAAGACTGTGAAGCCAGATGGGTGATGGAGTGGATGATGATTCTGCAAAGGCAAGGTGGAGAAGGGAAGGTGGAGGGGCACGCAAATGACCGGCGGGAATGTGCGTGAGCATACGCATTAGGAGAGATGAGAAATAGTTTGAGATCGAGAAGCATTATTGTCTTCCTGGCTGAACTTGCGCTAGAGCTTGATTTGCTCATTCGTGTCCTTCATGGGAATTTGAAAATGTAGAGTGAATCAACATGTTCACAAATTCTAAAGACAGCAGTGAAAACAAGAAATGATGGCAACGACAGAAAAAACTCACAGGAATGCAGCACAGAACAAACAGACACAGAGCTACATGAGAATCACTGACATTGACTGATTCTGTTTGCTGTTACAGCCAATGTGGATGTTTTAAAAGAGTAGTAGTCTGATTTAGCATTGCACTCCAGTAACACTGTCGGACCCATGATGGACAGTAAAAAAAAAGGATGAAAACTGATGCAGCAGAACCAGAGATGTCGCCTTTGTTATTCTACACATTCCTCTTGTGTCAAAACCTAGCAACTATATTATCCACTATGCAGCTTGGCCACCAACACTTCAGTCAGAGATTCAGGTGCACTGTGTTCATACCCAACCACAAGCAAAAATGAGGAGTAGGTCTGGTAGGCTATTTCTTTTCTAACTCCAGGGCCTCGAAGTTCCCCATTAAAGTTAGGTGAAATTCGTATCTGTGCATTTGTATTTTAGGCCAATAGGGGGTCATTAGTCATCTGCTTCAGGTCAGTGTTAGTCAGGTGAGAAAACAAACTCAAGCCATATTTACCACAGTGTATGTTGGCTAGCTTTGCCACCACGCCTTTGAAGGAGAGTTTGTTTCCAATTTGACACAACGTTGGTTGTTAGATGAACAGAAGTCAAATTTACCTTTGACCTTTAGCTCCCCTGAGAGAAAGGCCCATGACCTTAGCTTTTGAAATGCTCAGCTTTCTTCAGCAGCCACCTGTTTACTTCAACTAACTGTTTATAAGATTCACGCTACACTAAGGCCAATGGGCATTTTGAAAACCAAAACAAAGATGCTACATAAGGCTAACAACACATAACAACTCTTACGGACTTCAGCACAAGCGATCCCTTTCTCATTACAGCTGTTCGGCTAAATATCAGTGTTTTAATTAATTGATTGTCCTGTCAGTGCTCTCACAGACTGTTTTGTCACGTGATGTGGTAATGATTTGCTTTTCAGCAAGTAAATTGGAACTTTTGGGAAATGTCATTGGTCCTATTATTTTTTTGTTTTTTTACCGCCAACACAAGGTGGACATTAGTGCTTTTAAATAAAATCTTTCAACTACTACTGGAAGGATTGCCATGACATTTGGACCACACATTCTTGACCCCCTCAGGATGAATTATAATCACTTTGGTGGTCCCTTGACCTTTCATCTAGGGCCACCAGGAGGTCAACATTTCAATTTGCCCATTAGTTTAGTCTATGAAGAAATACCTGCAAAGTATATTGTCTCCATGTTTCCATTTCTATACCATACATGTACATATGTCCACATACATTAACCAGTTTTTTTTTACTATACCTCCATAATAAATTGTTTTTCATCTTTGTCTCTCCTTTTCTCTTGTTGGAAGTCAAGTCAGGAATGACCTTGTAGAAGTTACAAAGACCCCAGCATGTTGTGGCAGGATTTGGCTCTTTTAAAATTTTAAAATACAAGACAGCTGCAGTGTACACGGCACACAGTGGTGGACTTCACTAGTCATTATTGTGATGTTATAACCACCTTTCTGCCCATCAAACAGCAGACACATTTCATCAGATACAGCGGTTTGATGCGAGACCTTTCTCCTCTCTCAACCTCACTCGTAGAGATTCGTAATGTAAAAAGTGTCCAGCTGAAGAAGCCATTTCATCTCACATTTTCTCCTCTCCTTTGATTTCAGCTCAAACAAGGGAAATAAGCCTGATATGAGGTGCGATGATTGTTCTTCTCTCTAGCTCAGGTGTGAATATCAATAAAGTCGGGGTCAATTGATGATTGTGTGAGATTTCTGTGTCCCACGATTGAAGAAAATGATGAAAATGGGTTAATGTACCCTGGCAGGAAGTGGAACCATCAAACTCCCAAGGCTTTTTTTCACTTATTTTAAGATGGAATGTGATTTTCAAGACTTGGAATAAAATTCTTTTTTCATGTTTAGTAACTTCTCCCTGGGTTGCCTCTTCTCCTTCTCTGCCCCCGACACTCCACTGAGCCCCAGGCCTCAGGGCCCGGCGCTCCATCCTCATCCATCATCCTGGAGGGGGGGGGGGATTCACGTTTCCTTGGGGTGGACGCCATGGCTGTGGCTGTCATCCAGCAGTGATTGATGGGCGGGGTTACAACAGGGCACCTGGGCCAATGCACACAGCTCATCCAGGGAGCATGTTGGCTCCTCAGCTCCAGCTGGGCACTCCTACCCTCTCTACAGCGGCGACCGTCTGGAGCGAGGAGGTCGAGACACCTGCAGGAACAGAAGTGGGTGAAAGTTCTCCGTCACAGGAGCGATTCTCGTTAACAGCAGTATAGTTTGGAGGCAGCAGACATGGCGGCAGCGATGGGAGAGTCGTGCAGACACCCACCACTGGGAGGATGACACATACAAACACAGACACTGACGCTGCTGTTGCAATACAGTAACTAAGCAACAGGAAACCTCACACACTGACCACTGACACCACATAGTAATAGAAATATGGGTTAGCATCTCACTCTCTCTTTCTTTCCTTTCTCTCTGTCTCTCCCTCTCCCTGTTTTTTTTCCTGTCAGACCCAGCAGACCTGACTCTATTCCAAACAGCTGAACAGAGCCTCCTCTGCAGCTTTCTCTTCCTCCACCTACTCCTGCTCTGCAACAGTATTACACAGATCCTCTCTCTTCTGTAGTCTGTACTTGCATCTCTACACCACATCCTCCTCCTCTACAGACTTCCACTACGTCTCGCACTGTTTTCTCACTTCAAGTGTTGCTCCAGTGTTCTGCGCCTCCTTTTCACTCTGCATCTTCTATAATGTTCCCCCTCCTCCAGAGCAGCTTTCAAATTGTCCTCCTCCTCATTTGACCTCCACAACTCTCTACTCCTTCCCTGCACCACCACCTTCTCCCCCTTCTCCACAGCGCCTCGCACCTCCTCGTCCATCTTCATAGTGCTCACCTTCTCCTTCGCTCCTCTTCTGAGACCCGTGCCACTGCAGCAGACAGGTGTGCATTTCACACGCTATTTGTTTCCCTGTTTTGTCATTCTACCAAGCTCCAGCGGTCATCATTAATAACCCCGGTCCCTCTCGCTGCCTGTTTCTGTGTCTCTAGGCTGATGTTTCCTGCAGCCTGTTGGCAGCGCTGCCAGGCTCGGAGCCTCCGGTGCACAGAGAGATGGAGGAGTTAGATCAGTCCAGACACATGGAAGCGAAATCCAAGCTGCACACAGCAACACAAAAAGCAAAGCAAGCTCGCAGAATGCTAAAGGCTGTGATGATGGTCTCGCACATATTACACAATGAATTAGGAATGTAGGGGTGTAACAATTAATTACACTGTGTCATATTGTTCTACAAAAGGCTGCTGAACTATGATCGTTTTGTTTTTGAAATCTGTTGATTTTATATACTGTGTTGATCCAGAACAATACACTTATTGCTTTTAGTATTGCTTTTGTGATGTTATAATATGCTGCGACTGATAGACTAGATTAAATGGGTCAGGCTTTGACTTATTTAGTAGTTATATAGCACTTTTATGAAAAATAAATAGATCACATTCTCCAGCATTCCTTTTTTTGCTCTATTGTAATTTGCATTGAATCTTGTGAAGTTACTCAACTAAAATCACATGTGACAAATGTTCTCTTGGGTTTCCTATACTGTTGCTAAGGTGGAGGGGACCAGAGTTGGATTGCAATTTTATTTTGGATCCCATTCCCAGTTGGTAAAACATCCTAATGTGTTAAAGTCCCCCTACACTCAAAAATGTGTTGAGCTTATTGTTATTTCAGAATGATGGATGTGCAGAGTTTGACACTAAAAGGATGATCTCACATTTATCTGATGAAGGTGAAACCGGCATTCAATGTAAAGTTGCTGTTAAATTCTTGCGTAATAAGAGATTCCGAATTTTGCTAATAAAGGAGAAGACGAAGGTGTAATAAAAAAATTTTTAACTTTGTAATTTAAACGTGGTGGAAATACCAAATCAGACCTCAATTATTGTTCAAAGAGTAATTTTCGATCTATTTTTCTAGATTCAAGGTCCCCACAGACATTTTTTGTCAAAGTCTGTGGGGACCTTTAAGCTCTGACACATCTTTTAGAAAACCATTTATCATGTGTCATTTTATCACATTTATCACTTTTAACTGGTGCTGCTCCGTTAAAATAACATAACAACCAGTGAAAGACTATGTCAGTTGTTGCTTATTAAGATTTCTGTAAAGCAAAAATAAAACGTATGACTTTTGCCTATAAAAGGAAAATCTGTCTGTACTTGGCCAAATTTTTTCTGTGAGTGAAAAAAAACTCGCCACAATGTAACCACAAGTTCAGAAAAACCAAGACGGTGACAATTTTTTACTTTATTTAAGAAATGATCTTGCTGATTGTGCCTTGATGTTGTCAGGGGAATCTGCGACAGGGAGTGGGAATGGCCTCAAATGCAGCACACTAGAACAGATGGTTGGTCATGTCCTTTAATAAAGGCAAAAGAAATCTTCTGAAACAAAAACTCACAGAAGGGGTCATGTCCAGGATTGCCAAAAAAATATAGGGACAGGCAGAAACAGAAACCACAAACAAGAACTACAAACAGGAGACAAAGAGCAGATCCAAAAAACAGACATGACCACTGACAAGAATGAGAGAAGGACAATCCAGCAAAGTAAGAGTGAAGTGGAGTGGCTTATATAAAGTGCTGATTGGTGGCTGAAAACAGCTGGGTCCACAGGTGAGATGATTAGGTGGGAGTGGCTTACAGGTGAGGTGAGGCAGAGGCAGGGTGAGTGGAAAAATACTGGGACCTGGGGTGTAAAGATATGGCAGGTGAATAGTGACAGACTGACAGACAGAACTTAGACATGACTGGACTACGACAGAACAGAGATCGAACTAAGACATGACAGCAGAGACATGACAGGACAAATACAAGACATGAACATGGACATAGACATGGCAGGGAATGTGACTGCGGCTGAACAAAAAGTAAGACTGAACAGAGGCAGGCAGAGCTAAACTAAGGTGCAGAGAACGAACAAAGACAGAGAGACTGGACTAAGACATGGCAGACTGAAACCAAGACTAAAAAACTGAGACACAGAAACATATCTGGCAGAACTGTGACAGAACCTAGAGCCTCCGATATTTGTCTCAAGTAGCTCATGAAAAATAAGGTGTGACACTAAGTTGGTTACACCTTTTATTTCCGTGTTTCAGATACATATCTTCTGCTGTTCACCTCATTATAAGGTTCTAATTAGAGGCTGTGAAGATTAATTAGACCTCTGCTAAAAACTGCAGTATTTCAGCCTTCTCAGCCAACAACAGCTGATTATAGATCATTGAGTTACTCAGTTAGTTAGTTTGCTTACTTGCAAAATTTGAATTAATTATATTCAATAAAAGATTGGATATTGGATTTGGATTCAATTGAATCAAACTGTAACTCCAGAGAGGGTGGTGTAATTCTCTGCTGGATTTGAATATGTATGTGTGTTTATCTGTGTTAGCCCCATAATGGACTGACAGGTCATCAGGGTTGCTTTTCTTTTCTCCAAACAATGTGCTCTGGGACAGTCTGGAGTCAATAGTGTGGGCTAAGATGGTGAGTCGCTGCCAACGTTTGATAATTTGATAATTTGATAATCTTTGTCTAATATCATTTCCTGTGCTGGGCAACTGTTCCCCCACGGCCACAGTAACAAATACAATCACCAGCCCTGAGTAGTTTATTTAAGGTACCATATATTCACTTGTGGCAATTCTGCACCTCCCACACAAGGACATTAGTTTCCTTTCAAGAGAGGCTTCTGTGATGCTCTGGACTATTACATCACGGAATTATCAAACTTTTAAAAGGAAGGAAAAGTGCTTATCTGATCGCTCATGACTGAAGCCAGACGCACAGATAATGTGTTTCTCCAAATCCAACCTAATTTCCAGTTGCGCTGTTTGCCTCTGGCCTGAGAATTATCAAAACTCAGTCGCCACACCCTGTGCACTCACATCCTGACTCACAGAGACAGAGCCCACAGTGAGAAATATGCTCCTCTTTTTTTATCATCTGTTTTATGACAGCAGCCTTTCTTCACAGTTAAAGCTGCACTCAAACAGGGTCATACGTTCTTACTTTCCTCCTTCCTTCCTTATTTCTTCTATCACTCCCCGAAGCCTTCCTCCTTTCCTACAGCTCCTTTCGCTTCCTCTAAAACTTCACTCCCTCCTTCTTTCTTTTACTTTTCATCCTCAACATCTTTCCTCCTCTTTATCCATCCCTTCCCTCCCATCTCCCAATATGCTCGCGGTCTGGTTCAGTGAGGTCACGAAGGGATCCGTGTCCCTTGGCCTCTGTGAAGCAGTGTCCGGTTGGTGTAATTATGATGGATGGAGTAATTTCCAGAGGCGCCTTTCGCCAAGAGGGTTGAGCCCACCATGCTTTCTCTCAGCTTTAATGACTTTTTAATAGAGCTCACTCCCAAACCTACACCGCACAGTGCCGGCAAGAGTCACCGACAAATCACTGCTGTTAAAGCAGGTAATGGCACAGCAGGACATGGGTGGTCCGGGCTCGTTAAAAGCAACTGCCCCCTTAGGTAACAACAGGCCTCTGTAGATGCGTCTTGGCTCCCTGTTACTGGGTCCACACTCAGCTGGAGTCCTCAACCTTAGAACAACCTGCCAGAGGAACTTAGGCTGACAAATCCATTAAAGGACTTTAAGAAATATGATTAAAAGCAGTGTTTACTTTTTATTTAGCATCTGGAACTTCAGCTATTGTCATTCTTAAGTAAGGCACTAAACCACTACAGCTGATGAACTCCAGAGGGTCACACCTCTCTTCTGTTTGCGCAGTGCTCAGTTCTGTAGATGTCTGCAGTGATTAATGAAGAACTGGATGAGATGAGTTTAATACTGTACATGTAACAGGTTCTCCAAATGAAACAATAAAAATACGTTGTTCATGCATGCCCTCTACAACAACAAATAAAAGACTTTTCTGATCTGGTGTAGGGAAGGATCATGGTTTGCATTGTTTCAATTTTAGCCAATATCCTATTATTTGATATGATACTGGATATGCTTTGGTATTTTGACATGTCAGTTGTTGCTAGAGACATTCCAGAGGATTTCACATGACGACAAAGGAACCTTTCTTAAAATTTGAAATGTGATCTTTTTCTCTCATTCTCAAGTGTTTGTTTGTTGTTTTTGGCAAAATGAATGATAATATTTGTCTGTGATTGGCTATTCCTGACTCTATCAGCTACATGTCTGCTTCTCATAAAGGTATCCTGTGACTAGCATCTTTTTTGGCATTCTGTTGTTTTTGAGTTGTGAATGTCAGCTGAGGTTTTAAGAATCTGTGTAGTAAAGTGATGGAGGTCAGACTTGAGGCAGGACACATTGGGTACAGAGGTGCACCATCAGGAGAGGGAAGTCAGGAAAATGTTTAGGGGCCAAAAAAATTTGGTGTAGCCCACCTTTACCCACTGTTCTAGGTAAGGGCCTCCTAGGTTCTTACTTGTGGTAGTATTAAAGACTAATTAAAAGTCAACCACCTAACTCTATTCACTGCCTCTTAAATTCCACCACTCTTAAGACACCATAATGACACCAATATCACAATCACACACACACGCACAAACTAAACAAATTGAACAAACAGGTAAATTAACTGCAAACAAATAATTTACTGAACATGAAATTTACCAATGAACACATATCCCAATGAAAATACAAAGACTTATATATAAAATATATATAAAAAATAAACCATGTGAGGGGCCCACTCACCATTCACACACACACCAGCCGGCTTATTGAACTATAAAACCTTAACCGTTGCAGGCCTGAGCGGTGCTTGTGAGTGGTGAGGCTCAAAACGAAATGGCCGCTTCACTGAAGGAGCAACCCAAAAAAAAGTAGCTGTTCATATGAAGAAGGGGAAACACGTGTCTAAGATGATGCACTCGCTCACCCGTCTGCTGTTCCAGGACTTGGCTCACCCTCAGCGATGTCCAAGAAGAGATATAATCCACGAGCAGTCCCGTAGCACTCCTCTAATGACCAAACTTCACCTCCTGGCTGGACAATGAAGAGCAGTCTCAGTCATGAGCTGGATTAGCTTCACTTCTCCTCAGGCGATGCATCCACTTAGCTAGCGAATGCTAACCTTGGCGTACTAATTCAAATAAGACTCTCAAAGCACCCTCTAGTACTTTGATCAGAAAATGTCCAAAAGCATCTAAGAGTGTCCTGTATTGATCACTGAGTTAGCAATTTAAAACTCTTCTTACTGTTTTACTTCTTTAACAGTGGCACAGCGCACGTGTTATCATCCAACTCCGTCTCTCGTGGTCACTTCCTGTTATCGCTCACATTAAGCTAATACATTAAATGACTGGGAGCGGCTATATGCAGACACAGTACTTCCTCTCTCTTCACAATAAAACAACAATAAAATACAACAAAAGCATTTCAATCTTTCCATGTTTTTAACTCATAACCAGGTACTTTCAACAGTATTTAAACCCTTTTTAAAACACAGAAGAAATACTATTTTAACTCATATTTACATATATAACTTATTTATTCTTTTAAATTTTTTTAAAGTGTAACATATCTTATAAATTGAATCAACATATTAACATATTTGTCTGGGTTACATTGGGAAAAGGGGACCTGATGGCTACTCATATTGGTACATTTTGCAATGCCTACAAACCACACAATGGCATTATACAACACACCACCGATAACTCAAACAACCCCTAAATGGGGCCGCTTCTAGGATGCCTACCTAACTTAGTGACAGACGCAAGTCACTGACTGGAATTGCTTGCAAGAGTGAATATTGTACCGCGAAGCATCTAGGCAGCCAGAAATGCATGAGAACTAGAAGACTGATTGTCAGCAACTGTCAATTACAATGACATATGCAAAGTTAGTTATAGAAAGTTATTGGTGTAACCTTCAGCGCAGAGCAATGAAACCAGTATTAGTGGTTGCCGATAACAAAATGAAGAATGGTGGAAAAACAACACCAGGACAGTGGTATGTGGATGTAATCATGATAAATATATACACCATCATTTGATTTTACTTTATACTGTCTGTGCAGCCTGCAGATGTGCTGGCTTTGCCTCGACAGGTAATGTGTCAGTTCATCTCATTAAGAATTACTGTTCTGATGGCTCACAGCTCGTGGAAACATTCCTTAAAATGCTACTGATTTGCCGTCTAATTATCTTGTTGTGGAGCCCAATAGGTCAGTTGTGCGAGGATGTTTTCAATCTATCCACAAAAATCACTTCTATTGCCATGTCGTTTGTTTTCCATTTTTGACCTTAGGGGCATTGTTGAAATTCTTACAACCACTGGAATCAGCCCCATCTAACACTTCTGACACTGACTGTAAGATCAATGTATCCTATAGGCTAATCTGTCACTCTTTGTCTTCAATTCACATCAGCTTTATATGACACATTAAAAACTTATATAGCCAAAGCAGTGCTGCAAATTATTCACCGGTTCATTCACAGGTAATTAGTAAGAAATGAAATTTATAATAACAAAGACATAACATATTAGTTAGTATCGCACGCTGACTTTGATGATCGGGAAGATGAATAAACTCAGGATCAATGTTATTGCATTTTTTTCTCTCTCTCTCTCTCTCGCACACAGCAGAAGATGAACATGATGAGAATGACATCCCGCTGCCTCCCTCATATGTCATCACTCCTACAAAAAGTAAACCATATCCAAGCCCTTTCATAATATAACACCCTCGCCCAGTGGCCAGGACGATTGTAAAACTACAGGAAACTGGCACAGACACACCTCGGTGGCTTCTACACCTAGACCCGCTCGGGTATGATTCACTTTGAGAAATCCTGGTCTAGCACGTCGAGCGTCTGGGCTTCTCGTCAACGCTGAATAAGATGACCTCGCATTGCTTCGGCAGGTTGGTGACTCTGCCACCAGCTTGTGTAGGCAGGTGATGTTCTTCCTGAGCAGCAGCCAGATCTCTCTTGTTTTTTCCAGGAGTATGTTTTTTCCCCCCCAGAAGCCAAGGTAACTATAATAAAACAGAGATAATATAACATTAAATAGCCTAAAATATAATTCAGCTCTCCCTTTTATTTGGCTATTAAACTCTGCTTTTTTGATATATTCTCCCAAATCGTATTATCATTTTCACAGTCACTCTACATTTGGCAACGAGGTAATGAAACAGTAAGACAGGAGACCACTTACCAACTGCTGAGTGCAGTCGCTGCCCAAAGCACTGCCGTTGGGTCTGGTTGTCTAGTGAAGTGGCCTTCGCTATGTTTGTCCCACTGTCAGCTGAACTGTGCACTTGCTTGTCTTGACTCAACCCACAGGACGCCAGTGAGTCCCTGAGCTCACCTGTGTGGTCCTCAGCAGTGTTGGGCATGTTACTTTTAAAAAGTAATTAGTTATAGTTACCAGTTACTTCTCCCAAAAAGTAACTGAGTTAGTAACTGAATAACTCCACTATAAAAATAACTAGTCACCTGGGAAAGTAACTATTGCATTACTCTTTTTTTGTCAAAGAATTTGGATTATTATCTAGGCAGGTTTCACAAGTAAGTTGCATAGAGTAGAATTGCATAGACAGGTACTCACACAGAACTTTTTTATATTTATTGCACCTCAACAGACCACAGCTGGTAGACATACTGTACTGTTCAAGTATTTTCTTAACAATAAAAGTAAACAGTTTAACTATATGAAGTGCTTTTAACTGTTTGAGAGACGCATCATTAGATTAGAGCTGCTAATAATGGACGTGGACAAACACTTCACTCCGGGACATAATGCACACGTCACATGTACGTTCTTGAAAAAGTAGTGTCTGTACTTCCACTTTGAAAATGCCAACTTTCCCTCCAGACTCACCTCTGCTGCAGCTCACCTCTGCTACTTTGAGTGTGTAGGGCTGCTGCATGCGTGTGCGGCTTGTGTGTGTAAACTGAACGCTGCCTTTTATTGGCTTACCATGAAAGCTTACTCTGCCTTAGCCAATCATCATCTCATATGTGCTTGTCTCATCCCTCCCTCCTCCCTCACCAAAGAAAAACAGCTTTGCAGCTCCTGTGGCTGAGTCGGATGACAAGAGTTTCAATGATAGTAGATAACAGTAATTATTTAGATTACCCTTTACTGAAAAAAATAACGCTGTTAGTAACGCCGTTTATTTTAACGCCATTATTCCCATCACTGGTCAAAAGTGAACTCTTTGTAGGCAGTTATTTTGAGTTGTGGATGGTGAGGCTCATGTATGGGTGGAGATGATGGTGGTCCTTTATTTTCCACAGCTGTTTAAATCCCTCATTTTCCACCAGTCATATTGACATTTTGCAGCTCATGCGATGGCGCACAAGTTGTTATGTCTCAATGCATTTTTCTATCGCCATGCTCTAAATGGTGACAAGGCCAGCCGTTACAGAACTCTGAGCTTTGACAAACCATTTGCACGTTATCCTGGTGCCAAAGCCTGCCGAGGAGTTCTGCTTGAGTCAGTGTTTGCTATTGATGTTATTTAATAGTTTGCTGACTCTGCAGTTGGAAATGTTAAGTTGACCGACTTTAAATCATTTCCAAACTGTAAGCTGATGCCAACGAGGCTCTGGTGTCAGATTGCTAACAAACTGCCTGCTGATAATAAATACCAATAACTTGGCATATTCAAAAGTTAAAAAAAATAATAACATTAATTTTTCCTATTTTCTAATATATGACAGCTTTTCTGACCAATACAGCAGCAGAGTCAGATCAAATATCTGCCTCAGTAAAACCACTGTCAATTATTCAAAGTGTATTTACAGACCTGTTAATTGATGGTTAGGTCAGTTTCAGTAAGCATGCTTATGTTATACTGCAGCATCAAGGACAAGTAGCATTGCCTTAGTTAACATTAGTTTAATATAGATTACTTTGAACTCTCATCCAGAGCAGTGGTTGGATTTTGTTTGAGCTTTTCTGTTGTACAAATTCAACGTCCATCATCCAGGCAGTCAAATAGAACAAGTCTTTCCCGTGGTCATGGTACATCAATATTGTATTTTCTCATTTTCATATAGAGGACTTTTTTAGATAGACATATGCATGGTGTGTTGTTTCTAATGCTCATTAGGATGCAGCTTCACTTTGAGCTTCACTTTTTTCATTAAAAAAATACAGGTGGTAACCAGTGTTCTCTACTCTATAATTTCCTCCACCTCTTTTGTTTGGATCATCATTCTGCTTCACATCCTGCTTCACTCTCCTGATCCTCCACCTCCTGATTCTTCTCATGAATCCATACACTGCATTAGCTGACACAGGACTCGGAGGCTGTGTGACAGACTAAGACGTTCGCCCCCATTAATCAATTCTCATAACTGTCGGCCTAGTTTGGGGACTTAACCATCTCACGATTCACACCATCCTCTCCTTGACATGAATATCTCATGAGCGTGTTTCTGTCTCTTCTCATCGCCTACACCCACACACACACACAAATAAACCGCAGCCATTAACTCAGGCGTACCTTACAAGATGCACTTAAAAACACGCAAAACCCACCCAAACCTTGCTTGTGGTCAAGCTGCGCGCGGCAACCCGAGACGCGAAAGCTGCTGGTCAGCGAATTGTCTCGGCCCCTCCACCTCCTCTCTACATCAGCCCTTCTCCTCCACCACAGTGCTGAGCTGTGGACTTGTGGCCTGTAAAGAGGTTTAGGTGCAAACAAACAGCCCATTTAGTAGCATCTCTCCTCCATTTAGGCCGTCATTATGGCCCTCAAGGCCCTGGCTCAGCACTGAATTATGAATTAAGTTGTCAGGAGAGCCTCTGCTTATGAGCTGAGGGGGTCATTTAAATTTAATTTGAAAAGGGATTCTGTTAAGAATGTATGCTCAGCAACCTCCTGTGGAACTTCTCCATCAGAGTGAAGAGGGGTAAGTACTGACAAGGGCAAATGAAATAAAAATGGCTGAAAAGAGCATTGACTAGCTATAATAATACATAGTGTATGATGGGATGAAAGCTACAACGCACTGACATTACCATAGATGGTATTTGAAATCTTTATCAAAGGCGGAGTAAATGCCTGGAGTTGATCTTTTTTTTTGGGAGCCGGGCTGTTTTTTTCGCTGGCAGATGTCTTGCATGAGTTGTTGCTTCACCTCGGAGCATTTAAAGTTCTGCTGAGCTGAAAGTAACTTACCAGTCCCTCCAGGATTGCAGTGATTTTTTTGTGATTATTGATGCTCGGCATGAGACTTCTCCAAAAGATTGTGCTAAAATTTGCAATTACTTTTGTGTTCATTTCATAAATTACAATAACATTTACAAATTGCTACTCAGCGGTAAAAAAAAATTGCAACTGTTTAAAGATCTTACACCAGTCTTTTCACCCCTGAATTTAGTCTTTAAGGTAGCTTTAAAGCTTTCTACCATGTTAGAAATACATGATGCATAGCCTGGGGGGCAAGCGCTGGCTGGAGAAGAAACAAAGTCCTTTCCTCTGTACTTACAAGAATGTTGGTTTGTGGAGATTGATTTTGGCTTGATTTTTATTTGAGTTAGACTTTTCAGAGCGCTCCTGATTTGGATTCTTTTTATCTATTGAACTGCACTGATTGCTAAAACTGGCATAAAGAGGCCAAGAGAGCTCAACCGCAACTTAAAAGGCAGAAACAGACACAAGGAAAAGACGAAAACATCTTCACTGCTTCAACCACGCACTTTTCTAATAGAGAAGCTCTGCAAGTTACACAGAACACAACAGAAACTTTTTTGTTGGGACACCAAGCACTGATGAGTGTGTCATCCAGTCATCAGTGATATTTGAATATCAGCTAGCAATTAGAATTTTATTTTTAGTTTGATTGCATGATTCAAATGTGGCTATACAGTACACGTTGCATGCTTTTACTAATTGCTAAAATGTTCATCAGTTTTTAATGTCCCCTTGAAATTTCAATCAAGAGCTGCAGCAATTACTCGCTGTGGTATTAAATTGAATATGGTTTTGGAGTGAGAGGTTTTATTATTCATCATTATTATTATTACTAAATCACACCTTTCTTTGTCTGATCACCCTCACGTGACTTCACTGACCCGACAACCCACAGAAATTAACATACATGAATGGAAACTAGATGACGTTCCTCACGAGAAAAAAAGCCGGAGTGCAGCAGCAGTTCAACAGGCAGATAGGATTAAATGGGTCTTCTACACCGGCTGCCACCATGCATGCAGCATGCAGCACAGTCGAACATAGTCCCCCAGGCCTTCCTATCAAAAGCACTGTGTCTTTTATCATTGCAGAAATGTTCAGCAGCACTTTGAAGGAACGCTACAGATGACTCCTCCGTCTGGGGAGTAGTGTGCCGTGCTGTTTGCAGTCTCTGTTAACGATGACAGCATCGTCTTACACGATCCTCTGTGCCACCGTCTCTACTAACAACCTTCCGGACAAGACTTTGACTTTCCTACCTCTCTGCCAGATGTTTGGTCCTGCTGCAGCAGCTGTTGTCCCTCCGATCCCAGGGGACGTGGACAGGAGCCGCTGCCAAAGCAGAGCCATTCAGAAATCCCTCAGGGACCGTTGATCGTCATCAGAAAGGTCTTTGGAAGGGGACTCGCCCCTTCACAGGCCACTGCCAACAAATTATCCACACCAGTCAATGAATATAGTGCGTGGGATTGTATGTGTGAAAGTTTCCTCTTTGTACTTATACTTATCTAAACACTGCTCATCCAATTCAGCTGAATCATTTGATTTTGTGTCGGCAGTTGTTCTGCATTTGCAGCTCTTTGATCACGCTGAAATCAAACACCTCTGTCTCCTCTATTTACTTTATTATACAGCACTGAACCGGTGAACTTGTTCCAGCCTTCCTTCCATATGCTACCAGTGACCTGGAGGTGTGATGATGCTCCAGTCCAGCTGGTAGTTGGTGGTGAACCTCTAACCCCAGCAGCCAATCAGACGGCCTGTGGGCCAGAAGGAGAGGAGGAGGAGTGCTGCAATGGGGTGATGGTGATGGAGGAAGTTGGGGTCAGCAAAGGGATCGTCCGCCCTGACACGGTGCCATCTTACCACACAGTAGGATATGACCTTAACCCTCCTGCTGTCTATTCACACTCTGTTTTTCCTCACCCAGCCTCCAACCCTGACACCCCATTTGTCATCCATCCATCCTCCACCACCAGCCCCCACCCGACCCACACAACAGTCTGTTTTGGATTGACAGCTCCCAGGGAAGGGGGGAAGGATCTGGGGCGATACGAAGGAGGTGGCGGATCCAGACAGTCAGCGGAGGGGAGGAGGACTCACCCTGCAGGCCGGAGGTCTGCCTGCCAGACACAGTATGAGCGGATCTGCATGTGTGTGTGTGTGTGTGTGTGTGTGTGTGTGTGTGTGTGTGTGTGTGTGTGTGTG
>JBBMOC010000001.1:12006838-12197506 GCA_037975185.1 Centropyge bicolor | reverse complement strand
CTCCTCCTCCCACCTCCTCCTCCTCCTCCAGTCTGCCACACTGTGTTAGAAAGCCCTCAGCGACGCAGCAGGTATTGCATTTGTTGCACTTTCTCCAAACACTGTCACAGTACAGAGTCTGCTCTCATGGTAGAAATACTGCGCCCTCCAATGTTGCACAACTGGCTGCTGGGGTGGACATAGTGGGCTCTGGGGGCTTTATACTCAGCGATTCAATATAGTTAGAATACCTTCCTGGTGTAACCCTTTAACCTCGGAGTATTCATGTCTTTTCTGAAGGTTTGCTCAGCCTTATCGTCAGTCCTGGTGTAAGATATTAAAGGTCCTAAAAATATCTCCATCACCTTTCTACTGTGAGCCATGGGATAGATGAACACATGAATTGTGTTTATTTGAGTTTCTGTCTGTGCTTTTGTCACAAGTTTAAGGTGGACGGAGTGCAGCTGGAAAATATGATATCACATAATTCTGTGTAGCAATCAGGGTTTTGCCACATTTTACTCAAGATGCGACAACAGTTATCTGCTTTGTTTGGTCTTTTTTTTTTTTTTTTTGCCAAGCCATCATCAATCAAATCTGAACCACACAAAACAAATCAATTGAATTGAAACAAATCAATCACTTTGATGTTTTTTTCTGGACTTTCTTGAACTTCGATTGTACATTCAAGCATTTCTGTGTTAAATTTCCCAGTGTCCATTGTTTTTACATACACTTTTTTTACTAGTTAAAAGGCCAGATATAGTTTTGCAGTGGTCTGATTTTGACGATATTCCTGCAGATTACGGATTGTTGAGCCTTCTTGTTGGATTGTTTGCAGTGTGGTTACTGGTGTGAGCTGGCAGCACTGGGGTAGTGTTGTGTATTGCTGTACATTATTTAATCTAATACTGACTTTCAATACTGTTTAAACTATCTGCTAAGATGCTAAAATCGTTGTTCTGGTGCTTAGTGTGTGCAGTAGCAATGGAATCTAATCCAATCTAATGTATTCTGAGGTGCTCAGGTAGTAAGAGTGAATGCACTTGAACAACGTTTAACCAAAAAGGCAAACGTCCCTTGGCAGACTTGTGTTTGAGTGTGTGCAGCCGTATAAAGGCGACGCAGTATGGGGCTCAAAGTGTGCGTGCTTAGCTGACTGTCACTGAATGATTAAGGGTAAGAAATATAGTGCAGTGCTCGTAGCACTGCATGGTGGGAGAGTGGAACTAAGGAGGGTGGTGGTTAAGGCGCTTAATGTGGTCCGGCTCAGTCGGGATCCAGGAGCCTTCCTCGGAGCTGCACTCCTTTACCTGCATGTTTCACTGCTTTATTGTGTGCTCCATAAAGAGTCTTAATAAGCTTCTTTATCAAATGTTTTGGTAAGCTGCGGCGAACAACTGGCCTGCTTATATCCCTCTCAGACATAAGACATTTGCATAAAATGAAAAAAGCTGCCGTGTGTAAACACAGTCGAAGGGGGGTGCCTGTGCTGTGTTTTTTATGTGAGCAGAGATGTGGAGCTGTCCTTTAATCTCACTAAGTCAGGTTGACTCCAAACAGCTCTGGCCTGTTTTCTACAGATGGTTGCTGTCTTCTAAAGCCGAGCTTTGTTTATAACTGAGGATGACACTGACGGGTCAGAGAGGAGAACTTTGACTGTACGCGCTGTTGTTCTGAGCTCATTTTCACTGCCTGTCAAGCTGCTGGAAACGTGTGTAGATTTTATCTCTACAGTATGTTTTCATGGGTGTTTGGAGGAGAATTATGCAATATAAGAGGATAATGCTGCATGTACCAGCAGCAGCATCACTGAAGAGAAGATACAGTTTTCTTTTTACCCCTGATGGTGCCCATAAGTGGGAGTGCTATTATTAGCACAGGTCACCCTAATGGAGCTGAGCCCCTCAGTCTGGCACTGCCTTGCTCTGTGCAATGAACTTCAAAGGATCACAAGATTAAGGTTAAAAAATTCAGCGGGCTGCTTTAAAATCAGTTTGAAATCCCGAGTGAGAATGAGGCCAGTGTGAATGTGACGGCATGGCAGGGCAGTAACATCCTCGGCTCTACGTGCAGCTGTTTCCAAAGCTGCAGCCGGGCTGGAGAAGCGGCCATCAGCTGCCTCCGAGGCGCCTCATCCTCGGCATTTACCGTCTCTCTTTTACCCTTTTCAGTGGCTAAAAACTGCGAGACCTTTCTGTTGACATTTGTTATCCTGGTGCTATCATGTGCTATCTAATTGGATGAAGAAGTAGACTGTGGGGCAGCCTCTGGCAGGAGGAGGAGGTGAGATACTTTACTGAAGTGAAGTCGTGATCCTCTGCCTCTGCCTGTCTCTACCTGTAGACCAGCAGGTCTGTACATTTGCATTAAATGTGATTAATATCTGTTTGTCTTATGAGGAGGAAACCCCTCTCATAACATGAACAGAACAGGTTGTACTCATGTACAAATCTGTCTGTGTAATTTCCACTCAGAGACAGAAAATTAATCAGTTGCTCAAGAAAGTGATTTTTTTTTTCATCTGAGAAAAAAGTTTTTTGCCAGATGAAAAACAGGGCTTTTCCCAGGATCATTTTTGAAGTTACTGCCAGAAAGCTTTTCTGACACATAGTTGATGTTGTGAAAAGGTCTATTTTAATCCAGACCATCTTTTCCTTGTTGCCTAATCAAACAAGAAACTGAAAACAATAAAAGAAAATGAGAATTAAAAAATAATAATATAAGTCGACTAAGTCTAAAATAAGTTGACTTTACAAACTGGGGCATAGAGGTCGAAAGATGTGGGCATTTACAAGTCTTACATAAGTTGCTTGTTGAGTTGCATTATGGGAAATGTAGGATCCAGTGTTTGACAGCTTGATCCACAATAGGGACTAAAAATCTCAGCCTTTGCTGCTTTGTTTCAACTTCAACTCAAATCCTTGTTATTGTTACATGCTCTTCTGTTCTTCTTTCTCTCTCTCTCTCTCTCTCTCTCTCTCTCTCTCTCTGTCCTGATCAGGTGATTAGTGGGTGACTCTGCCCCATATTTAATGGAAGCTGGAGGAGAACACAGAGCAGCCTGACCATCTTAGACTTTTATCTTGAGGATGGATGTCTGGTAGTCTACTTTTCACTGCTTTGTCTGTTGGTTTAGTTTATGCACTACTTTCATAGTTAGAGCTCTGGGTCCTGAGCACTTTTGCATGGCTGGCCCAGACTCCATCCATCTGTTTGTTCTTCTTGGCCAGGCCTCCAGACGCCCATAGTTTTGCTTAAATTCATGTAATATCTGTAATTAAAATCATCTTGCTTCACAAACTAATCCTTGTCTATGGTTTATACTGCATATTGCTGCTCACAAGGATGAGCTGAATATTATATGGCCTCATATATAGAGGCCATAACAGAGACCATATTAAGGGTTTGGACAAAGAACTCTTTCCCCTTAAAGCCTTTTGAAGAGGGCTCAAGGCATTCAGTATTGCACTTCTATAACATTGGAGGGGGACACACACACACAAGAGACAGGTTTTTTAAAAGAGTGGTCTAAATTTAAATTTTTATAACTATTTTCACAGTCAAAGTCGAACTCCTCATAACTATTCAACTGACTTTGACATGTTGAACTGGTTGAACCCTTTAACATGTATCTATCCTGCAGTTCTACTTATTTCACACCACGCTGCCCAGCAATCTGTCTTCTCTCATTTTCTACTGAGCAGCTCAAGAAGAGCAAGTGCAGGTTAAGTTCCTTGCTCAAGGGCACCTTGCCACTGGTTTTCCATTGCAGGGTATGGAGACATTAAACCATATACAACCCCCTGGTGGTTTAAGGATTCAGGCTGGTTCAATTTCTCTAACCTCTGAGCCGCTTTCACTGCAACCTGGGTAAAGACGCTTTCATCAGACTCCCCTTGGACATGAAAGCAGCGTCTGTTGCTCTTTTTGTACCTGTGATTACACCTTGATTTGACGTCAGGTACCAAAACTGGACTGAGGGCAGCAGGAGGGCAGCAGGAGGGCAGCAGGAGGCCATTGTCAGCCAGCAGAACAGTGAGTGGCTCTGTGTGCAAACCAAACACTTAGAAATGGCCTTTATTAGCTTGCCCCGACCTTCACATCTCACATCTCGGCCGACAGAGCAGGCCGGCGAACCCTGAAAATAAAGACGGAAAAATCTAATGCCAATGTCTACAACATTAACTCTTTGTCCCGGCAGACACAAATAGAAAGAACAGTCTGATGGCTGAGAATGGGTCGGAAACATCAGAATGCTCTTACCTAAGACGAATTATCGTAGCTATTCCACGGGAACATTAGCCTTCTTCTGCTATGATGGATATTTTCAGTATGAGTAAGAGGAAGCCAAGTTGATCAGAAAAGCTCTTTCTGCAGTCCTCCTCTGAGGTCACCACACAGGCATAATTACACAGCTTCTCTCAAGCTGCCATGCAGCCGGTGTGCAAATACTGCCATCTATTGTTGGAAGACCACAATGTGCCTGCTGGGTTAGGGCTGCTGCTGGAGCTCAGCAGCTCACCTCCAGCAGGCCTGCCAGGCCCACACGCTCCGGCATTAAGTGTGCACTCCAAACGGCAGCAACATTTGGCGTTGGCTTTCCAGCGCTCGATGTGTGCTCATTAACTGCTGCAGCGCTAAAAAACCAAAACACTTACAGCAAGACACCTGCTACTCTAAGTTAATATGACAGCTGTTTAAGCTAATAATCATTTTTCCTGGAAAAACTTAATGACATGCACTGAATTTCCGACTGTATGTGACTGTGGTTCAGCGGGTATTGAACTTTTAATCAATGGTCTTAAATGTTCCCAAACTTTGATTTATTTTATCCTAAATAACACCTATACAATGTTAATACATTCACCACAGACATTTTTTAATATTAATTTATTTTGAAAACTCAGGCTTTGACCTAAAAATGAAAATTTTCTATGAGAAGTTTAATTGAGCAAGTTTATAAATATGCACCCACCAGAATTCTTTACGTATTGTTGTGATGTAAATAAATGCACTTTTTTGTAATTTAATTAATGTGAACATTCTTCTAATGTTTGAGCATTTAATTGTATTCATGCTGACTTAAATCATTTCAACTTTTCATGATGTGTGACAGTTGTGGATTATTGAGACTGACCTTATATCTCATATCTGTCATATGTCATATCTTTCATACACTTTCAAAAGATTTCTCTTTGTTGGACAGTGTGTCTCCGCAAGTGGTTTATATCTCATTTTTATAATCAAGAAAAAGTAGCATTCATGAATGCTCCTAATAGGCTGTTTTCAGAGCAGATATTTTGACATGTCATAGCAGGAAAGGCACAGCTGTATTTCACAACAGTAACGGTGGCTGCCTCCACTTAGCTGAGCCAGTTTTCCGTTCCTGGCATTGTGCATGTTGGAAAAGCTCACTGAGACAAATAATGGTGCTAAGCCATCGTTAATGTTTTTAATTACACCTGCTTTTTTTCCCTGCTATGACAGGTCGAAATGTCTGCTGTTAAAAAGGCCCATTGTTAAGGCTTGTAATGTGAACACGAGATACTAAAATCCTACTTAGAGCTAGAATGTAGTATGGAAAGGTCTCATTTTGAAATCAACCCCCGTTTAGAAAATTTGAAACAAAGAAGCATGAATTTGATCAGCAAACATTTATTGGACCTCCAATGGTTCTCACTCCAAATATTATCTCTTCTATATAGTTATGTATCTATTGACATTGTCAGCATAACTAAAGGTGAAATAGTTCATGTAAGCTCTTTTTTCTTACATTTCTATATATACTGAAGTATTCACAATGCATGATGGGTAGTCTTAATCATGACAAGTTGTGCACAACTTTGCACTTCTGGCCTACTTCTAACATGTATTCTAATATAAGCACAAATTAATTTTACGTTTTCTAAATGTACAGTGCAGGTTGGACGTGAGGGTTAAAATAAAGAAATGAAATAAAAATATAAGAAAACCCATTATGCACAAAGTTCGTGTGGAAAAACAATTTATTTCAATAATGAAACACATATATTGAATGAAAGAACATTTTATGACACAAGACGACAGATAAGCGCCAAGGGTAACTTTCTGGGCCTCATAAATATTGTGGAAGTCAGTGTCCCTGTTTTCAGTCGTCACAGTCCGAGGATGAAGCGTTCGACCTTCATCATGTACGCTGGTTTAAGGTAGCGCTGCAGTTCACTTTTCTTCACCCACAGAAAAGGAACGTCTGGGGCTGCGGGGGGGGCTTTGTCTGACAGAATGGCTTTGAAGAAGAACACCTTTGTTCCGACCGTGCTCTCCGTCCGAACAGCTTTGGGCAGTTTGTACTTGTACACTCCGCAGGGGGCGTTGCCGAGGAAAGTCGCCTTGAAACCAGCAGCTGCAGGGGAAGAGAACAGGTTGTGAGTTAATTCAGCTGGAGACAAAGGGTGAGCTAAAGTGCGGATGTTCCTAAATTTAATGCAGTCGTACAATCGCATAATTAAGTGTGGCATTACCCTAATGCTCTGTTTCTCATTCTCTGCTGTGACAACAACACACTTTTCTCAATTAAGTTTTAATCCAGCCTCATGTCATCTAAATCACATCCTCCCAGGTGTCTCAACATGCAGACTAACGCAGCAACACGGCCATGTTAGAGATTCAATTCCCACTGAGTCCGGCTATATTAAAAATGGATTGACTCCTGCTACTGTAAGACACTTTAAATAAAACCCTCCACCAAATGACACACGCTAATGTCAAGTGGAAAGTCTTAATGGGGAGTGATTGATGGAGTTGGCACATTAATAGTTCATGAGCAGTGCTGCGAAACAGTTTAACATACTCGGTCACTGGCGTTTTATTTAAAGAGCTTAAAGGCTTGATTTCCATCAGATGCGGAGAGAGAAAAAAAATGAAGAAAAAAAGTCCATTTTACAGCTAATGTTTAATATCTTGCGTGAGGGATCATTACAGAGCTACTGTTGCATGTGTCGCCTGCTGTGACCCCAAACTTCCTTCCTGTCATTAGCTTCCTGTTGCTGATCCATGAGCTGAGACCTAATCTACAGATTGACGTCAGTGGATATGACAACTTGGAACCATCTCCTGAAATATGATTGGTAAGATGCTGCGTATATAAATGAATTGTCGCTTGGGGGTTTAAGGAAGGTTTGACCCTCTTGTTGCAGTTAATATGGATAATTGTGCTGAAAGTACCACACAGCTATTTTAGATAAGATCATAATAAACTTAAATGATCCTGAGGATAAAACTGGGTCATTGCAGCACAAAAGATTAGGATGTAGATACAGTAATAATGCAGCAAATGGAGCGTGTTGACAAGAATACAACCTATTAAAGCACCTTACATTCTGCCATAAGCTATGGTTTTAAAGTTAATTGAAATCCATTATAAACAATTTCTGCTTGCCCTCATCACTCTTCAATATCCTGTTTATTTCCCTTATCCTTAATTACAGTTAATATTCTCCTTAAGAGATGCTAGAATAGACCATAAACTAAAGATCAGGCAGTAAAGAACAGTAGTGACGCTCATAGCAAAAATTAAAACAATTATCTGTCAGAAACTATTAGGCGTCTATAAGTGCAAGTAAATGTGATTTTATGTAGCATTAGTGCATTGATAAAAGAGATACTATGTAGCTTTAATAATCGATTTTATCATAATGCACTGACATAAATGTGTATATATACAGGAAATAGCATTCACACAGATTCTGTTCTTTGTTTGTTTGAAGAATCACTGAAGCCAAACCTTATGTTTTGCTATATTCTACATATGGAAATCTATGGACACTGCAGTAATGTGTTTTAAGGATAACATGGCTGTTGATTCATTAACATTCTGGAGCTAAGATTTTAAGCAATAGAAAAACAATGTTATATTTAGCGAGAACAGATATATGAGACATATTTTAGGAGGAGTGTGGGTGACTCCTGGAGGGGATATCACGCCTGAATACCTCAGGGATAACAGCATGGGCTATGGTTTACTGTGTTTTATAATATTAGTATAGATAGTGTTGGTGACTACAGCAAGTCATATGAATGTATATATGCATATATATGAAGTCAAAGAGACTATATATAATATCATACAGACCTCCTTGATTGGTTAAATAATATATTAGTGAATACACTGGCTGCTGTCTTTCATGATGACAGTCTGGCTCTTCATGTAAACCGTATTTGGAAAGGCAAATGCATCCATGCAGTACTGAGCTTATATTAAAGCCCCTGCTATATGCTACATGTAGCTGTTTTGGTGGCTCCTAGTGGTTGTTATCACAGGCAGCATAAGAACAATTAGAAAGATGATAATACAATCAAAACTCTGCACATAGGAACTTCTATTTACAGCCAGTGTCTACTCATCTACTTGTCATTTTATGTAGGAATTTCATTAAAAATTTATAGTTAGTAACTGGTAGGTCTCCATGCATTTGTGAGCTGCGTTAAACACTAAAATGGTTTCAGTGGAGTCTCAGTGCTCCATGACTCAACAGAATTCAAGGCAAAAGACTTGAATACTAATTGTGAGGGTTTGAAAAAGTGGGAGACTGAATGTCAGCACAAAATATCAGCTGCTTCATTTAAACGTGACTTGTATCAGCCTATAAAAACCCATGTTCGTGTTACCTGGCAGGGAGGCGAGGGCTCTCTCGGCCGTCTGCCGCAGCGTTTCCCCTTCCTGCCACTGAGTCTGAGGCAGCAGCCACAGCTTCTTACTGCCGACCTGCTGCTCGGTCAGGAGAACCAGGGAGTCGGCCAGGCAGCGCTCCGGTGAGGTCAGGTCCTTATCTACATCGGCTAAACATGAGACGGGGCCATCAGTCGCTTCACAACAGCTACGTCTCTCTGTGACTGTCGAGCAAAATCTACACAAACTTTGGAAATGTCACAGGGAATGAAATGCAAATTGGGAGTGCTGGAGCAAATAGATTTTCTGAATGTCAAAAAGTATTAAAATCTGTACTGGAAGTAATACAAATCTTTTTCCTTCCTGGTAATTTACTTTAAACCAAAATGTCCAAGATGCTTTGATATTATCTAATTTTCTTTTCCATTCTGTTTACCTTGATTAATGATTGGAGAAAGATAAAAGATTGAATGCTATAATGGATTTCATCAGGCACATTTGTAATACTTCTGTATATTTCAAACAGCATATATTCTGGTTGACTTGTTCACTCGACTGCTCAAATATTTTCCCCATTTCTCACACTGACCTCTGACCCTCTCCGCTGGTTGGAAGCTCTTCAGCTTCTGCTCCCAGGAGTCTTCCAAGTCCTGAGCCAACATGATCTCCTGGTCCCTGTGGTCCTCCTCTTCATCCGAGTCATAGTCCTCTGCCTGCTTACGACTCATTCTCTCAGCATCCTCCAGTATTCGCAGCTCGTGGTCTGACAGCAAGCTTTTCTCCAGCTCCATCTGAAATGAAGTCAGAGCAGGTCTCCGTCTCAAACTCCAGGACCCTTTCAGACAATTTACTGGCCTGATTTGAGAGTTGTTGCTGTCTATCTGATTATTGTGGTGGAACAATGTCACTGTCATCCACCTCATATCCTTTTGAAGCTTTATTCTACAGCTTACATCAGCCTACAACTGCATTAAATGTGAAGAAGCATAAAGCACAACAAAACGACAAAATGTATATCATGATCATTTTAAATTACTTTCATATAGTATTTGCACATCTATGCAAATCAAAAGTTAGTACAGTGACCTTCATGCTAATAAGTCTGACAAAATAATGTTCTTCAAAGAAAACTAATTTGTTTTAATTTGAGGCTGACTGTTTCTGTTGTCATTCATTCAGGTAACAGAAGTACTGCAATATTTTATTTCATTTATTTTTCGTTTATTTTTAATATGATTCTAATAAAAAGAAATGAAATGGTAATGAATTACTGTCCAAACTTAACTGTAACTGCTGTATATCAAATCAACAAATTACATAGCCTGGGAATGGCAGCATTTTCTCAGTCATTTATGGAAAGTGAAAGAAATGAAATATTGGTTATTTCACAGTATGATGAATTATAGATGGTATTAAATAATATTTTATTAGTAATGACAGATAAACAACATAGACGTGCCATGTTTTGAAAGCAAATTAGGCACTGGATTCTATACTTTGATAACAACAAAACTGGTGCCTCCATAGTCTTTAGGGGGGCTTACAAATATCTGCAGTGTCCAGTACAGTACGTTGATGAATGTTTCCACCTCTGTCATGCTGAACAAACAAACGCACCTGCTGCATCATCTCTTTGAACTGCTGCTCTATCGGGCTGCACTCTGCTGAAATGACCGGAAGCCTCTGCAGACACACCGCTGCCATCAAAGTCCACGGAGAAGTCGCTCTTTCCATGACATCTTTGGTCTGCAGAGCGGCCCGACAAACTGAAGTGCTGGAAAGCGGACGAAACCTCGTGTTTCCCACCGCTGTCCTGCTAAAACTAGACAGAAACTTTAAGAGAGACCGACTCGCCATCCTTCCACAGGGCGCAGCCATCTTCTTCTGTTACATTCAATGTGTGTGCAAAAAAATCTCGAGCTGGCAACTACTTGTCAAACAGCTCAGATTTTCAAACACAGTATTCCTTTGACGATAGCAAAATATAAAATAAAAACATTATTTTTGTCAGATATGAAGTGTTTTTGTTTCGGTTTTTTTAGAACTTGAGACAAACTGATGGTTGACGGCTTTAAGCGAGTGTTTACTACAGCTACTTCATATTTACGAGGGTTCACGAGGTCCGTGAAGGCATCATATTTCTATTTCTACCCACAATTCTGTGCAGGAAAAACGAACGGTCTATTCGTATAAAAGTGGGGGAGGATTATATTAATGCACTTTAAAAATACACATACGTATATGTATTTTCACGTACTACAAAACTATATTTGGGATAGATTGAAAAAATATTTATAGAATGTATTCAATTTTGCAGGTGGCGATTGTATTTGTCCCTTAATAATAATGTTGTTATGGCCTGTCCATCCCTCAAAAAATAAGATGATACTGGTCTAGTCTGGATTTGCAGCTCCTTCAATGTCACGTTTGTTGTGCGTCAAACAGCCAAATGTCTGACAGCTAATTTATTGGGAAAAAATGTACAAATTCAACAGTATTTTAGTTAGTTCTGTGAGTAAGGTTTGCCGACAGCTGGCTACCTCCCTAAATGCAAATGGAAGCTCCCTGTAAGTTATTTATGGGTATGGCTTGCTAGCATCCTTGTTAGCTAACTGCTAGCTGTGATACAGTCAGGCTTGCTCAGTGTTATATACATAATTTCCAGATGACACTGGCGATGATCATGGCAGAAGCTGGTTTACAACTAACAGATACTGATCAATGACGATGGTGATAATGAATGATTAATAAATTGTGTGCACAGATGCGGAAGCAGTGGGTTGCAGCGAACACTATGTACCAGTGCTGAGAAGACTGTAACATCCACCACAGACTCCGAGAAAACCTTCAAACACTTCAGGTGAGACACACATACATTTGTACATGTCTCTCTAATGACAGAAGGATTGTGGATTATTTGTCGTATTTTCCCTTTCCCCTTGGTGTGTGTGGTCACTAAATAGAAACACAACTGGCTGCAGTATAATAATGTTGATTGACCCTGTTATATTCCCTCAGCCATGTCCCTCCAATGCCTGGTCAGGACAGTCCACTGAGATGGGGGGGAAAGAAGTTCGAGGAGTTGCCTGTCGCTCACATTAAAGCCACATACAACAAGTAAGTACAAACTGCTGTTACAGATACATAGTGATTGTAATACAATCTCATCTGTTGTCCTCACTCTATGATTATTTTGATAATATAGGATTAAGCCCTGTTACCATGAGGTTTATAGTTTGGACACACCTTTTCAGTCTGTTGGTTTTCTTTATTTTCTTTATTTTCTAAATTAATAATTAATACTAAAAACATGAAACTATGAAATAACTTATATGGATTTATGTAGTACACAAAAAAGTGTAAAATATGTTTTATATTATTGATACTTCAAAATAGCTGCCTTTGCTTTGTTGACAGCTGTGCATGCTATTTAAGGTGCACAATCACCATTCAGCATGGTGCCAACACGGTGTACAAAGAGAGAGCACAAAGGACTGAACATGCAGCAAGCAACTAAGATTGCAGTTAAATACAACAACCATATTAAAAATACCAATGGCAAAGGGATGTTTGAATCTGGCAACAAACACTTAAATGAAACAACCACATTAAATCATCAAGGGATATTAGAAACTGTAATGGACCTGATTAAGTTCTGAGTGTCATGGCAGGCTGTAATGAAGTGACTAAAAATAGGGTTTTCGTCTTGATTTAAAAGTTTCAACTGAATGTGCTTATTTTTACATCCCAGAGGTCAGGGATCACAGTAGGCAAATGCTCTGAAGGCAACTGTTTTTTGTTAATACAAGGAATGACCAGGAGACCAACAACAAGAGTGCAAAAAGGTTGTGCCCATGTATATGGTATAATTAGCTCCAATGAGTAAGATGGCACAAGTCCATACAAGACCTTATAAGTTAGAAGAAATAAGAAGAAGAAATCAACTCTGTGTTGTACTGGTAACCAGTGAAGAGAGGACAGAATAGGTGTTATATGATCAAACTTTCTATACTTTGTCAAGATTCTGGCAGCAACATTCTAGTGTAGCCTAGTGTGTGACTTCAACACAGACAGGAACAACTAAAAAACAAACAAACAAACATTGAAATAGTCAAGTATGGAAAATATTAACGCATGGATTATGGTTTTCGCATCACATAATGATAGAATAGTTCAGACACAAGTAATATTATTACAACAAATAAATGCTATCATGGTAATAGCATTGATATGAGACTGGAATCAAAAATCACAGCCATCAATGTTATCAATCATATTCTTAAACAAATGCCCATATTTGGTAAGTCAGTGAGCTTCATGAGACTGTCACCTGAAATGTTTTTCTAACAGTTGAAGGAGTGCCCATAAATGGGCTCCGGGATATTGTGATGAGCATTTGTCTTTTTTCTTTCTTTTTTTTTTTGACAGTTTATAGACTCATTTGATTAAATTAGAATAATCGATTAATCATGAAAGTGATTGACAGTAATTGTCAATGAAAATAATTGTTAGTTGCAGCCCTAATTCAAGGTGACTACTTCATGAAGCTGGTTTGGATAATGTGTGCAAAGCTTTCATCAAGACAAACAGTGGCTATTTTGAAGAGTCTAGTTCTGTTTTGTCCTAATTAGACAATGCATGGAAAAGTGTTTTTATATGTTGATAAAGATCTAGTGAAAGACTCTTGTATAAAAAAAAGATGTTCCATATGTGAAATTATTCCAACACTTCAATCTTAGTGTTGTGCTTTTTAAAGAGGCACATGAATCCTGCTGTTGGAGAGCAGATTGTAACTTCCATCTGCCCCTTCTAGTAGAAACAGATGCAAGTAATCAAATCAAATTGAAAATAGTGAAATCAATTTTCTACATTTAATTTTTTGAACTGATAGTTATTTTTAATAATCTAGTGGAGTCTGGTTGGTGTATAAAGGGACTTTTAGCCCAGGACTGGAAGTAAAGCCGACAACTACAGAACACTTCACTGATATTTTCTCTATTAGCTTTTATGTGATGCAGTCTTTTCTGCAATTCAGTCAAACCAGTTATGGGAAACATGTAACTTGCCATCACTGTGACGGTGTGTGAAATACATATTTTTGACTATTCCAAAAATGAACATGCCCGTCAGTTGTGAGCCAGTGGCCCAGTAAACTGTTCTGTCCTGTACCAGCACACACATCCAGCTGACAGACAGCGCGGGACAGTCCATGATCAGGACGTCCTGCGGAACAGAAGGCTTCAGGAATGTCAAGAAGTCGACGGGCGTCGCTGCTCAGGCTGCAGGCATCTCTGCTGCTGTGGTAAATGCACGCATGTCACATGTTACAGAGCTCTGTAACTCTCGAACTGCTAGATCGTTGTGTTATCCAAGCAGCACAGCATTTGTTTACAGTGAATGAATATCAGTGAAGGCCACATCCTGCATGTAATTTGTGAATATTAAATGTTTGATGTAAATAAGCTGCCCTCTCCAAGGACTGTGGCAGAGTGCAGCAGTTGGTGTTAAGTGCTCATTTAGACTTTATGTTAGCCTGATTTATGAAGGCTGCTGGCTAACAGGGTTAAGGTCACACTGATTTGCAGTAAACACACTGGAGAAATGATGTGTTTTATCACAGTGCCACCATAGTCTTTAATGACATGGGTAGATGTGTGAGATTATTCTGATCTCTGGTCTGCTGTTTTTAGATGTTCTAGAGCAGAAAGTGAAAATATGGCGATTGCATTTAATAGTAGCTTTATCTCTTGTTTTGTTTGTTTCAAAGCCCAGATGAAAAAAAACACTCACAAAAAGTAACGCTGGTCAACCACTATGTCAAGTTATTCAATTCTAAAGACAATGAAAATGTTATAGCTACAGTCCTGCTTTATTATCTATTGAGCTGCCTGTTTACTCAATTAAATAATCAATAGCTTAGCCTAGAAAATATTGATAAAATGCTCAGATACAATCACAAGGCTGAAGGTTTGTGTGAATATGCCAGCAGACAAAAGTCATTTCTGCCCTGTGTATGAGTTTTGTAAATGTAACAGTAATTTTGATGACCTTCTTGCCATTTTTGGCACAATATAAAGGTCATGTTGTAACAGCGTTCATAAAGGGAAGTGAACTGAGAGAATATGAGGCAATGCTTCCACTTAATGGTTATTCATCTTTAACCTCCATGGTTTGAGGATCTTCACAACTTTTAGCTACAGGAACAATTCTAAGTGTCACTATCTAGACCTTTAACCTCTGCGTCTTTCATTTCTCCTCATGCTTGAGTTGTACCAAATGAAATGCATCTAGCTGTTCTGACTAAGAGTCTGCTGTACATCAGTCTTCCATGTGTCTCTTCCTCTGCACAGAAAGCCACAGCGAAGGGAGTGACGTTTGTGCGTGTTATTGTCAAAGGTCTTGGTCCTGGACGTCTGGTGAGTAGAAGAAGAGAAGATGTGCATTATTGACTTGTATTCCTATCACAGTGTATGTGTAGGCTTAAATTATTGTAAATCCTATTATTCAGCCATTAGAAATTGTTTCAGTGAATTGTTTACTGTCAGAAAATAGTGAAAAATGCACATCACAATTTCCCATTGCTCAAGGTGATGAAGCCTGTTTTGTCTCCCAACAGGCAATATTTTTCAATTCATAATGATATAAAATACAGCAAAGTAGCAAATCCTTACAGTGGAAAAGCTGGAGGCAACAAATCTTTGTCATTTTTGCTTCACAAACAGTGACTTCAAAGATTATTCAACTGTCAAAATTCTTGTCCATAGATTTTCTGTTTTACAACTAATCATCAGTTAAGCTTATTGACTAGTTGTTTTACATTTGCTTCAGATGTCCATATATTGAAAACTACTAGTATCCACTTTTTTGAATGGTAATTAGATTAGCAAAAGTGGGCACATGTTTCAAAGCTACAGGAAAGTCTAAGTTTAGACAGTTTAAAGGGGCACAGCAGGATGGAGAAGAACATGTTTTGCATCTTGTACTACTGACCCTCTTCTGTATTGATGTGCCAGTGGGAGTGCAAATCAAATAAACCTGTCACCGCATGAACAACTAAGACCTGTAATTCATTACAGTCTTTTTTTAATGAGGATCATTTAAGGCCGTTTAAGGAGCGTCAGACACCCTGATCTGCTCCCATTAGCTTTGTTAATGAATGGATGGTATTTTTCTCTGTTGCGCAGTCTGCCATCAAAGGCCTGACGATGGGAGGCCTGGAGGTTGTATCGATCACTGACAACACCCCTGTGCCACACAACGGATGCCGCCCACGCAAAGCCAGACGGACATGACCTCCGCCAACCAGATGCACCGCAACAGGAGGAAGGTGTTGTGTTGTAATATGCTAATAAAGTGTTTTGTTGTATAACTTTTCCTGGCTCTGAGCTGACCTTACGTAATTCATTTGTGGAAATAATTACAGATGGTGATATTAATGAGCGGAGAACAGGTGTCTTGAGTTCTCTGCTGCGACTCTTGACACATGAATAAATCTTCAGTCTCACTGCAGGCGCTCTGATGTTCATTAGTAGGCTGATGTTTGCGGAAACAGGCTGATGGCTCTGTGTGGGAAGAGACACAGCGCAAGGTTTCACAGCTCACACTATTTGGACACCACCAGGGGGACTGAACCTTTGAACCTGGCCATGGCAGTCTTACCATACCACACATATCTGAAGTGAACAGATGAAGCAAATTCAACCTTCTCGTATGAACAAAGTTCTCTTTATATTTTACTTTCAGTACATTAGACAGCCAACCATCTGTTGAACATGATATAAATACATTGTTGTAAAGCTCTGAAGAAAAAGCTGGCATTTACGGATCGGTCAAGTACAAGTGGTGTTAAAATGGAAACATCGAATGAGACAGACATGCACTAAACCGTTACCCAGTGGTGTGGAGTGTCACTGTTTGAAATAGACAACAATAGCACTTCACTGATTAATGACTGTTACCACAGACTTTTCCACAACTCCACTGACATTCACTTTTTACCATTCACCGCTTTTTGCATTCAACTTTTCAGATATATGTTTTACTTGATATTCAGCAATAGTGTTTATAGAGTCCATTCCAAATTTTTTACAGAACCTCACATTTTTGGAGGTTTTTGTTTTACCTTTTGAAATACAAGAAAACTCAAATTCCAAATACGTATCTAGAATACTATATACACCATGTGACCACATACAGTAAGAGGAGTAACAGCAGGTTGCCCTCGTTTAGTGCAAATACTCCAAGCCATTTCCCTTCAATCATTCACTCAACAATGTCGTCTGGCATGTGATCAGCGCCGACGCAGCAGTGTGTTTCAGTCGCCTGCACACAGAATCCACAGGTGTCCTCATCGCTACTTCAAGGGACACTGTTAATGACCTGTTGCTAATTGGGCCTTATTTATACAACACTGATATTAGAAAGCTGAACAGAATTTCTCAGAAATGATGAGTCTAAAATGTGTTAGTTTCTTGTATAAATGAGGCCCTGAAGGTTAATCACACAAAGCCAAAGCAGAGTACCACTGGCACTACAGTAACAGGAGGTCAGGGCACAGCACTGCTAATGGATGATACAAAGACTGATAATATCTCACTGTGCTCCCACATGCAAATGCTTCAATTAATATTAGGGACTTTTTACATAGATAGCAAACAAAAAGAAATTAGCCCTTTTGCAGCTGGTTTCTTTTTTCTGAAAGTTTTATTGTCCCACTTTTGAGACGGACTCCTGACTGTTCAGAGTGTCATATATGTTATTTGTAGTGGAGAAGTCTGAGAGCTTGGCAAACTAATCCAAAGCAAGTCAGACAAAGACAACTGAAGATTTTGGCCTTCCAGATTCCTGTTTGATGTGCATTCGTAAATAATGCAATATTTTCCCCTTTCAGAGGTAAAAGTGCTTCAGACGAACTGCTGCTGGGAATCCCTTGCTCTTGAGATCAGGAGGATCAGAAGAAAAAGGAAATTATTTAAACTAAGCAAATATTTAAATCTGTACATTTCTAAATGCCAATATTAAACAAAATCATTTGAATATGACAGTATGTTTTGTGGCAATTTTAACATATGGAGATAACATCACAGAGACAGATATCTACATTCTGTAACTATATTTTTCATTCATTATGTTCTTGTAGATATTTGTGCACATCAGAACCTGTGAGGTGTTCAGTGTATGTGACTGCTGTGGTGTTTACTCCATCATTTAGCCAATCAAGCTTTACAGTTCCCAGCAGATCAAAATGCAGTTTGGAGCCTCAGGACAACCACAAACACACAGTGCTCACACACTAATGAAACACTCAAGTGTCGGCTGTTCGCCCGGTATGAAACGACTGACTGGATGAATTCAGCTTTAATCTGAACATTGTTCTTCACAGGATCCCTACCAGCTCCAGGCCTGCTGCTCTGTAGCTCTGCCTGACCTCTGACAAGGACGATTAATTTAAAGATGGACTGTACACATATGTACGTGTAGGAAAACATCTGGCTGCAGCAGACAAATAAGCTTTACATGGATAGAATGATTCTCCAAAGGATCTGAAATAATGCGTAATCAGAAGGAGAACTGCCAGAATGAAAGTATAGGCCAAAGTATAAATGATTCAAACAGCTGATAGAAACTAAAACTGATTGACTAGAAAAAAACGTGCAGTACTGAAAATAGACTTTTTTTCTTTTTTCTTTTTTACACACTAGCTATACAAAAATACATTGCTTTATTTCAAATAGCAGAGAAGTCCTTGCTTTACACAAACATCATAACTCAGGATCAGTCAAACATCACCATTGTAAGATATTGTGGACTCTGTGGTCACAGCTATCCCCATTCTGCCTTCCCTCATCTGTGGGTCACCTGACAGCAGCCACACATTCAGCAACACATGGGTAAAACAAAACTTGAACTTCAAACAAGTGACACTGCTTCAACATGGCCACAAAACATAAATAACAGGTCGGAGAATTTTACCGTAAATACATTACAAGCTCGACACACAGGAGAATAACATCAGAACAGCTGAAAGTTATTGATAAAGACATCAAGGGAAAAATATCATTACGCTTTTAGGACAGCCTGGGAAGACTTTCTAACACCACTGAAAGAGGAGTAATGAAGAGCACACAACACAAGTTTACTTATAATATAGTAGGCTTCCTGATTCTTTCCCAGGACATTTCCAGGCCTTTTTTCCCTAAAAGGGAAGGATATTTAATAAAGGGCTATCCCATCATTGTTAAGGATAATGTAGTGGGGAGTATAAAGTGTTTGAATTAGGCCAAATCACATCACTCATGTTCTTTACAGCAGCAAATTAACAATTTTAAGTCAACAATTCCACCGACTGTGTAGCATTTGCACATCAGTATAGATTTCGGACTCTTCCAGACGATGCAGCATCGAAACGTGACAGTGACTGAAACACTACTGGAGGAGATTGTCAGTCAAAATCCCTTGTGGATGGGTAAAGTGAACAAAGTGAGAGAGTCCTCAATGTATGTTGTTGACGATGCCTTGACAAAGGCACTTAACCACAGACAGTCCCAGTAAACCAGCCATCGAGACTGTGTGGACTGTTTGAGTGAGGGCTGAAGGAGAACTATAGAATTTGACGACACAGGAGCTCTGTATTTGATACAGCTCAAGCATTTGGTGCCTCATAAATATTGCACTTTGAAAGAGGGAGATGCAACAAGGAGGTTAAATATCAGGAGGGACGTGGAGTGATTGTGCATACAGCCCTCAGATCAGGAGCTAGAAAAGGGACGACAGGTTGGCACTGTGAGGTAAGTGCAGGAGTGGATTTGGTGAACTGAAGGAGTGTCACAGAGGCCTCCGCTGAGGCAAAAGCGAGGCCTTCCATTCCTCCGCATCACTTCCCCTGGAGGTTGCTGAGCTCCATGTCTTCCTTGCGCCGTTTTTGTTGGGTGAAGAGGGAGCTGAAGGGGTAGAGTTTGGCTTTGGCTGGGTAGCGCTGGCCAGCAATGTCCACCTCGTAGTCTCCACGGTTGATGAAGTCTGGGGTGATGGGCGTGGGGAGACCCTCTGGGCCTGGCGGCGGAGACACAAAGCCAAGGCAGACATGGCGCTCCAGAGTGTAGCTGTAGGCGCTGCTCGTGGTCGCCCCAGCTAGTTGACCATTACAGTAGATGGGCTCACCCCACCATGGCCACAGGTCCAGTTCGGTGTCGTGGTCCTCTAGAACCAGCATGACGAACCGCCGAGACACACCGTCCTGACGCTGCTGCAGCAAGGCCTCACGACCGAGGAAATCTGTGTCCTGTGGGGGCAGAGAGAGGGAAGATGAAAAACAGAAGAAAGAGGTGAAGAATATGGGGAATTGTAAAAGATCAAAGACAGGAAAAAGGGCACAGTAGAGCAGAGGAGGAAGTAAAAGAAAAAGAAGGAAAGATAAAGGACAGAGTAGCATTAGATGTTATGGGAGGTGGAAAACAAATTGTTGGCTTTTTCAACAGCAGACACAAAGGACATAGATTCATCTGATGACTATTCATGTGAAACCAGTTTTACACTGTGAGGTCAGTTCATTGATACTGTGCTGACATTGCCGTGAGGAGCAGACAGCACACCTGATGCTCCACTGTTTTTAAAATGAGGGCGATGATAAACTTTAACACTGTTGGTGTAAAGTGCCACCTGTTATGCCTGCAGGTGCAGCTTGGTGATCATTTTTCCCAGCAAAGACTATAACACAGATGTTTAAGTGTTGAGCAAAGCAGATGACATCGTGCCTCTGCAAATATTCTCTCATCTTCCAATTGTTTCAAAGTATAAAAGCAAGCACAAGCAAGCGCTTTATATAAATCTCGTCTTCACTAAAATGAGCTTGGCAACAGTGTTGCTGTTTTGTAACTCAAAACAAGATAGCAGTAGTCAGAATGCAGATATATGTCATACAGGTTGATGTGGTTATGAAGCTGAAATTGCAACCAACCTTGTCAAACTTAACCCTGAACTCTCGTCCACATTCCAGCGGGGTGGTGAAGGTGTCGAGGTCCTGACCCCAGAAGGCAAAGAATTTCTCAATGCGTAGGCTGCGCAGTGCATAGTACCCAGCATTACGAATGCCATACTTCTGACCCACTGACATCACCTCATTGTACACATGCAGAGCATACTGCGGAGAGCGGAGGAAAATACTAATGTTAGACCTGATATACTGCTGTACAGTACCAACCATCGTGTGGAATGGTGACTAGATCATTTCTTTTGTGTGCAGATGTGGACTCACCTCTATAGGTATGTAGAGCATGAAACCTGGTTCCCCAGTGTGGGTCATACTCATCACTCTGATCCCATTGGCATAGCCAACACTCATCTCCTATAAACACATATACACACACAATCAATGTGGGCAGAATCACAGTATAAACAGTACTTGTGCTACTGTTAGCAACACTTCCACTGCAACAGCCACAGGTGTGACCTAAAAGACGGCTGATGCTACTAACTCAGTTACATCAACAATTAATATTATCATATTCCCTTTTATTATTATTTTATCAATTCAGTTAATGCAAGTAGCCTTTGTTTCCTACCTTACAGAACATGGAGGGGAAGTGGTCAGGTGTCATGGAAACATATGACAGCTCAGCCAGAACGTCCATTGCTCGAGGTCCAATCAGATTTAAAGCTGTAGGATCAGAGTTATAAACATTTAAGAAAATCCATCTGAATAACAAAGCTCAGCCCAGATCAAATACTTTCACCATACAGGTTTCCCAACTCAGTTAATGTTAATAAAATAACTAATAATGTTGTAGGAAGTGAATATCAATTGAAATATGAAAATCATATTTAGATAATTAAGGTAGGCACATACTGTTCAATGCCATGGGTAAGTTTTGGAATAGACATCCTCTCTTGGTATTTCATCTTGTATATAAAAAAAGAATGTAGGCCAAGTGTTGTTCACACTTCAGACAGTTAAGGTAATTATATTACAAATACAAATTAGATTTCTTATAGTATTAACCACCTTCCTGGTCTCTCTTGTGTCTGATTTCGCCAAAGCCAAAACTAGGTCACTTAAATAACTGGGTTAAGAGAGGCAAGTGGATGTGGGATATTGTGTGTGCACTAGATGGCAACATCACTGCAAGACCTCAACAATGGTGCTGTGCACTAACCAGTGTACTTCCAGCTAACATCCTCTAGGTGGAGGTTTGGGTCACTAGGCATGTGCTTCTTTATCCAGGCCCAGCAGTGGACCTGCTGGTCTGTCGGAGAGACGATGAAGAAGCTGGAGAGAAGACAAAAACGTGGGCTCTTTTAAATGGTCATGACAAACTTGTCTGTAGTATTATTGCCTAGGTGTCACAAACCTATTCTTGCTGAGGCGGACCACGCTGCAGTCGTTCTCATAGCCTCCCCTCTCATTCAGCATGCCGGTGTGAACGATATGTCCAACGGGAACATCCAGGTCGTTCGCACACAGATGTTGCAGCAGGTCCAGGGCCTGGTCCTTTGTTGACTAGGACATCAGGACAACTTAAATCATTTTAACACCATGGATTCTTCACTGGATGCAGCGACTCATTTTAAAAACCTTTTTCTATGTTCTGGCACTGACGGAAAACATGGCCAGATGAGTATTGTATGTTTAGAAGTCTGAACCCACAGAGGGAAGTACAACAGCAGTTTTCTGCTCTGTAACCCAGAGCTGATGAGGCCCTTATATGTCCAAAGTGCATTAAGACTTACAGTCAGTTCAAACTTGGTGAAGGAGGACATGTCGATGACACACACGGCCTCTTTGCAGCATTTCACTTCTGCTCCAACAATGTCAAACCAGTCCGGCTTGTAGAAGGTCTTACTCTGGTCCAGAGACAACAGATCTGCCCACACATAAACAGACAAAGGAAAATATAGGCCATCATGTGCCATGAAGCAATGAGAATATACAACCAAACTACACCAGTTGATTTCACTCATAAAGCTGCATTAGATTATAGGTTGAAACTCACAATGCCCCACTTTCTGTTAAGAAATATAAAATAAAAATTAAACCATTAAATCACTTTAAAGCCTCTGCAGGAGTTCATAGTGGCTGCCTTAGACTTGACACATCCAGCCATATAATACAACTATGGGGGTGCTATTACCTGCAGTGTTAAAGAATAAAAGCTGAAAATACTCTCAGTTTATCACAGGAAACAGTATTAATAACGGTGCCTAGTTTAGGGATTCAGTTTTTAGAAAAGTGATTTTCAGTCATGTGACATCAGCATTATAGGGTCTACAGGGTTTCACTGACATTTACTACTCTTGAAAACCATGTTCTAAATGATGATTTTTTTTTTTTTTTTTAAATAATTTAGATTCTTACTAAAAGACATCAAGTTAAGAAGGTGTAATGTTTTACTGGTTGGTAATCTGTACCTTTCCCTGGAGGAACAAAGTATTTGGGCCTTTCAAAACCGTGTTTCTCCATCCAGCGAGCTCCCTGGGTGTCCAGACGGTCGTACAGAGGGCTGGTGCGCAGCTGACGCCCAGTCTGAAAGTCCCAGCGAGGAACCTTTAGTTCATAAAGGAGAGCTGGAAACAAAGACACACAGACACATTGGAAGCACAGATCGAATCACACCAAAGCAAATCTGAAGAACACTCATTATGATACTTAACTACATTTAAGGTGTTTAAGCTGTGCTATACACGATGAATTTGTAACTTATTTTATGTGTTAATTTTTGCTGGTGGAGCTGCTTGTCTTGAAAGAACAGCATCATCATACAGAGTATTTTGTTTATTACCTCAACAACTATACATTGTTGTTAACCAGCCTGTTACAACAGAAATGTAGGCTAGAGTTACATTTACAGGATTTTTTTTTTCCTAGCCCCATATGTACACTAAAAAGAGTTATTAGTTGCTATAACCATTCCTTCTTTCAGTTTAATACTAATTGTTCTGAGGCTTAAACAGTGTGAGTTGGTTTCCTATGTGAGGTGCAGTAGAAGCAAAAGATAGAAATAATTTAGTCCTTAAAAAAAAAAGACTGCAGATTTAAAGCGATCTACCTGTTTTGTCTGACCTATACTGCTTAATCCTCATGTTGTCTTCAGCTGAACTTTAGAGTGCTGTCGCCAGTATGGACAGAAGGAACAGGAACTAATAAAAGTACAGGATTGTTTTAAGATGCACCAAACATATAACCTGTAACAAGAGATCACTACTCACGCACGACTTCCATTACTCTGTGTCGTAGAAAGGTGCGGCTGCTCTGCAGGTTGCCAAAGCGTTTGATGTCCAGTGGCCAGACATTAGCAGTGGGGTAACCATAGGTCATCCACTCTGCCAGGTACCTGGATACCAAAGCCCACATACATGCCATTTGTGCAAGATAGTAAGGCAATCTGAATATACGCTGCTCACAATGGTTAATTACTGAAATTAATAAACTGAGGCTGAACTATTGTATGGCTACAGATATTTTACTCCCTTCAATAATGCAGTCTAGTCTTCAAAACCATTTGGTAATGTTTGTCCCCCAAATACAGTAGGCTATCCACTAGCAAATACACTTATACCCATGCTTACTTGCCAGCTCCTCCAGCGAGGGCCAAGCCAGACGAGTTCATCCCTGCCAGCACGTAGTAACCAGAGACACCCGGCGTCTGCCCCATCAGGCAACGCATATCAGGAGTGAAGGACTCCGGACAGTTGACCAGCTGATGGATCTCAGCTGACTCAAGACTTGGCATTCTCCTAAGCAAGGCGCTGAGCATTGGCTCTAGAGGCAGAAGACAAGAAGTTTGCTGCACAATCTTGATTATGAAATTATCTAGAAAAGGTGCCAGATCCACATCTATCAATTGCATTTTAACATCAGTAATGCTTTTATGTAATTTACAACCAAATTACAACATGATCAAAACAACTGTTGGCAGTCTGAGTATTTGCCTACATTTAAAGGCTTATTTTCAATAAACCCACTGCTTCCCACTACAAAAACAGAGCTGCTACTTGTCTTCCTGCTTCTATATATTGTCTTTCAGAGGCTCTAATTGCCTTTGCCCAACCACCGCCTGATCCAAACCATTTACTACTGCAAAAGACTGTACAAGCTTAAAGCTCCTGCTGCTCCGCAGGAACTGGATTCATTCCCCATGTGGTGCCATAAACAGTCCAGCAAGTTTTCCAATATGAAAGCTGATCCAGTGGCAACAAATGTGACAGTACAATGTCCAAATCCTTTGCCAGTAAAAAGTGAGTAAGTACTGATGCACTATTTTGTTGGTGATCACTTTTTGATACCAAAATGCAACAGAAAGATCTTAAATTTTGTTTTCAATCGCAGATGTGATCGAACGTGGTGAATGGACAAACTCTTCACTGAGACTTCACTGCTTTCCAAACATTACAGAACCTTCCATTCATTCATACAATTTTTGACAGGAGGAGAGCTGGTGTTCAGTCCAAAATTTTTCATTCATATATATTATTGAGATGCATTCTCTTTTCAGTTACTACTTTTAAAGTACAATATGCAAATGTTAAGCAATAAAAGTGAAAACTGACTATAATTACAACTGTAGAATGGCCAGTGGAAGATTAGTGTGAATGTGCGTTGTAGCAATTCAGGGTTGGCTGGTGATTTACGACACCTTGTCACGCTGCAAGAGGAATCTCGGATTACTAGCAAAAGGCCAAGGCCAAAAGACGTGTGTGTTTGTGTGTGTGTGTGCGTGTCTGTTTACATGTATATAGAGAGATGTACTTTGAACTGAAATGCTTACAGTTGAAATCCAATTAACAACAGGAAATAAATATTTTAAAAACCTACCTACATCAAAAAAAATGTTCACCAAGATAAATACAGAGATGCTCAGTCTGACTATAAATCCATCCAAAAAAAAACCCTTATAAATGTATAACTACAACGCTCTTTGGACTCTTGGCTGAAAAGTGGCAGTGTTTCAGTAAATTACTTTTCTCACATCAGCAAAGTGAGACAGTGTACCATTATGCAAAACAAAACACACCTTTTTTCTGTGCTACATTACTGAGTGGATCAACTGATGTTTCTATAAATAATTTGTCTCTGTGCAGCTGCTGAATATAAGTTGAATTGTGAGTCTATGCAGAAGATTGTGATGTCAGAGAACCTGAGAGTTAGAATTAATTGATCACAATCAATGTTTACCAAAGTGGTCCCAATCCTCCTGCATGTTTTGGATCTCCAGTTGGTTGCGGCCCTCAGTGAAGATGGGTTTAGGGTTCTTCTCAAAGCCCCCTGACAGAAGGCCTCCCTGCCATGGCCGTGCGTATATCCTGCCGTCCATATCGATCACCACTGAAGACCAGACACAGACTGAATTAGATCACCATTGCTAGGCTTATTTGTAGCCTACCCCCACCTGAATGCAACACGCATTAACATGCAGAAAAAACTGTCAATAATGACTGTTATTTTCCATGTTTAGGGTTTATTGACGATTAACTCAAGTTTCCAAGTGGTGAAATAATTCAAATAGTAAGAAAGACATTCTGTTCAATACAATTAATGAATTATGCACACTTTCTATCCCCCCTCTCTCTCTCTCTGTCTCACATACAAGAAAAAACTAGGTGGCAGGCTGGAAGATGCTTGTTGCTGCAACGTACTGTGTAACTTCAGCCAATGTGCCAAAATTTACAGGTTCCTCTCTTTTACACACATCAAATTTAACTGCCAAAACAGTAAAAATCATTGGGAAAAAAATCTATTAGCAAATATGCCGGCAGACCTGGAGTGTTGGGTGGAAGTGTCTCCTGAAGAGGTTTGGTGAGGAGGTAGAAGTGTTCACAGCCATGAAGAGGAACAGATACCTTCATCTCACTAGCCTGGCCCAACTCATAGGCCCACTAGAGCAGAGATATAATATGTCACACATCTGCTGTCCTGAACACATATATATTGACTGTGCCAACCTACCAACTAAGATTAGCTATTCAGAGTAGGGACTCAAACTCAAAACTAGGGACTAAAACTAAATGCTTACAAATGCTTTCCCTCATTGATTCCCCTATGTAACTTAGCAATTGCTTCTCCATTTGTGTCCCACAATTTCACATTACCTGTCCAGCACAGTTGACGAAAAATTCACACTCAATGGAGCCACGGTCAGTCTCCACTGCCATCACTTGACCCTTCTCGACCAGAACCTGTTGAACACTGGTTCGCTCCAGGATTTGAACCCCTGGATGGCATGAAAAAGATATGGAGATTTAGGAGGAAGCAAAAAAGGAGAAAAGGGGGGAGGATTGAAGGAAGAGAGGAGAATCAGAGTATTGCTACTGTTGTGTAAAACGTATTAGCATGACGGTCAACTAATGTTCTATCAAAGGCAAGTTTTGAGTTTGAGGCTCTTACCTTGTCCAGCAGCAGCTACAGCCAGGGCATGGTTAACATCAGGTGGAGACACCACAGCGTCCGCAGGCAAGTGGAGTGCCCCCACCAGATCATGGATGTTAACAAGAGGGTGAAGTTTGGCTACTTCTTTAGGCTTAATGATGTTACAGCTTATTCCCATTACCCTAAGAAATGCGTGAAAAAGATAAGGATTAAGGCCCGATAATAAACGAGTTTCTATACTTAAGAGGCCCCGCATATCTAACCCGGTTTGGGACCTGTGAAGTGAAATACTTCACAGGTACTAGCAATACAATTGTCCAGTCAAAGAATAAATGTGATATGTCTTTTTGATATCCATTAAATTAAGAATTTGAGGCTGGACTTGAAAATTGGTCTTTACTCAAAGTCCTTGTGCAACTCGACAGACCAAGACTATCTATACTAAATACTGACATGACATGTTTTCAGGGGGCTTACTTTAGTCGGGATGCCAGGCGCTTCAGCGAGATAAAGCGATCTTGATTTTGGGCCAGACACAGAGATCCCGTGTTCACATACCCTGTAACACAAACAAACACACCAAACCACATACTATGTGACTCAGCAGTCCTCACACTACTCAAGGCTCTTCCCCACTCAAACACAGATTAAAGCTAAAATGATATGACACTCAAAGCAGTAGGGGAGTCATCACATCATGATATCTTGGCTAGTACCACATGCCACATGTAAATGTTTCAGCTGCCTTTTTGCAAAAATGACTGCACTGAAATGCAATGCTATTAGCTTGGCATAATTGCTTGCTTTATTGTCTGAATGCACTGCACAGCCCTATAGCCCAATATGAGATAAAGTACAAATGGTAGTAAAATAGGTAACAAATTGTGAATTTCCCCACTGTGGGACGAATAAAGGCTTATCTTAAATTGGTGTGGTCATTTATGAGCAGGTAGAATAATATTAGTAACACAGTAAACCTTTGCCGTCAAGAACAGAATCAGGATAAGTTAAATATGAGTGAAGGCGAAACATGTCAACGTGGCTGACCTGTTTTCACCCCGGTCTCCATCTCCAGCTGCTGGTAAAGACTATTGGAGTAGTTTGCCATTTGACACTCAATTGAAATCGGCTTGGCCACACTGACGATGCCAGCACACAGCCTGGTTGTTCCTGCACCAAGTCTGCCAACAGGATAACAGGAGAGGCAATGTGGCATTAGCAGAGCAATGTCCAATCGCAAAGTCTTTTTACTGATCCTTAACTGAGTCCTAATGTCAAAACAGGGATTTTACAGGACAAGGATAGCGACTGAGCAGAAACTGCTCAGCTCGAGGGGATTCAGTGTCTCAAGGCCAATTTAGAAAGTTTCCTCTAAAACTTCAAACATTCCCATCAAATGAAATTACATATATTATAAAATTTATCTCACCTGCCCTGCTCCAGTAGCACTATATCAGTCCAGCCCAGCTTGGCCAGGTGGTAGGCTACTGATGTCCCCATAATTCCTCCTCCACAGATCACAACACGGGCCTGGCTGGGCAGTGGGAGCAGCTGGGAGTCTCCACTGACAGCCATGCAGTGGGGGGAGGTCCAGAGGCCTCTGCCGGCCGCTCTGTGCCCCGTCTGAGGGAGCAGCAGCCTGGGGAGCAGGACGGGGGACAGAGCCCTGGAACTCCGCACACAGCTACACATAGCTGTGCTTTCTGCAACCACAAACAAACGTACAGTCTCATATACTGGTCATGCATTCAAGAACTCAAGGTTACAACGAGGTAGCTTAAAATGTCAACACTGGAAACTATCTAATCTCTATAAGGTTACAGGGAGATAAAGCGCTGTTCTTAATTCAACTGTAGTTTTATTAAGACAACGAATGCCATTTAACAAGTTGTTCTATTTATCTCAACTAGCAAAAATTGGCAGTAAATACAGTATTAAACACTTTGAAAAGGAGACCAGGCCCGAGAAACCAGCTAGTTTAACTTACAGGAGTCCTTCAGCTGTCACAAATATATTACAGTTACTTGTGTTAGCTTTTAAGCATCGCTGCAGTTAACTGTTAGCAGCAGCAGTTAGCTTTAGCTTACAGTAGATTAGTAGCCTTATAAACTATCCAGGAACTTTATCTTAGCGGTAACGAGCCTTAGCTGGCCTGTACGTTAGTAAAGTTTCCTAAAAGTTTCTTGACATATTGTGTTTTTTGAGTTCCTCGGGTTAAAGTTAGCGTTGGTGGCTCTGCTCGCTAGCGAGTTGCTAGTAGCTGAGGCTATCGAAAAGCTAGCTAAGGCTGGTTATTTACCCCTGCGACTAAACGTCTACCGAGTTGACTATGTCTCCCTGGAGCTTCTTTCATGGTTTATAAGGAGAAAAACTCACTGAATCAGCCAGGTCCAGACGTGGTGATATTTAGAGGACAGACGTGAACACCAGTGACTGAGTGATATGTCAGAAAGTCTTGTTTTGGGTCTAGCAGTCAGCACCGATATCAAACTAGCCTCAATCACAAGTAGCACTTCCGGTTTAAACCTTCAAAATCCAGTCCTTCTGACAGTAAGGGTTTTGTTGCAATGCAAAATAAATAAATAATTATGGTCACATATTTGGGTAAGAAGAAAATAATATACAGTATGTGCTCATTACTCTCCTGTAGTTGTAATGAGATTACTTTAAGTTTTTTCCCCATCTTCCATTATACTTTTTTCTCTGTCTGCTTGCACTGTATCATATGCACCATTATACCATTTTAGATGTCTTATTCATAGTTTAAAGGCAGTTCGCCAAAATTCACCCTGACAAATCTGGCATCTGGCATCTCAACAGCTATACAAGCAGGACCAATCTGAAAGCTATAGGTAGTGTCCAGATGATGACATGAACATTTAAACACTTGTGGACAAGTATTTAAACTTGGAGTTAAAGATAAGAGAAGTTGTATATGTAGAGTCACACAATATAGATCCAACTAACACGAGCTTTTAGTTGTCTGCTTTTTTGTATGTGTTGAGGTAATAACAACTGAATTAATTAATTGCCTTACCTAATTGACAGAGTGAGCTACTTTACATGGTCAATACAAAGGTTTTGATCTTTATTGGGGGACAACAGCGAATAGACTGGTTTCACACACTTGAAACTGGATTTTAAATAAGTCTTCAGTCCTTCTCTTGTTGTTTACCTGGGAGGTATTTCCTTCAAGTTAACTAATCAAAGTGAGCTTCACTAACAAAACATTATATCAGAGATTATTGCCAAAGAAAATTTGACACACTTCAAAACAACAGTGTCATTAGTAACATTAGGGTGGGAATAGCATGAAATATATAGTATTTGTTGTAGTATGTGCTGCTAGAAATGTATAGGACTGACCACTGAGGGGCACCAGAAGCCAGCTGGCGCTGTGTCTCTGTTGCCTCCATCAGACAGTTGTTGCAGTGTTTCAATTAAAGATGTAGCTTATGTGAATCCCCCCCTCTTGAATTTACACCAGTACTCAGTAAAAAAAAAAAAAAAAAAAGAATTATTCTTATTGGAAACAAAAATGCATTATGGCATGTATCTCTTGAAATTATATTTGTAACACATTTTCAGTGGTTAAAAATTCGTTCAAATTTCTTTTTATAAAGGGCTTGTATTGTACGTTGTAAGTAATTGCTTTGCAGCTATGAGTCATTCATAAGCTCAAGTGTTGTGAAAAATGTGTAATTTTAGCCCTTCACTGTAGATGGATCCCTTCAATTGACCATTTGATCTCTGACCTACTGGAAAAGACGTTCTTAGTGATGTTTACAAGTGCAGACAAAGGGGGCCAGTAGCAAGCTTTTATCAAATATTTATCTACCTCTGCTGACCACTGACTTAATGGCTCCTTAGAACATGAAAAAATCCAAAAGGATTCATTAATCGATTACCAAGATTTATAACCGTTTTATTACCTAAGAGAAACAAATTCCAGCCAAAGCAGTATTGCACAAACTGGCAACCCCAGTGCTGTTCTTATCAATGGCTTATAACTGATCTACAATAGCAAAAACATAATAGTTCCAAAAATCTAGAAGTAACCAAAATGTAGAGAAGTAACCCGCCCCTATACCACATACTGAGAACAAAACACCTCAAGACACAGAATCAGTTTCTGCATGACAAGCAACGAAGGAAAGAGTAAACTATTTTTATTGACATGTTTAAATTCAGCTATTTACAAGTTCTCATAGTGAGCAACTCAACAATTTACACCATTGCAATCTGAAAAAAAGCAAATATTGTTTTTACATAAATGAACACTAGCCAGAGATGATGCTCACTTGTACATCACATCCATTTGGCTGATAGATCCGTAGCATATATGAATGTTGGGTGCTTTGTAGTCTTTGACTTTGCCATTGCACCAGATTGAAGGAGAGATTTTTTCACTGAACCTGCTTCAGTAGCCCTGTCTCGAGTGTGTTTGGCACAGTGATAAATCAATGACTTTTAGCTGTGTTTTTGCATGTTTTCATTTATTTACCACAAGTCACATACAGTATACATTACTGCTGACATTACCCTAATCATAATGTCAAAACATGAAAAAACACTGATTGTGTCCTTTAAAAGAGACTGCGTTAGTCATTTTGCCACAAGATGGTAGTTTAATAAGAGAGTGGTCCTGCTAAACTTGATAACAGATATTCTTACACATTTTCAACAGTAAGGACCCCCCAATGCCAGAGGCCTCGATGTAAGAATATTTAGCACTTTTTACAGATGACCCAGCACAGAAATCAAGGTAAAGTATGTGTTATAATACAGGGGATCAGAAAAGCAATAATTATGACATAAAACAGCAAACTATGTGCTATATTTTGTTGCAAATCACTGTGGGACTACCAAAAATCCCCAACATGAGAGCTTTGTTCAAAACTCCCGAGGATAAGGGCTTGGGCAGCTAATCCAATGAAACATGACCATTTAACTGGCACATCCCACAACAGGCGCCGAATGGAGGGCCTGAATGAGTCCAGGTGCTCAGAGCTGGACAGGAGGTCTGGAAGATGCCAGGGATTATAGAGTCTCACGGCTCAGAGTGAGCTGTTTTTAACGGGCCAGAATGACTCCACTGGAGGGTTCAACTGGTTGAGAATGTCTGCAAGAAGGTCTGGTAATTAAAGTCAAATTGTTTGCATCTTAATCAAAAGTGACAGAAACTGCAAATATTACATCTTGAGACTAACAGGACTCCAATGAGAGTCTTGATCAAGGGCTTGGTTTTACTTTTGAATCTATGTTGACCTATTGAATCTTTGACTCAATGCGTCAAGTTAGTGACACCAGTTAAAGTTTGACATGTTGGCGATTAAAATACAAAACAAGATCAGTGAAAATACATCAGGAAATTGTTTTTTATGTCAATGGCTTAAAGGTGCACTCCCTAAACTTCATTCTGTTGGGTGAGGTCCTCTGACACGCTGTTGAACTCAGTGGCCCGAGTGCTCATCCCCAGGTACTGCTTCAGGAACTCACTGAAACGTTTTTGGTTGTTCCACTTGCGGGCTGACTTCCGAATGCCGATGAAGCCACCATACCTCTTCTGGTAAGATCTTCCTGGAGACATCAGCTTCCTATAGCCGTGCCTCCCTTTGGTGAAGCCGCCAAACCTCTTGGAGACACCCAGCCCTACATCACCCTGTCCTCTTGCTGCCATGTCAGCAGCCCCTTCTTCCTGCCCTGCCTCCTCTTCATACTCATCCTCAAGAGACTTGTAGGCAGTGTTCAGCTGGCCATCCTTGCCGCCCAGATCCCTGTCGTCTGCCCCAAGTGCCCGGGTCACGTGATCGAACCTCTGCAATGCAATGGGCAGCAGCAGACCTCCCTCCACTGGCTCCTCCTCCTCAGGAAACAGGGCCTCCACCTCCTCCTGAGATCTTTTCCGCATGATACCACCAAGAGAGGAAATTGGTGACGACAGCACCTTACGACAGAAGTCCCGGTGGAAGGCTGGGGAGATGCTGGCTTCACACTCAGTGAGACACACCTGACAGTGACAAAGATAAGAGGTCAACTTCATTTACAGTCAATGCAGGACAGTTCATTCTTATCACAAAATAAACAGACCTCAGTGTGGACGTTTTTAGCAGAGCTCTAGAGATGACAGGGTAGGTCTGTTGAGTGGTTAGTTGCTTGTTCCACTGCTTTGATCAGAATGCATGGTTTAACCACTATTGGATGGATTGCCATGGTCCCTTAGGGATAATATGTAATGACGTTGGTGATGCCTTATTTCTTTTATTGAGCACCACTATCAGGTCAAAATTTCTTTTAGTCCAACACCTTGAATTACAATCAAATACCTACAAACAAGACATTTTTGTTGGCCTCGGGCATACTTTGTGACGAATGCATAATGCACAATCCTAAACTAAGAGGATGAAAATTACACCTGCTAAATATTGGCATGATAACAATGTCATTGTGAGCATGTAAGCATGCCAATGTTAGTATTCAGCTTGAAACACAATGTCATTAGTGTAACTGTAGACTCTTACACTTGTTACCACATTAGGTTTACCTCTGGTAGGTGATTGATGAAAATTTGTGTGTATGAATTACAAGGAGCATATGAATGTAAATTTTATTGTGGTGGTGTCTGATGCAGATATTTCACAACCAAATAAAATTGAAACCACCTGCATAGGTCGATATGGGTGAACTGACCCTTTAAAATAAACACCTGAAACTCATCATTCAGCCTAGAGTATGTGAAATTTTAAAAAAAATTCCACATCAAAGGTATTGAGTTTGATTGATTTCAATGGTTCAGTGGACGTGTGTGTGTTTGTGCATGTTATTATGTAGGGGAACGTATCCATCAGAATAAAACTGAAGTTTGTAACTATGTGTGAAATATCACATTGTTTTCATTGTATCGTCTGTTTCCATGAAGCAGAGTAATCATTAGAGATGGAGATAAAGGACAGGGTGAAATTAAAACAAGCAAAGAAGGCATGGATTCTGAAAAAAAAAAAAGCTGGGGGGGGGGGGGGCAGGAATTCAATGGATGGCATGTAGCAAGATACTTTCCCTAAGACAACTGTCTGTCAGTCCTGTCTTACAAGGTAGCGAAGGCCCTATTCAATAGGCTCATGTCAGGTTGGGTGGGTGAGGACTCAAATGCATCACACAACTGCTGCTCAAAATAGTCTTTTAATGAAAATAAGTGAAATCTTAACAAAAGCTCACGGCAAGGTTGGGTCCAAGAATGTCGAAAAATCTAAACACAAAAACATCAGCAATGGGCATGGCATGACATGACAAAGGAGCATAGGTACAACATGAACGGGAACGTGACGACATGGACATGAACAAGACGAGAAGACAATAATCCAGCAAGGGCAAACTGACATGAACTGACTTATAAAGACTCCTGATAGGTGATTAGCTGCAGCTGGGAACACAGGTGATGGAATGAGGTGGGAGTGGCTGGGAGATGAGGTGAGGCAGAGGCGGGGTGATAAGGAAAGTATACAGAGACCTGAGATGAGAGGCTATGCCAGGTGAATAGTGTCAGACAGAACTTAGACAAGACAGGACTACAACAAGACGAGGGCATGACAAGACTACAACATGACAGGACTGACAGGACTGAAAAATTAAGACATGAACTTAGACACAGAACTAAGACACAACATGGCAGGACACAACCAATGCTGAACAAAAACATGTCAGGTAGAGTGTGCATAGAACAAAAACTAAGGCTGACCAGAACTAACACAAAAACAGAAGCCTGACTGGCATAACTGTGACAGCTCACTTTTAAATAAGACTTTGAATAAGTCACAAGTGCCTGGTACTAAAAACACTAAAAATTCAAAGTTTTAATGTCTGTGCTCGTTGCCAAAATGTCTTAAAAACAGACATGTCATTAAGAGAAACAGCCAGCAGGCAAAAGCACGGAGAGGAGAAACACACATCTATCCCCAGGAATCAATTAGCTACGACAAATTAAAACTGAAATGCCAAAAGGGTAATTTGTTGAGTCAGAGACAGCGAAGGAGAAGGAGAGAGGACCGAGTGAATACACAAAGGTGAGGTGAGGGATTTCTTAAATTAAGAAAACCCTGTGGAGAGATTTGGTTTGTCAGAGTTTGCATGTTTGAAAAGGGAAAGGTTAGATGTCCTGTTTGTCTGTATTGCAGCCCACCTGTGTGACTCAGGTAGCTGGGACAGCTAGCATACACAGAGGTTTTGGTGGGAGCTCCACTAGTTGAATCTGCAGGGTGTGTGTGTGTGTGTGTGTGTGTGTGTGTGTGTGTGTGTGTGTGTGTGTGTGTGTGTGTGTGTGTGTGTGTGTGTGTGTGTGCTCGTGGTGAACTCCTCACCATGGTGTTGAAACTGAGCTGTTTGGGCAGGATGTTGCTGCAGGACAGGCAGTCTGCCTGGCAGTCGCTCTGTCCAGGATCACACAGACAGAGCAGCAGCAGAGCCACCACAGTCTTCATGGTCCCACCGTCTGCTGCACAACACGGGACAGAGCAAATACACAAGTTTCGTCAGACAGTTTGATAAGTCAAATTAGCATTAATTGAGGATTTCTTTAGAGTGAACTTAGCACCAAGCACATTTTGGCTTGTCATGGCAGGAAAAGCATATCTGTACCTTGTAACATTAAGAATACTGAGGTGCTTCTAGGGCCCTGGTATTGTGCATATACTGGTTCAGGCTGGTGCCATGGCTTACTGGGAAACTTGATGGAACTGAGCCATGATTACAGAAATTTGTTTCACCTGTGCTTTTCCTGCTACAAAATGTCTGCCATCAAAAAATTTTTATATCAATATAATCTTACTGCAGGTAGTAAATTAGAAAGCATATTTTCAAAAGTGAGAGAGTATTGTTTTCAATGTTTGTTGCATGTTTCAGACAGAGAGCACAACAGATGTAAAATGTGACAGAGAAAGACTTGAAGAATGAAGACAAAGGGCAAAAAAAAAATGTTTGACCTTATTCTGGTGGGAGCAGCCCAATCTGGTGTGTCTGACGTCAGAAACACAACCAGAGTTTTCATCTCATTAAACAAACTCGTTAACTCTTTTAATTGATGCCTCAATTAATGCCTCTGGCAAGGCACTGAGTCATTGTTTGCTGCTGACAAACACACACACGCTCAAACTCACGTTCATGAAATGTTCAGACGCACAAACAAACACATACATACAAATACATGCCTTCTCACACACGCCAACTCTCACACACTGTGTATGCCCATTATACAGTACACACACTCTCAGATGTAAATTCACACACACACTACCGCTCTTCTCTTTTAGCTCCAGGTTGTCATTGTCTATCAAACCCATGTAGCAGAAAGTTAAACTAATTTGTCGTCAATCAAACACTACTTTATTATTTCTTCAAAATTTGGAGTTTATTCAGAGTAATTAAAAACTGATAAAAGTGTAATTGCACTACAGCTCTTTCCGATCTCTAACTACCCGCCAAACGGCAGCTCGGCATATTAATCAAAATTAATCAGTCTTGTCGTGTGCAAACAATAAAAGTGTGTGTCAAGTCTTTCTGTAGTCTGATAGGATGGAGGATGGGTTTGTCAGCGAAGGACAAAAGAGCAGCACAGCCATTTAATTCAGGAATATTGTAGGACAGCTAAGGGGCGGGACTCGGTTGGCAGATGGTTGTGGATTTAGACAAACAGCTTGGGTATGTTCATTTTGGCCAAAATGCATCTCACTCTCCATCCTCCTGTCACCGACTTCGTGGTGACTTGGCTTCCAAAAATTACCTGCCATTGTTAAGGCTAATGCCTTGACAATGACTTCACATCTTCTCATCACTACATATCTACTTGTCCAGATACACACAAACACACACCGTATCCTTTATACAGAAATGTGTGAAGACAGTAAAAGTGCAATACATGCTTACTTTCATATTGTCAAACCATTAAACCTTATAGACTCTGACTAAAATTCTACAGCTGTGTTAGCAGCTCTGTGAGGATGTACTTTCTCAATGTTTATTATATTCACCATCTCACTGCAGTTTGGCAGGCTTGCATTACACAAAGTACAGCTTAAGTTGATGGGAAGGATATTAGTTTGGTAAGTATTTGGTCATAAACCAAAGGAGAAAGTTCAGGATATGAATGTGTAAACCAAATTTCATGGCAATGCATCCAATAATTAGACATAGACATTTCGCTCATAACCGCTAATGTTGCCTCACAGGGGCACTAGTGTTAAAAAATAAATCAAGGGATCACCAAAGTCATTAGGATTAATCATCTGGGAACCATGAATGTGTGTACCATAGTACATGGCAATCCAGTTTATAGTTGTTGAGGTATTTCAGTCTGGACTGTCAGGCAGGGCAGGACAATGTTGCACCCCTGTAAGGATGTTTTTTCATAACAATGTTAACTTTATGAAACATGAAAAAACATGAACTACTGAATAGGTTTTGGCAGCTTTCAAAGGTTTAAGGAGCAGTTTGAATCCTACTCAAGGGTGAAAGTAGTGATCAGTCAACAGCTGTGGCCAAACTCAGAACTGGCAGCTCCAAACTCTTTCTTTCCTGCTGGAAACAATTTACTTCTTATTTCTTATCAAGTGCATAGTGACACATTCAGCCTGGCTGCAGTTATTCAAGCCTCACTTAAGATATTACAGATATTGTGTGCACATGCAGAATGAATGTAGCCTTTATCTATTTTCCCCTTGTCTATGAAGAATTCTGTGTTGTTAAAAGCTCTTTAAAAATGAATTGGGCTCCTCAATGAGGTCTTCTACTGACGTCTGCCAGGTTCTCTCGAGAGCCCTTAAAACCCAATTACTCTGCTTTTAATTAACTGATTAACCACTAAATAAACCAGTTAATTAAGTCATTACTGTCTGGCGCTGTGCTGAGGCGCTGTTGATCGAGGTCTTACAGTCCAGTAGATGATGTATAAAGACCATCCTTCAGATGAAAGAGACCCCCGTCCATAGATTGTAATATTAGTATCTGGATCAACCCGTTACCTGATGATGTGCCGTTTGTCCTGTTTTGTTTTGTGAAATGCATCTAATCCAAGTCATAAATCAAAGGGTATGAGGTGTCACCCATGTTTTAGAAAATATAAGTATCAGCACAGGTCTGCCTCCTTGGGAAGTTTCTGTATGTGTAACTGTGTGTAAGTTCAGCAAGTTTTCGCTGGTTAAATGGAAAAAGCACTAAACATCATGACAATCTTCAAGTTGTGGATTCGAAAGTTAGTCAACCACGAATAAGTAATGCTGAATAAAAAATGTTCAACTGTAAGTTCCGGTCTGATTCAAAGCCCCGTCATCACACAGCTCACGACTCACTCTCGGTACAAAATTCTCAAACTGTCTAACACAGTCTTATCAACCGTTTCCGCCATTATTTTTCCTCCATTACTGCCACTTTCTCATCAAGAGCAGGAAACTACAAAATAAATTACTCCCAGCCCGAAGAGTGACTTAAAGCCGGATTATTAACGCATGGTTGAACGGAGGAGCAGTGGGCATCTGTCTTGCAGTTCTTCTTTATTTTTAAAAAGCTGAACTGCAGATTATTACGTAACTTAAATGTAGTAGTCACAATATGGTCAAATTCATTGTCAGTCAGTACATCATGTACCTGCCTGTGACTTTGTCACTTTTTGGTGGGTTCTAGATAATGCCAGCCTGAACATTTGCACACACTGTAGTTACACCTGTGCCACAACAGAAAAACAGAACCTGCCTTTTTCATGGAAATTTTCAGTTGTTTGATTTTATCTTCTGGCCACTTCATTTGACAGACATGTGTCTAATTTGTATTCTGCTGTGTGATGATGTTTGCAATTAATTGAAATTAATTAAAAACTACAGTGTAGTTCAAACCCAGTCTATATCAGTATGCAAATGATGTTGTTGTTTTTTTATTCTTTTCCTTTAATTTTTTATGTGTAAAATGCCTGAATACATCTGAAAATTAGGGCGATGAAACAGTAAGTGATTAATTGATTGAACCATGAAAAACTCATCTCTGTTCATCAAAAGCACATATTTATGTAAAAAAAATCCCTTCATGCTTCAAATTGTCTTACATGTAATTCTACTCCTTTTCCTTCATGCAGAATGTGCAGATCTATGAATATGCAAACTGTTTTCACCCCTATCTCCACCCACCCCTCGCCCGCAGCTCGATACCTGTTTGCCAAAGACTCTGCTAATCAAACACACAAACCTCTGTTTGTTTTCTGTTTTGCTCCCTACTGTAGGCTACATTATGGCAGGTCATGATAAAAGAATAATTCAGCCTTATATGTTCAAATAGGAAACTGAAGAAAAAGAATGAATCATACAGGGTCACCAACAAGTCCATATATCAGAAGGGAAATGTGTTTTATGAATCGCTCTCTACAACTTTAGTTACATTATAGTAATAGAGTATAGAGAATATAATACATGAGTCATCAGCTTGACTACATTATCAAATGTCTAATGGTTGTGATATGGAAAGCCCTGCAAGGTGCTGGAAATTTTTAGACTGTCATTGCTACTCTGCAGTAACCAGGTGGAAATGCTCAGCATGGTGCTGACTGCTTATTTCACTCTTGATACATCTGGCAGCATATGAGAAATAGCATATGGACACATTAACAAGATTCAATATTTTATTTTCATTGTAGGGGGTCTTTAAGTATTAACACAAAATTATTGTGCCAAACTGCATAATGAATAAACTGCAGCTTAAATGTGATAGCTTTAAATTAAAGTGAAGAACAATAACTTCCAACCCTTAAAAGAGAGAGGACCAGCATATTAAAGAAAACAAATGAAATATTGAATAATTAGTGTATTCATGATGTTGGCTTTGTTAGTTGATGAGGCAGTTTGACAGGTAATTAAATGCTATTTAGTCTTCTGCCTGGACCAGATGGCTGACTACTGTCAGAAAAGTCACTTTGATTGACAGCTTGTCCAAGGCCCACTCGAAATACATTGTCCTCTTTGTTTTAATATTGATAGCTACCTGTCAAAATGGCAGCACGGTCACTGATTTGACACATTTAAGGACAGTAGATCTATATAAGCAATCAGGTTGATTAAAAATATCTAATCTGTATAATAATCACCTCTGTCACAACCTACATACTCCATCTACCTACTGATGTATCTGTCATTACCTCTCTGTTCCTCTAAGACTAACATTTACTTTCTGCCTCTTTAAGTCTCATTCTCACCCACTCAGGTTCTTTCTCTCCCCCTTCCTTTGTCACACACGTTCTCCCTCTCGCTCTTTGTCTTTCACACATACAGTACATAAAACATGTCAAAACTACTATGATAAACATCCAAGAGAGGCTATGTTTTAGGAATGTCCCACTATTCATATTACACAAGTATCAACTAAATTCTATTTCATGAAAGATTAGAAACATTAGCACACTAATTATTTTACCTGTTACTTGATACTAGTGCAAAATCTGCTGTATTTGGTATCAATGATAATAATCACCCAAGAACCACTGAAACACCTCCTGTTAATTCATCCATCTAACATTCTTTAGCCAATACTGATTCTCAGTGGATAATATATTGCATGGATTTATTGTCAGAAAGCATCAAAGATGTACCCACGCAGTAACGCTACACCTGTACTACCACAACTATTACCTTACAAGACATTATTTCCTCTAATACTCCTTGTCTTGAGTTCACGCCGGTTCACAGATGTGTCAGCAGAGAGGGCGTTTTGACCTATCTCAAACCAGAGGAAACCTTTTTGAAGAAACCTTTAGTGCTTTCACAAGATGTTCCCTGTCAGTCAAGAGCGTGTGTGACGTGGCAGTTGATTACACGCTGAAGCCATTACAGGCAGACACACTAAGCTAAATCAATTTCCCCTCTCAATGTGTCTAATCACCTAAGGTCAATTAATGGTTGGGAGGTGGGCTCACACACTGACACAGGGGTCATCAACCTCATTTTATATCATTTTTTTTTGTTTTGTTCGTTTATGTTCTGAGATGAGGACTCATTTTTTGGTTTTTCTACCCCACATGTATAAATTGTCCCTTGTATTAGCGACATAGTTCATTGTATGCAGTCAATGATCAAACACAGGTGTAGCAAATAACAAAACTAATGGCTGCATTCCATTCAGGTGTGGCTGGCTCTCTGGTACACCTAAATGGAAGATGTCAATAAGGCCATTACATCTGAGCTTTTTCTACTTTGACAAGAGAAAATAAGATAAATGGATTTCTAAAGGTCTCATTATCACTCTGATGAAGCTGATGAGCACATGATTGCATGATTGACACTAACTTGTAAAATCAGGTAACATTGTTGCACAGTGTTGTGGAGCATAAGAACATATTTAAGTCTTCTCTTGACACAACAGTCAGTAGTTTCTTCCTTGTCATATGACACCAAGGCTGAAAGAATCATTCAGTCCAAGTCCTCACATAGTGATGTCTGCTAAAGTCTTAGCAATGCAGAACATCATTATAGTAATCATCAGTTTGTGAAAAAAGAAACGAAGGAACTCGACTCATTTGGCTTAAATCAGAGTCAAAGAACCAATTCCTGACTCTTTTTCCTATTACTTCTTACCTTAAAGTTCTATTAATTGGGTTTGTTTTTTGCTACTTTTTCTGGAATTCTGAAATATGATAACAAAATTATAAGGGCATCTATTAATGTGCTTAAGAGTAAAAGCAGCCATTTTGCAAGTAGTTGATATTCGGTTGCACTTCGTGTAGTTCTTTTCACCATATGAGAAAAATTGTGGGTGTCAGAGATTCCCAATATCTCCAACTCAGAATTATAGCTAGGAGCATATATGAATGTTTTTCGAACTTGGGTGTGTATATTAACTTATTGGCTTGATGGTAGTGTCCACCCATTAGTCCCATTGACTATGATGACACATTACTGGGCTCTGGGAAAATTTTCCAAACATTTGATGTTGTAATTAGGAAAATTTCATTATAAAAGGGAAATCATTCATCGAGTCTGTTTTATGGTGATCGCCTATGTGGACAACTGGCAGCAAACGTAGCTTAATACAACCTTGCATCAAACACACAGACAAGTGACACTTATCATGATTTCCAGTTTGGCCTCCAAATACATGTGATTAGATTCCTAGAATTACTAGAATGGGCTATTGTGTCATCAACAACAGCAAAAGAAAATGTATATCTCTGCCCCCAGAATTAAAATGAGTTCAAGTACATCTGACAGGAGTCAGTTCTCCTTTGATATGGACACAGGGAGGGGAAAAGAGGAGCACACCAGGGGCAGAAAGGAGACATGAAGATGGATCTGTGGAATCCTCCCAGCACAAAAGCATGGACAGGGGCCCTGCTGTGTTAGGAACATTGTATCCTTGGATTAAATCTGCAGGTTCACAGCCGATGCAGCCACCAGGACTGTACACACCAGCACTGTGCTGTGTGACCTGTGCTCCAGCTCTCCTTGTCCTCCCTCCATTTTCCCCATTCAGCCGTCGAGTGAGAAAATGTACTTTCTCCATGAGGCTAATAAGGTGTGCTGCTTTGGAGAGGAAACCAATGAATTCACTGACACTTTGGGAAATGATTAAGAAGAATATTTTAGCCATGAGATAAATTACTGGGGAAATTTGGTTGCAGCTCAGTAAAATGTTCTGAATGTTTTCTCCAACCAGTGGGTTGTTTGCTTAAGCTCAAGCTTCTTTCCTCCCATATGTCTCACAACTACACAGTGACTACCAGTTTACCCATTTACCCCAAACAGGCATCACTGTTGGATGACGTAAAAAATATATATATAACGTCCTGTATGACACTGATCAGTTCAACTTGATGCATTCAGCTGTTTCCTGTGTTTGGATAGCTGGACTGAATGATGGCAAGTGAGGTATATTAAATCCGTAAATAATAAGAAATGACACTCTTTCCTTGCAACACAACTTGTTTTGTTGCTTTAGAAATGCTTCTGATAATCCTCTTCAAGTGTATAGTGAAATAGAAAGGTGATCTTGCCCTTTGTCTCTAAGGGACTTGCACCAACTGATTCACAAGATTTGTGTTAGATATTTCAAACATTTTCTCTTTGAAATTCTATAGGTGTTGAAATCTCATCTTCCCCCTCGCGTGTCCCGTATGTCATCATCACCTCATCTATGTTTGTCCATATATCCACAGGAACACAATGACATTTCCCACAAAACAACAGCTGAGAATGTTTGTCACCAACAGCTGATGTGTTTCAGGATGGTTTTACAATCCAGCTATGCTATATAATAATTCCATTTTGTCACCTCGCCCACATCTCTGTCTCTGAATACTGAAGTGTGTTTACCTGAAATCAGCTACATATCACAGCTTTAATGTCACAAAATACATTAAACTTTTATTTTAAATACTCAAAACATTCAGACTTTTAGATTATTTACTTTGTGTTCTCTTCCCTCCACTGAAGATATGACTTGACTTCTTTCATCCAGCTAATGCAGAAATGCTAAAACATAAAGATGACTTAAATTTCACAGCTACCCAAATCTGGTGCAGTCATATTATTACTTGGAGTATTTGCCCTCAGGTAAGAGAAAGCAGCCTTTAGTTTTCTCTGAACCAATTACACTGATATTGTTTCAGCCCGACCACTATCAGTAGATCTACATCAGCCTCTTTCTGAAGAGACGCAAGAGGAGTTTTGTGTTAGAACCAGATACATGTATTTTCAAATCCATCGCCATCAGTGGATACTGAAAGAGCCTTTTTGTATTAGCTCACTTAAAATAATCCATTTTGAATACTGCCTTTGTTTATGGAGTTTCTTTCAAGGTCAAATGGAAAGCAAGCCTCAGGCTAAACCAAAACATTGTTAATTATTCAGTGTAAAATAAAAGGTGACACCCAATCTTAGAGTTTAATAACTTCATAAATGTTTCCTGAGAGCTTTAAAAAAAAACACCTAATAATGAGTTTTGCACCTATATGCCTGAAGGCATAATGAAAGTAGTATTAGTAGGTTCTACTATGACAGAAAAATGCTGCATCTAGAAATAATAACGATGCTAAAAAATTGAGTTAAATAAATAATTCATATTTCATAAATCATCAATCAGATGACTAATCAGTTACATTTCCCCTCATATTAATCCATTGATCCAACTTTGAAAGAATGAAAAGGGTTTAGGCTCATAAAGAAGAATGAGGTGTGCATTGTTGCTATGGGCCAGATGTGGCCAGATGCTTTATACTATGTGATCAATAAAATCCACTTACACTACTGTCTTTAACCCTTTCCCTTCCTTCATTGTACTGGGTGTCCTTCATTTTTTTTACACTGGATGTCAATAACAAAACCAGCCTGATATTTATTCATATTTAGAGATTTATACATTTTAAAGTAGGTTTCATTTAACAATGCATCATCAATAATTAAACTCAAGCTGAACCCATATAGGTACCCATCATCTCTATATGGAAGCTCCTGCCAATTATTCATGTAATCAAATATATTCTATTATCTTAAGTATTTCCAGTCTATGAAATCCTAAAAATAATCTTTTAATGAAGTGAGGAAAATTTGATCTTGAGTAACCAGTGTGCACTCACCCAAATTACCTTTCAATATCTATGTCTTAAGCTACAGTATGAGCACAAACACGCAGCAGCTTTCTGCGAAGACTCCCCTCTCATTCACAGAGCCCACTCAAGCGCAGCGCTAAATCAGGCCTTAATGATTAATGACTAATCAGGATGAACGATTTATGACCTTTTCCTCTTTACTAAATACCAGTGCACTGACAAAACAAACTGCATGTGCGATCTTCACACGGAGTGGCTTCACCTTGTGCTCTCTGTAGTGTGGACATCTCTGCTGCCTTATGCTTTTAACCCACACAACCATGTAGTGCTGAACCTTGGGGAAGCAGTCATAGGAAATAACAGTCTGTAATTGCTCCATTAGAGGTGATGCATTGATTCTATGAAACACAGAATCAGGGGTTTGTTAACTAGAGTGACCTGAGACATTATCCTAACCCACTCTGTCTGTCGCTGAGGTCAACAGAAGATAAAGTTGACATTCTTTGATCAGCATCATTGTAAGCACTCAGCCATGAGGAGCTCAGGGGTCAAAGGGTCACAGCACTGCAACACCTTAACCAGGGTTAAGTGATGATGGACAAGTGATTGAGACAAAGACTGACTGGGAAAAATAAACTGTTACTTTTTACAGGACAAAACTTACAAAATTTTCGTTAGTTTTCTTGTTCCTCCCTTGTGCCTAATTGTTTCAGTTAAATCTTGATTTAAATTTTTCGGGAATTCACATTTGAATCTAAAATCACCATGTTCAATCAACATTAGAAGCAACTAGTGAGGAGGTAAAGGAATCTAAAACTCTGTCTCCACTCTCTGCAAAAGGCGACAACAAAAATTCTTTTCTCTAATTCAGCAATTACTTATACGGCAAAAATCCAAAATGGAAAATTTTCTGTATGAAGGGTCAGAGGTCAAGCCATTTCTTTTCCTCCTCCATCTCCCTCCTTTTCCCTGAGGTCTTCTTACCTGTGTTGTGGTGAGATTGTGGGTGCCTACAGGGGTCCCTCGGGTGCAGCTTGAGGTTCGTCAGCGTACGTTTCCTTCCCTCGGTCTCGGCGTGGTTTTTCTGGCTACGTGGAAGCTGGAGGCAGCTGCTCTTATAGAGACCCACCCCTCCCCTTCAACCTCCTCCTCTGATTTTCTCTCTGTTTCTCTCTCTCTCTCTTTTAAAACTCCCTCCTTCATCACAGAAAGAGAGGGTGGGATGGGGATCAGCAAAAGGAGGGAGGAGAAAGAAGATGGGGGAGAGCAGGGGCAGGGTGTGAGGGAGGGAGGGAGAAAAATAGGAGTTGAGGATGGGAAGAAAAGTAAATGTGAAAGGAGGAGAAAAAGAGGGGGGAAAGGGAGAAAATGGCAGGAGAAAAAATGATTGACAGAGAGGGAGATTGAAGGATGGAGAAAAGAGGAAGGGTGAGAGATGGAGAGGCGGAAAAATAAAAAAAATATATGTATCAATTTTAGCATTACGAAAACAACATTAAAAACTGAATACACAAAAAGCACAAAATACAAATCACTGTATAAAAGCTTGTTAAATTCAGATATAACGTGAGCACCCATGCATCATTCTACACTGTGTACAAGTTCAAACATTCAACCAAAGTAGCAACAAGCAAAACACATTTATGAGAGAATGGGGGCCTTTACTTTTCTACATTTATTTCTTGCTTTCAGTCAATTTTATTGCATTTTAAATTAACGGTATATGTTCTGGCTCCTGTGATACCAGTGTTGTTTTAATATTTCTCACTCCATCAATATGTGAGGAAACTCTACACCTTTCTATGTATTTCCTACAGTCAAGCTGTTGTTACACTCTGAAGTCATAATCACAAAAAACTTGAATGAATTCAAATTGCCAAACAAGGCTACAAAGTCCTATTTTGACTGCCTTTAAGTGGATTACTTCTTGTAACTAGAGTATATTCTATCAGCTATTACTCCCCGTGGTAATATAGTCAAATTGCATATATTGTTACCTTCTTGTTTAAAAAAGCAATGAAAATGTCGTGTTTATGTGCAGCGTTCCTTTGAGGAGAGGTTGGAGGACATCTGGCTGTCACTCCTCCACCATGTTGTGGGAGTGACAGTCAGATGTCCTCCAACCTCTCCTCAGGCTGTGGCAGGACTGTATTACTGTCATTCTGCTCACAAACAAGAATCAATGCTGGAAACAAAGGAATCACGACAAGCGTGACTTCCAGACTTTCTTATTATGCATCTGTCCGGTCTTCATTATCAAGGAGGATGCCTTCTGTTTCTCTCTGATTGGGGTTACTTTACTTTGGACATGCAGGCAGGATGAAACTCCAAATGAAACACACAAGTTACTGTAACAATAAAATAAACCTTTGCAGAGACAGGAGGCACAAAGATTCCAGAAAGTAGGGACTTCCATTACATGTGTGACTGTAATACAATGAATTATAGAACTGTCTAGATTTAGATTTCAAAGTCAATGCTAGATCACATAGTATTTGAGGTAATGATAAGGAATATCAAACACAAGTTTTGCTTTTCATTCATTGGATCTGAGTTTAAATAGCCTTGCACTCTGACCTGTGACAATATCAATGTTAGATGTTCATTGAATTAGATACTATGGTTGAATATATTTTCTGAATATATTGTTTTGATTGTTTTGCATTACTCATGTCATTCATGAAAATAAGCTATACATATCTATACTTGTGCAAAGACGTTGACATTAAAGATAAAGGAAACTTATTATCTGGGGGTGACTGCAAAGTCATTATTTTGTAGTGAACAAAGAGACATGTTCACTGAGTAGGACTCCAAACAGGCACACACGCTTTCACTGATCAGCCTCCAGATGTCCATGATACAAGCCCACGTGTAAAGGAATTTACCATCCAATGAATGAATCTTACTCACATGCAGTACGTATACTGTAAATCACATTAGCAGCTGATTGCAAGGAACTCTGAAATCCATGTTTCATAGTTCAGGGTATTTGCATCATTTCTGCTTACTCATATAATCTAGTAATCATTTTTGCATTATCAATAAAGCTTTTAAATCCAACAAGAGACTGAAAAAATTTGGTTCTGTTTTTTGGTCTAGTGATGACAAATTAACGGTCAAGTGTAAAAACTTTGTTATGTCTTTGTTATGTCTATTGTATTGAACTACTCACTATTACTTGTTATTACCTAGTAGATGTGCATGACTACATGTGTGTACTGAGCATATATGTGCCAGACTGTGCACTTTACCTCATCTGTGTCATATCAATGTTTTCCTTTTATAAATGTGAAACAAATGATAAATGATCCATTCACTAAATCTCTCATTAGTGACCTGACAGTTACAGTTTTCCTCTTTGGAAATATTTGGCGGGAAAATCAAATCTATGTTTTAATTATTTGTTATTAAATTAAAAACAACTGATAGTTCTTAACAACAAGATGTTGAGAAATTATACTACCTGCACAGTTGTTAAGGAATCCATGTGTTGATCACAGGCCAGTGTGACCACCATCTACCACAATGTTATAGTCAGCAGAAACATCATCATCATCAGTTTGTTCAGCTTGGCATGTGTGTTTCTATTCTCTACTAATGTACAGCTGGGCACCAACACAGGAAAAAATCATCAGTCATCATGAAAAAAATGACATTGTAGATACTTGGCCAAAACAACTTTTTTGCTATTCTGATAGTACTCAGTAACATGTCACTCAAACAATATTAACACCAATCCTCCTGTGTTGTGTTATTGTACAATAAGTCAGTCACAAAAGAGAGAATGAATTATTCAGGGGAGGGGACAGTCAATTTTAGAGGAGCTGAGGCAACTTAAAATAGGTTTTGTCAAGTGGTCATTCCTCATGAGGATTCATGTCAACCTGGTGGGCCCGTTTACTATTTCTGGAGTATTTCCTGTCTCAGGTTGTGTGCATCATGTTTGGTTTCCTTAAGTCAACAGAGGTTTTGTGAGATGGGATCTAAAAACTGCAGGAGGGTCTGCCTCTTCAGTCTGCACACACACACACACCAAGAAACAAGCTCTGCTTCCCTGACGGACAGGCCAGGATTTTTTATTGTTTTTGAAGATGAAGTTCGACATTGGGCAATATGCTTATTGACTTTCTTGCTAAGAGTAAGATGAGAAGATTAATACCACTCTGATGTCTATCCACCAACATGAGGCTGGAGCCAGGAGACAGTAAGCTTAGAAAGTAAAAAAAATACAGTATCTACATACTAGCACCTCGAAAGCTCACTGATTAAAAAAATATGTTAAATCAATTACTGACTTGAATATCCCTAGCAGTGATTGATAAAGTACTTCTTGTTGTCACCATGAGGTTGTCAGACAACCAGCAGAGACACCCAGTCAGGCAACAGTCTGACACAAAACCCCTCTGAAACCATAACATGTTGTTTTTACACTTTGGTTTTTGTATAAATCAGACAAAGAAAATTAAGACAAAGTTGATCTTAAGAGTTGTTGTTTGCTGTTTCCCCTGCCACCAGTCTTTGTGCCACTTGGCTCCATCTTAATTTTTCAAACAGATATGAGAGTAGTATCAATCGCCTCATCTCACTCTCGGCAAGAAAGTGAATGTATGTTTCCCAAAATATAGAACAATTCTTGTTTTTGCCACCAAGCCAACAAGCTGTTGTTCAGACTAGACTGACTGTTGCAGCAGTAAAGACAGAGGTCAATAGACCATTACTGTGTTTGTCTCAGTGGTTCATTAGTAGATACCCATCAGAGGAGAGACAGCAGCTTGGTCAAGTAATCCAAGAGACTGCCCCGTTATCGTGACGTCACAGGTTTGTGACAATGCTGTCCAGCACAGCACGTCATACCATGATACACCTCAAAGCACGAAACAAACATTAGTAAAATGTCAGAAGCACTGAAACTTGAAATTTCATTACCAGTCATTGCTCGAAATGAAATTGTTCATGCAGAGCAGCTGTATGAATTGTGACGATCAAAAGTTGACTGTGGTTTATGGGCACGACTTCACTTCAAAGATGATGCTTTTCATTGTCTTGTGATCACAATGAATAGAATGATACATTTTTTCCTTGCTGGTCTTAAAATGATGCTGAACGCTGTTGTAATTAACACTGATGGGTAGTGGTGGATGCTCGGTTGTCAGAAAAGGCCCAGAAAGAATTAAATAATTCGACTCGACTCAACTCAGCTAGATCAAATAATATGGAATCAACTCACACACAAATCAAATTAACAGACAGCGGATAGTGCGTAATAATGAGAGCAGAGACAGAGTCATCAGATGCATATCTCCTTCAGCTCAAAGTTACACTCTCCTCCATCTTCACAGACCAAAGTAAATGGAGGAAACAAACTTCGGTGGCGTCAGACGCTCACCCACACAGTAATGATGGTCTGCAGCGCTGACTTATTTGCCTCGCCTCATCGAGTGCCCACCCCTGATTACACATTCTGGTGTTTTGGCAATCTGAAAAGAGACACAAAATGCTAAATGAGCAATTAGGTTGTATTGTGGAGCCGACCGCAGCCAGCTGATCGCTAATTGAACCGAACAACACAACAGAGAAATGTTGGGTTTCTACACACAGGACCATCTGAAACCAGCATAGCACGATGAAGAGACTTAAAGAAAGGACACTGAGACACACAGTGGATAACCAAGACGACGACTGAGAGACAATGAGAGACATCTCTTTGTCTGATCTCAGTGTCTGATCCATGGAGCTGATTTTCCTCCACCAAATGAATCAATGTCATTAATTAAATACTCATTAAGACTTTTCCTGTGGGAAATGGCTGATAGCTAAACAGTAAATTAGACAGAGCCACAACTGATGCCAATTTTAGCCTGCTTCAAACCAACCCGAAGAAAGACAATATTATTATTATAAGCACCAGTATAATTTACATTTGAGTCTGTGCTGCTACAGATATTAACCTGGGTCTTGCTGTTCTTTTAGACGTTTTAAATTACCTGCAAAATTATGTTCAATGCACTCCTCCTCCTTTAAGATAACTGCCATTTTGAGTCTTCAATATGCTCACATAAGATAAGATATTCCTTTATTCATCCCACAGTGCGGAAATTCACAAAACACATCACACAAGCTGTATTTAATTAAACCTGCCATAATCAATATTTTCTGATTACTGGTGTAAAATAACCTGATTTATATCAGACATTTTGCATTTTTATTGCCAATAAGTATTGATAAGACACATAATTCATATTCAGGTGATGTCTCCTTCTCCATTTTGTAGCTAAACTAAAGAAGTTTATTACTTTAAAGTGTTCCTCACATCAGAGCCTATGGTAAATGGGTTACATGTGGATCACATGACAGTTGTATGTAAAAGGGGTCTCCCTTCCTGAACTCACAGAAAATCACCCAAACCTGAAGTAATAGTCAGCTGTGCAGTGCTTTTTAGCATCTTTCAGCTTGTTTTGGTTTACGGCTGGCAACTTTACTGTTTTGATTTGATGTCACATCCATCGAAAAGAGTGATATTTTCTACCTGATGCAGGCAGCAGTTTAACAAGAAAAAAACACATCAGTGTAATAAACCCACTAATGGAGTATTTACAGGCAAAGAACCAGACATTTCTCCAATAGAATTCTGCTGCTCCATGAAAATAAGCAACTTTTTGCTGACATGTTTGCCAAATTAACAAAAAAAAAGCCATGTCCCCACAGCCTTTTAATGCAGCTTTTAGTAAACTGTTCTAACCATCAGACTACCTTGTAAGGAGGAACCAGAAACGAGTGAAAATGAGAACAAGAAGCTTCTCGCCTTCACTAGGACCAAGGTTGGATCGTTAGAGGAGGGACACCACTCGTGTGAGATTTTATAGTAACGTTGGCTCCTCCAGTGCTGCTCACTCCTGACAGGGCCGTCAACATTGTTGACTGGAAGGACGCATAAAAGTTCCACAACTAGCAAACTGTACCATTCTGCTCAGTCCATCCTTGAAACACAAACATCTGCTGTCATTTCAGTTCCCTCGTGTGTCTCCTACCTCCTTCATTATCCACACTCATCACTCACCTGCCCCTGACTTACCCCCTTGTGTTCTTTCATCCTTACATGCTCATTGCTTTCCACCATTTTTTCCTAGTTTTTGTCCCAATGGTTTTTGACCTTGGAATTTCATTTTTTGAATTTCTGCCTATACCCCCAACCGGATTTGTTTGGCTTCTTCAGGCTGACCTCCTCTGACTGCCTGGTTTGTAAGACTGCCTGTGTAAAGACTTTGCCTTTTTGAACTCCATCTCACATCCTGTGTGTCTCTCTCTGTTTCCCCAAACTGTTGCACAAACAAGCTTCATTCAGAGTCAGTAGGAGCAGGACTCCTGTCTGGAATATTCTGTCAGTATAATAAGCCCCTTAACTCACCCCAGCTAGGAAATATCTCCTATGCTAAGCGCTGGTAATACATTTTGACACATTATGGTTGATACAAATGTGTGCTCTCTAGTATTTGCTGCTGCATCCAGTCTTTATTCACACCCAGAAACAGCTGCACTGTGCAAGAGGACAAAACAAACATGCTGACAAAATATGAAAAATACTTATTGGCTTGCTTTCTGTTATTTTCTTGCTTAATTCCGAACATTTTTTTCTTTTGACATTTTACAAATTCCGTCTCATTTTTGCATTCACATTTTTGCATTTTTCAATATTTTTTAACATCATTACCATCATTGTTAATTATATCCATGGTGTTGATGTTTTTTTTGTCTTCCCTCTCTTTCATTCTTCCCTCTTCCTCTGGTCCAGCGTCGGGGAGGACAGAGGGAGGTTGCAGGTTTTGTCGGAGAGAGATAACAGGTCTTATCTTCTCCCCGCCAGACGCTGAGAGGTCCGATCCAATCGAGACCTGGTTAAAAGAATTCATCGACTTTTACACCCAAGCCTCAATATGAAGTAGGTTTGGAGGAAAACAAAGATGTTGATGGAGGGGAGGGGTGGGCCCTTTTTTGTTAAACACAGCGTCATCTTGAAGGAGCATTACAGTGATTTAAGTGGGAGATGTTTTTGGAGGAGGGCATTGACGCAGAGTGAGCAAAGTTTTGAGACCATTCAAATATGAGTTATGTGTTTTTGGAAGCACATATTTGGTGAAAGACAGATTAATTCAAGTTTAAATAACTGGACTTATATGGACCAAGCGCTCATCTGTACTAGACATTACAGAACTTCCTAACGCAAATAAAGCACAGAACAGGCCAAGTACAGTATGCACCTGTTTCTTCTAAGTGCTCCACAAAGTCTATATCTCTTTCAGCCTCAACAATCATGAACTTTTCTTCTCCAAGCCAGAGGGTTGTTGTTTAGTTGCCATTGCGGGGGGTGTTGCTCACCACCAGACCATGTGTGAAAACCTCTCTATGGACCAAATGTCACAGATGTGATTCATTCAGAAGGCGTCAGACCTTGTCATTTTCTTAGCGACCAAGGTGCCAAAAGGTTACTGTGACTGCCCCCTTCCTCTCAACCGCTGACTGCTGCCATTCATTGCCATCTAATTGAGCCACTGTCTATGAAGGTTAATGGTCATTCTCCCACCACCGCCATCGTCATATCTGATGGTGATGTGCAAGTGTTTGTTCACTTCAGAGACACTGTATATTATTTACAGCATTATATTATATATTATTAGAGAACAGCGTCCCAGCAAAAGGAAATCCATGTTTTACGCTTTTGTGATATTGAGTAAATTTCTCCAAATGTACAGCTACGTTTCAGATTCTCCATTTTCATGCATAATTGTTATATAAGTACAAGCATGAAAGCCCTGCTTGTTTACAGTTTAAACATGGGATACTGTCTAAAATGTAAATAAACACAGAATGCAACTATTTGCTAATTATTTTTGACCTATATTTAATTAAATGTAGTTCCAAGACAAGATAATCAATGTTCAAACTTTATTGGTTTTTGTAATATACACGTAGTCCACATTGGAATTGAATTGCAACATGTTCCAAAAGGTTTTGACAAGGGTATATTTATCACTTTGTCACATGACCTTTTCTTTTAACAACAGTTAGCATCTGGGAACTGAGGACAGTAGTTGTTGATGTTCTGAAGGTGAAATACTTTCCCATTCCTACTGGATATTTGACTGATATATGTTGCTCAACAGTCCAGGTTCTCAATTGCTGCATTTTGTGCTTCATAATGTGCCACACATTTTCAATGGGAGACAGGTCTGGACTGCAGGCAGGTCAGTCTAGTACACATCTGAGGGATCGAAGGTCAGTGTTGGTTTTCGGCTTTGCCCCTTATATGCAGAGACTTCTCTAGATTCTTTACATTTTTTAAATGATATTATGGAGTGTAGAAGACAAAATCCTTTGCAATTGTGTTTTGAGAAATGTAACTGTAGTTACATTATTTTTTCACATAGTTTTTCACAAAGTGGTGAACCTCTCTCTATCCTGAACCTTTCATACCCAATCATGATACTATCACCTGTTACCAATTAACCTGTTTACCTGTGAAATGATTTAAACAGGTGTTTTTGGATAATTCCACATCTCTCACAGTCTTTTGTTGCTCCTGTCCCAACTTTGAAACATGTTGCTGCTGCCTTATAATTGAATATTTGTCAAAAAGGATTAGCAACACATTTCATTCTGTTTTATTTGTTTATTTTACACATTGTCCCAACTTTAATGGTTGAAAACTGAGGTTGTGCAAAAATTGTTTGACTCTCTATTTGTAGACTTCACATGTCTAATATCAGTTTTCTGTCTTCCCATGACTGGTGTATGTTAGTGGACAATGAAGGGAATGGACTTTGCAAAGTTACTGTTGCTAAGCCTGTCAATTTAGTGATAACGGTGGCAGATTTAATCACTCAAAATTTCTGAAACAATGAGTACTTCATTTCAGACAAGTTTGACAAAAGCAGCTTCTCATTTCTGGCTGGCAACTGTCAATTGCAAGTCAATTGCCAATAGCTCAAATGACAACTCTCGCTGGCAGATTTCATCAGCTAATGAAACTAACATTAGCACACTGAGGTAGTTAAAAATGCTGTCAGAGGCTGACTCTTAAATGTTTAGAGCTGGCACATAGTAAAATGAGAACCCTTTGAAAGAGTCTTGAATATGCATTTGACATATAATATTGTGATAAAAGTCTTAGTCCCAGACAAAAGTCAGCCTTCTCACCAGCTGATCGATGTAGAAGACACGAAACCTGCATTGTTCTTGTACTGCAGCATAGACCTAGTTGGTCCTAGTATTATAAGTATGATAAGGACAAATGTGAGATCAGACCATCATTCCTTACTAGCATATTATTTCACTTTTAGCATTAATAGAGAAAATGCTTTTAGGATGAAGACTAACCGATGCAATTGGCAAACATGATGCTACCTCAGATATAAGTTTGGCTTGCTGGGCATAAACTTCACCAAATCCAATACAGAGCAGGACAAAGCTGCTAATAACATCCACATCCTCATTTGGTGTACTATTGATTGGATGTACTAGTCATAAACAAGGCTTTTTTTTAAACATAACTTGTGACCGCACAGCCTCATGTTATTCAACAATGTGTCCCTTCAACCTTCAAAGTAATTTGGTATAGCACTGTATAGCAATGCTATATATATATATATATATATATATATATATATATATATATAATTGCTAAATTATAATTGGGCAGACTGCTGCTTGGGGGAGGGCTTTAGCAAAAAGGTGAATTGCATAAATTACACAAACACTGGAGCTCATTTATTTCAATTTCTTTCTTATACATTTCAGTACAGTTCTTTCGTGATCCTGATGTATGTGATCAGTCAGTGACGTCAGAGCAGGTATCACTTGAAAAGAAGCTTTGCACCTCATTATCATAGCCTTGATTGATGCTCACGGTGACGACAGTGTGGACGACAGCTAGTTTTCGTTGCTCTTCTCGCCATCTCCTGCTTCATTTAACAGTAGACGTTGAGGCCAGAGCCAATTAGGCTTTAATCCCACCTCCACCACTGCGGCTGATTTATCAGCCTCTAAAAGCCATGCCGTGATGGCCACATCAGCTCGAACTCATGAGGAAATGATTGAATAAATATCTTTCTCCATCACTGTCTTGCGATGGCCTGTTGCATCCAAGAAGCTTAATGATGACAGAGAGCTGGTATGGTGCTGTAAATTCAATACAACTCCCATTATTCATAGCAGGGAGTCATCAGCTGGTCAATGGCGAGAGCAGTAATAATCTGGCCGTCGGTTGTTCAATAGAATGGTGTTGGAGAGAGGAGGAAAACATGATGTATAAAAGGAGGAGGAGCAGGCAGAGAAAGGAAAGAAATTTAACACACACTTCAATTTCAAGATAAACTAGCCGCAATGACACATCTGGGATTTCTATGTCAATTGGATTTATGTGTTCCCTCCGCAGCCCACAGAGCTCCTTATCTGGATGGAGACTGATCAGTGATAGAGCTGAAGGTCTCTATTAATAGGCTGAGGTCGGGTTGGCAGGTTGACCAGAAGCAACGGTCCTCAACCTGGGGACAACGACAACAGGAGTCACAAGATGAATTTGGATCGAGCTGGGGAATAAAAAAAAACAGAAAATGATTAGTTGAAACTGATTCAGTCACGGGGAAAAAAAGAGTTAAAACTGCAATATTAATGCATGTGAACAAATAGAAATTGAAAAAAAATGAAATAATGAACTACATGATTTAAATGTCACAGTGCATGCTGTGTAGAAAGTATTAAAACTTGAGATGCCAGTTAGATTTTTTGTAGGCGGAGGAAGAGTGAAGGATGAGACAATGTCATGAAGGATTACTTGCAGAGATAAGTAAGGAAAATGGGAAGGCAGTACGTCATCAAATGCCTCCAAAACTATCTCTGATGACTCCTGGAGATAATACATGGAAAGTCAATATAATGTGTTGCTTTTATTATTCTGAACTATATCCTTCTAAACATTGTAGGCTTTAAAAAAAAATCCATTTTTACCTCATTATTATGCAAACACGTATTTGTATTTGTGTGACAAAGCTCTTTAACAGGTATTTCAAAATAGAAGCAGCTGAAAAAAATAATAAACTTTTCATGTCAAAGGAGGTGGTAGAGGATTTGACTGCAGTTCAAGAGGTCTCCAGTCAAATCTGGATGCCCCGTGAAATTTGTGAATTTCCCTACTGAGGGACAACTAAAGGAATGTCTTGTGTTTTAGTGGCAGGAGACTTCAAGACTCGTGGTAAATTTGTAGTGGTTCATTTGTCAGGTTATGTTAACCAAGCCTTCTTTGTGTCACATTAAGGATTTAACCCCACTGGAGTCTCACAATGTCTTGATCTAGTCTTGATGTTGTCAACCTGAGGGTCAGTGCAATCAGTCTTGGATTTGGAGCAGGTGTGGATAGTTGAAAAGAAAGAGTAAATTTAAGAAAGCCGAGGAGTTGGAGCAGAACAGGAGGAGGCCGAAATGTGAAGTGAGAGGATGGAAGAGGTGAGTCTGTGACGGAAAGGGGCACTAATAGAGGTCAGAACCATTAGCTAAGAAATCTGGATGTGGACAGCAGGCCAAAGCATGAGGGACTGAGAGATGCCCGCCCCATTGGCTTGTGGGGCTTTTTTCTGCATAAGGGTCAGTCCAAGCCAAGATGAGAAAAGAGACTCAAGGACAGCTGGATCAGCAAAACTGCAGCAATATTAAACACACGGCTTCTAAAAAAGTAAATGATTCATTGTCACACACCCCTGCATAGACTTAAACACACATACACACACACACACACACACACTTGTCTATTTTCATTCCTATGGGCTTTATCTGAAAGAGGAAGTGATTGGTGTTCAGCAGAGCAGAGAACAGAAACACTCTGTTATCTACCAGTGTTCCCTGGACGCTTCACTTCTGCCACCATGTCTCTGTCTCACACACACAAAACACTCAGCGACTTACAATCACGCACAGCTCGTACATGTGCACGGACGCAGGAGCACACACACACATGGGAATGCAGCAGTGAGCACTTAATTTAAGGTTAAATCCTCTTGAAAGTGTGAAAGCGCTCTAAACAGAGTTGGATTTTAGGGAACACAAATCACTGCTGCACCGAGAGCTGATGTACCGACTGACATTGAAAATGAAAGACAGAGAAAAACCAGTAATGTAAAAAGGATATATACAGAAAAAACATATACTGTTAAGAGGTAATTTGAATCTAATTTCACAAAATTAACAGAATGATCCAGGCTGCATTGTGATGACACAACTCCTTATCCCAAAGGAATTACGTTCATGTTGGACAATTTTGCAGTGCAGGACAATTCCAACCTTGAGTGCCAATGCATGAAGTAGTGTGTTGGCTAAGTATCAGTGAGAGGTCAGGGTGGTGCATTGGAGTGGAGTGCATCTTTAATGCTCGAGAGGCTGGAGTTCACATTCGGCCACATGCAGCATTATTAACAATAGCTTTTATTTAATCTTTTTCTTAACCTTAACTAAGTGTTCAAATGGTCATGCATGAAATATAGGTGAGAAGCTGAATTTCACTACAGTTGATAGTCTCTGTAATACAACATGCAACATCTTGTGGCCATCTCATTGATCACCTGCTACACAGAGGTGAATATAACACAACGTATCAACAGGCTTCACATGCATGTTCAACACACATACTGAAAATAACTGAAATATCATTGTTGGAAAGCAGTGAGAGAAGAGCAAAATGAAGTTTGCTGACCATAAAACAAATGAAATAACAGGCCTCCTCCCTCGGATCTAGACCACTGTGTACCGTCAAACTCTGAGATTAAAATAACCCTGTCAGTGGTTGATGTGTCAGATGACCCAAACAAACCCCTGCAGCTCCCTATTGAACACTGCAGAGCCAGGAAGCGCCAGGCTGATGAGTCGATGCAGGAATAGTCGATGATGCTGCCGCTGCTGTTTTTCATCACTGTCTGATGAAGGCTTCAAGATTCTTTATCTACAAATGACACACACACTTACAGTCATGCATACTGTACATGCACAAACATACCCAAGTACACACACATGTTATACAAGAGATTTTAACAGCCTTCACAATTTTGTAAGTGTGTGTTGATTGAAGGATCTTACGTAAGTGTGACGTCGGTTGAAAATAAAGTCTGCCACTGTGGAGAGTCTCTTCAAGTACACTGTGCGGTCAGGAGTAAATGTATACAAATGTAAATGTGTGTTGCCCTTGTTAAGTAGTTTGTGTCCAACTACACAAGACAGAATCCATGAGAGTCTCCCCATCTGCAGAGGGAAAACCCTTGGACCCATTTTTACCCTCAGACCAGTTTGCTTTGTAAGTGGTCACCAGTGCGGCTGCTGATTAGATTGGCCTGTCTAAGTAATGAGCTCATGGCCATAAAGCTGCTAAAGTCATTAACCTTATAGAGCCCGCTGTAATGGACGGCCATATTCTGGCATGGACCTGCGCCACCAATGCCATAAAGAGCAATCTTCACTGTCTCCTGACTCTCTCTGCTTTTAGCCTCATACCTCCAGCCCCCCTCCCCCTCTGCACACGCCCAACACTAACCGCAGCCCTAACCCCCTCCATGCCCTGCGCACAGGCAATAGGCAATAAAGACAATTATATTAAGCAACCATTTGAGATCCCATTAGGGTTTGGTTGGCTGGAGCTTCAGGTTTTGGAGATGTGGGAGGTTTGATGCATTGCTTCGCTTCTTGTAATGGACAGGATGACATCACATTGCTCAGGTCGTGACTATATCCTCAGGTGGACTGCTCACAGATCACGTTCAGATGTCAAACCTTGCTGAAGTATGTTTTTCTCCAGCTTGGGTAAGATAGTCAAAGTTCTCTTTGATATTAAATATTTAACTGGTTAGTGAAATGCTTGAGGGCATTTTTAAGTTTTGGGATAAATTAGTCTGTCTGTTTGGCTATATTAGTTTCCCAAAAGTACTGTAAGTCTCACACAGCCTTGTTTTTAACCTTGATCGAGTGAGGATAGATGGGAGAAGGTATAGCCTGGAGGCAAGAAAGTACAAACAGCTTTAAGTAGCAGACATCATCATCAAAAAAGCACTGAAACAGTGTGTTTGTGTGTACAGTGCACTGCTGGAGGGTAGCATCACTCAATTATGTCTTCATCCCGTCTGGATTTCCCCAGGCCTTCTGGGAATTCAACCAAGCAGCTCTCCAATCACCAGCTGGCTCCTGTAACCTGTTGTAACTGGTGGCTGCTTACTGCAGACAGACCAGGAAACAAGACAAGCTGGTTAATGTCCACAGTACGTGCAACATTCAATATCACATTATCACTACCTGCACAGGGAGGACAGACATGTAGTGCCCTTCTGATTCTCAATTGCATGCCCTTGAGCAAGGCACTGCAGAGTAATGGAAAACAGCGAAAACATTCTGTGGAGCATTCATGTCAAAAATTAAACTAAAAATATGCCATTAGTCTTTAATGAGAAGCAGGTGGATCAAAACTGCTCATTTGTAAGAAGGATTATCGACAGCTCCACAAGTGTCATGGTTTTGTTTCTCTTGTGTTTTACTAGTTCATTTTCAGTGCATTTCCAGTCTTACTGTTTGTGTGTTTTTGGTTTAGTGTTTTGTCTTTTTGTTCAGGTATTGCTTCTGTGGCTGGAGGTGTGGTCTTTTGGTGCTGGAGCTCCCTCTCCTTTCTCACAGCTGTCCCTCATTCTACCTAACGACTGGCAGCTTTAAAAGCTCTCTGGTTCCACCTGCAAGCTGCCAGATTGTCCCTCACTACTTTCGTATGCCCCCACTGGTTTCTTGTGCTCTGCTTTCCTGTCATTTGTCCTGTTTTCCAGCGTTTCTTGTTCCCTTGTTCTCCACTGTCTCCAGTGCTCTGTCCTCACCTTTACCTTCATGTCTCTGCCATCCAGCCTTCAGCCACTGAAGCAGCTCCTCACTGCCTGGACTTCTTGGTTTTGGTCGCCCTTCTAGATTTGTTGTGTAAGTCCTGGAGCTTTTTCCGCTCTTCTATCCACCCTCGTCCGTGTCTCGCTTTTGGGTCCAGTGAAAAACTGAAACTGTGACAACAAGTGTGATATTACACACAAAAATCACACACACACATACACTTGTATACAACTGGAAATCATAGACTACAGCTTTGACCAATCAGGCTGCTCAAATGAGACTGTTGCATATGTGGGTCTGTAGACCAGTTTAGTTCATGTTAATAATCCCAACACCCATCTTTTAGCTAATCATCACAGACAAAGAAAATATACACGATGCACACACACGCACAAACACTCACGCACATACATATACACACGCCATCTCCTGCTTTTGTCTGATTAGTGGCCGGAACAATTACTGTAATCGTGTCATCTCAGCAAAGGAGCAGATAAGGAGTCAGACCTCCCCCTCCTCTCCTCCACCCTTATCCCTCACTTCACCACACCCACACACACACACACACAAACAACAGGGCAAAAGAAATAAAGAACAGGAAAAAGTTTCATTTGCTACAGATGTTCACCATTACTTTCACACAAAAATGCAATGCAAAAATAAAACATGTGAGGCAATGTTATTAAAAGAGATCTAGTATTAAAGACATGCATTTGTTGCATGTGGCATAACATTTACAGTGTAATTTCATTGTGAGGATCAGATACCAAGAAATTATTTAAATAGACCTTGTTTCCCAGAACTATACACCATAGTTACCAAGCATTTACAAAAGTACATACTTTTTTTCTAAAATCTATTTTTTCAGTACCCGGATCATACATTGAAATAACACTGCAAATTGTGGGCATTATTTAAACTCAATTCTCCAATCACTGGCTTCATCCTACACTAAAAACCATTCTCAGTTCACTAATTCGGGCACTCAACTAAATGTTGAGCTGCATTTCAGTTCCTGATTGGGACTATGCAGTCCAAGCTCTTCACAAGTACAGAGTGATTCAGTGTCACAGTTATGCCAGTCAGGCTTCTGTTTTTGTGTTAGTTCTGGTCAGCCTTAGTTTTTTGTTCTATGCACACTCTGTCTGACGTGTTTTTGTTCAGCATTGGTTGTGTCCCGCCATGTTGTGTCTTAGCTCTGTGTCTTAGTTCATGTCTTAATTTTTCAGTCCTGTCAGTCTTGTCATGTCGTAGTCTTGTCATGCCTTAGTCTTGTCATGTCGTAGTCTTGTCATGCCTTAGTCTTGTCATGTCGTAGTCTTGTCATGCCTTAGTCTTGTCATGCCCTTGTCTTGTCTAAGTTCTGTCTGACACTATTCACCTGGCATCGCCTCTCATCTCAGGTCTCTGTACATTCCTTATCACCCCGCCTCTGCCTCACCTCATCTCCCAGCCACTCCCACCTCATCCCATCACCTGTGTTCCCAGCTGCAGCTAATCACCTATCAGGAGTCTTTATAAGTCAGTTCATGTCAGTTTGCCCTTGCCGGATTGCTGTTTTCATGTTCATGTCCATGTTCATGTTGTAACTATGCCCCTTTGTCATGCCATGCCATGCCCATTGCTGATGTTTTTTTGTTTGGATTTTTTGACATTCTTGGACCCAACCTTGCAATGAGCTTTTGTTAAGATTTCACTTATTTTCATTAAAAGACTATTCTGAGCAGCAGTTGTGTGATGCATTTGAGTCCTCACCCACCCAACCTGACATTCAGTCAATGAATCATTTGAACACATCTTATTAATTAGCTGGTTCTAATTAGTCAGTACACAAATAACAGATTTGCCGATCACTACAAAGTGGGTTTGATAGTCTGGCTCAACCTTTCTTACCACTTTGATCTCAGCATTTACTTGAGTGAGTACAATATTATCATATGCAATAATTCTTATTTTCTTTCTTTTCTTCTTTAGCCTATATTTGTTAGAAGGTTACGAAATGTAATTGCTAAAACTACAAAAAATGTGAAAGGGTTCTTGCAGAATTTGAGGGTGTAGTTTCCCTTTAACTGCTCCATGTGTGCCCTTCCTGGGTGCTTCTCCCTGATGACCCCTGACCTCTCATTTAACATATATTTACTCTATGTATCTATGTGAGGGAGATAACAAGAATCTAATTCCTCATTACCCCAAGTGGAAGATGCTGATTGAAAGTGAATAATGTAAACAGAAGGAGTGTTCTTAATATTCTTCAAAGCCCCTGCCCTTTGCATAGGAAAACCCCTTGGGAGTCTTAATCACTTTCAGCCCTCCAGGTTCCCTTCAGCTGCGGGGTGCAAACATTTACTTTAAATTAACCAGCTTGAAAGAAACCAAACAGACCTGTGGGGCATAACTTGATTTTTTTCATCCAGTCATCCTCTTACCCTCTGTACTTTGCCCCACACGCCCCCTATACTGAAACCTGCCATTTCCAGTCCTCCAATGTAGAAGAGGGGTGGTGCCTTTTGATAATGTTTGGACATCTTATTCACTTCACCTCAGCAATTACGTGGCACCATACGTCATACAAGCAGCCACATGCAATGGATTGAAAATAAAATGCACTTGCCCTTGAGCAGGCCTATTAATTGAGAATCATAACTGATCAAAACTAGTAAATGGGATACTTTCATAAAAAGTCTTTAAACACTCAATAAACACACAATATTTTACTTACACTTACTGTATTTATCTCTTGATTTTCCATTGGACATTGTGCACAGCAAATGAAGTCACAATGCAATCTGTGTAACATGTGGGTGTGTATCATTGTTGACTCATTCCCTCAGCTTTGATGAGCCAGTCTCACTGATGTCCATTTGACTTTTCAGATAATGAAACATCAGATGGTGGCGGGGATTGCCATCAACTGTCAACTTCTCGCCCAAACCAAGTTTCCCTCTCTGCCAGTCACCTGATCCCACCACCTGCCTGTTCACCTGTTTCCCATCAGCCATTCTGTGGCCCATTTCAGGGAAGTCTGCATGTCTAGGACTTGGGCCATTTTGAAGGCTCCTCCAGATGTGGTTGCAAAAGCAGCCTTCTTTTGACTTTGGAGATAGACTTTGGAGGACTGTATCCCAGAATCCATTGTGCATTGGTTCATACTTGAAAGGCCTAATCAAGCAAGTTTCTGCAACAGATGTCCATTTTAAATGCTTTATAGCTTTAGTGAAGCTTTTGTTTCCTTTTCACAGGGTCAGACAGGCTGTGTCCCTGTTTCCAGCCTTTATGCTAAACTAAGGTAAGGTAACTCTTAAGATGAGTGTGTACGGTATGTTGGATCCTAGTGTTTATCTATCAAGTACTTTGTAGCCTATTCTTGATTATGGCTTATATACTAAAATCCTACTGACCATCTAACTACTCTACTTTCTCTAGTTTTGCTGCATAAGAGCACCATCTAAATGAGATTACATATTAAGATGCTTTATTTATAGTGGTTCATGCAAACCCCTTTCAAGGGAATATTTTAAATATTAAAATAAGAGTTTATTTTTAAATATCCATTTAATGTTATACAACTTTCATTTTCTGAATCTCAATCTTTTGAGGGAAAGCTATAACTGACCATAAAATCAATGCATTTTTTTTTCCCGCCAATGCTCTGTTTCATATAGCACCAGAGTACACTCACACTGGGAGCCGCCCAGTACGAAGAATGACAGCTGAAAGTCCTTCAGACATGAGCAATGACAGCAGATGCTAATGTGTACGTGGATCCTGAAGAGGTGGGGTACCATCTTCGTCTGCGTTTTTCTCCACCCTGCCTACACGCTCAACCCAACCGACAAGAGGTTAATATGTTCTGCTCTTCTGATTAACATTACACACACCAGGGGAACAGGGACTGGTTTATAAGTGAGGGTAAATATAAAAAGTGTGATTTATGACCTCCATCCCCTTAACAATAAGCAAACCACCACTAATCTTAACAGTATGTAAAGGTTACATATACAAACAAGTGGGGAAACTACTCTCCATGGAGGTGTCAGAGTGTTTCTTCAGCAACCAGTTGTTCTCTATGGTATCCACCACATTACACTCCAATGCTGTCATTTCTTGCAGCAGAGGGCAGAGTGCCCTCTAGTGGCTTTAACTTCTCTTCCCTGATCAGATCTCAGTAACAGATGTAGAATTTTATAGATTAGCTCAAACTGATTTTCAGCTTCAGGGTCAGATTGGTTTAAACTGATTTTCAGCTTGGTTTTATTCTTTGATTCCACATATAAACAAATTACTGTTTCCTCCCCCCAGAAGACTGAAGACTGTTTACTGTTAACTTCAATTAACAGTAAACATAGGATCTTGTGGTCTTTTTGGCTTCCAATATGACAAACTGAAAAAACAGAAGATGGTGCCTCAGTGCCCTTCAGCGTACACATTTAACTGTTAAACAACTTTGTTTTTAAGAAACAAAACCTACACAGTAAGTCTTAATGGTAAGACAGCTCTATTAAGAGACATTGTGGTTTGTGTGATTTGGAGGGTCATTTTAGTAAAAGTGGAGAGTTAAGAAACCAATTTCTCTTTGCAGTCTGTGGAGGCAGATAGATAATTTCCTCATAGAGACTTATGTGAAGTTCTATTTCGTGAGTACTGATTGTGTATTCTTCAGACTAACTCTCAAACATGAGATGAAACAGGTGTGCATTGTGTATATATATTTCACTCTATATGGGCAGGAATTTGACTCTTGGCATCAAATTTAATATAATCAACTCCATCCAGGTACACTTCCAAACACCTCCTCACATTCACAGTGGAAGCAGATCAACTGGAGCAGGTAGGGGGTTAAGTGACCTTTCACTTGTTTCAATCTTTGACCCCCAGCCCCATATTTAAATCTTTGGGAAGACATACCTTTAGTCTGTCAGACACAGTGAGAAACTGGAACCACTCCTTCCCAAGATGATAAAATATTAGAGAAAATAGAGCTATATAACTATATTGTTATATGATATTATCGCAATAGTATTATCCCAGTATTAATAACTAATGTAAGTAACTCCTACTTGTGTAATAATATTGTCATGCAGTTCCACCAGTGCTCAGCAGGTGTCAGAAATCCTACACGGTACATAAAAATTGACATGAACCCTTTGTTTCGATGAAGGATGTGTCGCTACTTCCGATACATGCTTTTCAAAATAATTGATCATCTGACACAAAAAATTACAATTGCTTTAGGATTTTTGTGTTTTTACTGTAGTAGAGCCATGGCAGCAAAAGGTTCTGTAATTATTATTAAATGTTTAACGACGGTTATTTCCTGCTATTTTAGATAAAGAGCCATAAGATTTGCAGAATCTACAGAACCCAGAATTTATAAATAAATAAAGGAGCTTGTCTGTCATGCAGCAATGAATACCAAGACATGTTTATCTGTTTAGGCCAATCTGTAATAAACAAAATAGATGATGAATGTTATGTCTTTATTAGTCCTCTGGATATTGCATTTTGTAGTTTGTGCAGTTATCATATTTAATCATCATATTTCCAGCCAATATAAATAAAAAGATGTATGACTCTATCCAGCATCAAAGTGCAGGATATAATAACTGATAATAATGAAGTATTAATTGATTCCATTAATCATGAACTGATTTTTTGCAGATCTTAGTCATTAAATGAATATTCACACTTTAGGTGTGAGCTTGATTTACATGAAATGATAGTTTGTCTTGTAAAAGGTTCTATGCTGAAACTTTTAGACTGTTGAACATTATGTAGCCTGCACAATTTCTAAACAGGGCATTGCAGCTAAGTCTTACTAGCTAATTTGACAGCAGGTATAATTAAAGATATTATTTCAGGGCTGTGTATTTGTTGTGTTTTTTTCACTGTAGTGTTAAATGTACTCTATTAAAATGTATTTTACCTATAAACTTGTGTGAGCTGGAATGCAATGAAAATAAAATGAATTGACAGAATGTCACTGAAGTGAAATCAGTGTAATAACTGTAACGTAATTATCATGTTTTATTTTGAAAACCATATCGGGACGTAATACATCTGTTGTTTTGCATTGACGGTGGACAGCGGAAGTGTCGCGTGACTGACTGGGCTCTTCAACACATCTGGTAACAAACACCCTTTTTCCCATATTTTAACCCAAAGAAACGTAACATAAGTTGTTATTTATTGACTTTCTCCTGGCTGGTGTGAAAAATTGGTGTGTACTCGTGTCTTTCCGAGCCTCACTGGCACTTTCAGCCGCTAACTTGTGGTTAACGGTCCCGGCTGGCTGGTGGTGGGAGCTGATGGTGTCCCCCTGCAGCAGCCGCACAGTGACGGCCAAAGTTTGAGCCAGAGACATGATGTTAGCATGTCCACAAGAGACACTTTCACTACATTTACAGGAAGAATTCAGTGCAAATAGGTGCTTCTCTAATTATCCTGAAGTTTGTTTAATCCGCTGTATATGAAGTTAATGTTGGGTGAGGCAACTGTGAGTGGTAAGACTTTTAGCTAGCTGACGTTAGCAGAAGCTTAGATTATTTTACAGCTTCTCACCTACATTCTCATATAGTTTTAAAGCAGAATTTAGCTGCGAACGGTGTTTGAATAGAAACCAATGTTGAGTATTCATCCGCTACTTTTGGTGGCTTAGCTAATGTTACCGGCACGTAACAATAACACTGTCAGGCCTAACTATATACATGGTTTATCTTTAAACTTAGGCCACACAATAATGCGTCATCTTGTATCAAAAGTTAAGCTAAGTATCTTCTAGTTGGACATCTGGGTTTGACAGACGAGAGTTTAACGGGCGTTTAATTTGAAGGGGTACCACTTAGCCGGAAGGGTGGATGCTGCTAGCTGCTTGTAGCTCGACGCGGAGGGAGGACATACTGGATTCCGTTGGGAAGCTTTAGATCATCGCCAAGCGGTTTTCGGGGATCTCTCTCGGTTATACATGTAGGTTAGCAGTGTCACCCCTGGGATGAATTCACCAAGGTAGGTCGCTTGAAGACTGGGTGCTGTCTGGGGATGTTATGCTGTGAGATGGTAGGACATGGCAAGAACTTGCTTCTCTCCTGCCTCTGCTGCCCTTTAGTTTGCCTGGCAAATTAGCTGGCTAGCCCGTTTCTTTGCCTTGCAGATAGCATATGTTTGCTCAGTCACATCAACCAGCTGCTGTGATATCTGACTGAATTTACATTTCTCATTTCCTTTCCAGCCTCCACGCCTCCGTGGATTTAAATTAGCCTGGAATATGAGCAGAAGAAGAGGATAAGCTTCCTGCGGGATCTCGCCCAGGCTTTTAGTTTTTTTTCCCCCCGTGGACATGCCTGGTCTATGGAGCAGAGCTGAGCGAAGCTAGCTGGCCGACAGTCCGGCTAGCGCAACGTTTCCAGGCTTTTGGATGCTTGTTTAGCTGAAGAGCTGATTTATTTTGGATCAGCGTTACCTCCCCTCCCCGGGTAAGGAGTCAGCATGGGAGAGCCCAGCCTGGACGACGCCAATGTCAAGGTGGCTGTTCGTGTACGGCCAATGAACAGGAGAGGTGAGAGGGCATCCGTCTGCTCAGATTTGGATTATGATTGATACACTGACTCTCAAATTAATGTTGCACACGAAGACTGCATCTGTCTATATTGTCTGACTTTACGATTAAGACTATTTTATGCATATACTGAATATCAGATTTTTATCATTATGAATACACTACATTCAGAACAGCATTGTGTGTCATTAACAATCTCAGGCAAACATAATGCAGAGACTGCCTCAAGTTCACTACCAACAAACTGCATTTCACAGTAACACTATCCACAGGAGACCGGCTTGACTAAAGTACTCCCTCTTTAATTTCCTGGGAATGGGATGCCAGTCAGAAATCAGCACCCATTAGTGAAATGAGCTTTTGCAGATTAAAGAAAGCTGTAGTCTGGCCGGTCTGGGTGGCACATGTCTATACAGTGCTGCTGCCATAGGGCTTCCCTCATGGCTGCCTGCCATCCAGCCAGATTTAAAGCCGAGCTGCTGTGTGAGATCTACTGTTAGAGAGTCTAGACTCTTTGTCTTCTTCGCTGGCTGATACAGATGCCAGTAGCCTCTGGACTTCATCTGTCACTTGCTGCAATAGCGAGGCAAGTCAGTAGTTTCACTGTATAGCTATGGGTTGATATGACTTAATGAGGACAATAGCAATACTTCAGAAAACCTCTTCTTAGGGACATCAGTGCACTTGGTCATTTACTTGAAATTGAGCTGCACAGTTTGATGATGTATTTTCTGAACAAAAGCATCTCTCTTAGCCCTGTCATTGCTGTCTCACTAACATTAGGTCATCATGCAAGTATCTTAAGTCCAACAATCTTCCCTGGACCTCAACATGTGTACATATTGTTACATCCTTATCTCTAATTCTAGAAAAGACTGGCTAACAAAGGGACAGTGTTATACAAATTTGCATGCAAATGCGCTGGCAATTATATTGCAAATTTTCAATGCACCATGCAGGGAGGCACAGATGACATTTCCTGGTCAATTGCCAAGTCGTGTTTTTGCCGTGGGAGACCATGTGTCCCATGAAAGGAGGAGGAGGAGAGCTGCTGAGGCAGAGTGGTTGACCGACAAGGGGCAGAATGAATCACGTGTATACTATCCCTCTCTCTCGCCTCCCTGAGCTGGAGAAGTTGGTCACAAGACCAAGCCAGTGGATTGCCACATCGTTCCCATAGGCAAGGATTTACCATGATGCCTCAATGTAGAGAAACTCCACAGCCAGGATGACATTTTTCAGTGATGGCTATCTGCAATGGTAGACATTTGTTTAGGACACACAGATATCCCATGTATTTCTCTTTCTGAAAAAGAACTATGAGTCAGTTAATGTAGGGTAATTTACCTATCAAGGTTGTGGTTATGTACTGTGGGTGGTGAGACACAGATGGAAAGGCTACAGATTAGCTCTGGTGGAATTCTACATTTAGATTCATAGAGGCAGGGATTTAGTGTAAATACATTCCTCTGGCCACATCGCATTCATTTCTAATGGGATAGTTCTGTGTTCCTGATCATTTTCCTGTATATCCACTTCATGCTGTTAGTCTGAATTCTGCAAGATTCATTTATTCATTTGAGTTTCTCTCCAACTAACCTGGAAGGTACAGGTGATTGCAAACTGTCAGAATGACTTGACTTAGAACTTTAATTCAACTGCATCTTTCTTGCATTGGTCAGCAAGAAAGGGCAGTCATGAGTTTGGTGAAAGGGAACAGCCATGCAAATTGATGGCTTACTTAAGGCAGTGGGAATAGGTTTGGATCCAGCAGTGCCACGTTTCCAGTAGTGACTCTCTGATCCCTGTCTGAAAGGAGCTTCTGTCAGTATCTACCAGGATAAATGTAAGACTTTCATGATTTCAGATAGCTGTGACTGCACACATAATTCCTCCATCACTTGTCAGTTCCGAAGAGATGACAATCAAAAATCAAATCTGAACAGCCCTTAGAAAAATTGCTGCTCTATGCTCTATTCAGGCTTCCAAACATTTGGGCCTTCGAGCTGCTCAGTTCAGACACTGCTCTTCCCCTCTCTCCTGCTGTCAGACAGGTGCTTCATGACAAAGTAGTAGTAGTTAAAGGAAGGCAAGGGAGTGCACATTCACTTCCCTCACACACCTGTCCCCAGCTAGTGCTGTGATTCAGATTTATGATGCTGAAATAATAAGTGGGCTTCTTTAACCTCAAGGCCACTGTCCCTGTGTATCCCAGGTTGAGGAGGAGAGGTAGTGTTGCTGCCTAGCTGGACAAAGGCAGGAAGGGAGTGAGTCTGAATGAATATTTGCTAACGTTGCGTAATGCTTCATGTTCCCATGGCTGTGGCCTTCGAAGAACAGAGCAACGCCAGGCGTAGCAACAGCTACACCACGGCCAATCAGCTTCCTGGCTGATGTCAAGCCTGTTGTGCCAAACCTCAGCACCGGTAGCCCAGGGAAGAACCAGAGAGGAGGCCAGTGGAAAGTGGGAGCTGGTTACGGAGCAAGGAGAGGCAGATAACAATGGGTACATTTATCCTCCCAACCACACCGCATCACACTTTCCCCTCTGCTAATCAGGAAGTACAGCTGCAGCATTAGGGATACGTGGGTAATGTAGGCAGTAGTATAAGAAGAAGAAAAGGCAGAACAAAATGTTTTCTCACTCAACCTCTGTGTCACTTCCCCTGTTTAACTTTATCTTGTTCTTTCACTCTCACTGTCTTTTTGTCACTCAGTCTCTGTTGGCTCACCCTCCTTTTTTTTGCTTTGTGGTGTCCCTGACAGCAGAAGAATTGGAGGGTGATTCAGGTCCTCTGACCTTTGACACCAAGTTTCCATGGCTCTACCCCTGTGTTCCTGCCAGGAACAGCAGTGCTGAGGTTCTCTTAACAGACAGTTTAGCCTCAAATCCCTTTTAGTCCTGGTTTGTACAGGTTCAGCTAGCTTCTCCTCAGACGTATAAGTGCTCAGTTTGGGATCCCTTTTGCAACTAAAGGAGAGAAATAATTGAGTGATGATTAGATTTTAACTGTGGCTCAGTAGCACACTTGAGCAGTCGCTTTTAGAAAATGTTACTAATGGAATGACTTGTGTAATCTTTATTCTACCTGCCATTACTGCCAGATGAATTTGTTATTTGCATGTGTTTGTTGGGAAAACAAGACCATGCCAATAATTGGGTATGTAAAACACATGCAGCCTGCTGACCACCTGGACAGAAGCTGAACTCAGTCTTGGCACAAACACAGTGGGCAAGTACTGTAGCTTAGCATCCTGTTTGGCAAGGATGCTAAGCTTTTTGCAACAGTATTCATGCTTATCACCAAAGCAAAAGTTGTTGTCAGGTGAAGTCATCACACATTGAGGAAAGGTTTATTTGAAATTTCTCTGTCTCCTGTACACTGTAATCCACCCTGGGCAGTGCATTTGTTGTTGAGAATCTCAGACTTCTTTATTACGAAAAAATGGCACATGCTCAACTCCTGACTACTTACTAGCTCATTATACTGCATGTGGTCATCTCTGCTTCAGAGTAGTCACACCTTTTTCAGAAAGAGCAACTGTAGGCATACATATCATAAAATGACACAGCGTAAAAATGCTTTAAACAGCTTTTTTAGATGAAGGGAATTGAAACCAGAGAATGTTTCCTGCAGCAAGCATGCAAGATCAAAATCCTTGCATGCTTGCTGCTTAACGGAGAAAATGATAATTGACAGTTATCAGACAGTCTTGACTGTGTATGAAATATCTAGCAGTCTGTATTTAAATACTGAACTAGATGGTGATTATGAAGAAAGTAACAAGATGCTAAGTAAACACCTGCAGTTGAGGTTCTGCTTTGAAAAACTGGTTCCTTCTGAAGAGGAATTAAGCTGGAGGGATGCTTGTTTACAAGGGTGCCTTGAGCCAGGTCTTACAGTTGAAGGACATTATTTATTATCACTAACTCCCCTCTCTGCTGTAGTGTCCTTGAGCAAGCACTGATTTACATCTAAAGGAGTGCTGTTCTCGCCCTGACCTCTGACCTGCCTTTGGAAGTGGGCAAAATAGAAGAGGATATCCCCACCAGGAGCAACACAGTGACTGGAATCTTGAGTCCCATCCAGATTTTATCAGCTAGGTTAAATAGCAAGAATTTGTCATTGACTTTTGTTGCTTACTTTTACAGAAATGTTTCGTAATCTCAGAGAAAAGCATGTGGGTGACGTGACCTGTTGCCGTGTTATTGATTAGCCTACAAGCCAAGATACAGACCATTTTCATTAAAAACAGTGTTACTGATGTGATCTCGGTTCTGTTAATGCAATATTTTATTACCCTTAACAAGACATTTTTATTTTTTCCTTTTTTATGACATAAAAAAAATCTAATGGCGTAGTGTAATAAATTGCAGGAACTGGCTGTTTTCTGTGGCTGTGACCCAGGCATTCACCAGCAGCAAACCCTTAAAAAACTGGTATTCTGCTACTGGTAAATTAGTCTGCTCTGCAAGTCACCAATTGTTGAATGATTTTTCTTTAAATGCCTAACCACTTCTGCCAAAACTGGATGCCCAGGACATGCTGGCAGCACCTAGCCTGTGGGTAGAAAGCCATCATTAGGTTTCATTGGCAGGACAGATGAATGGAGAGACCTACCAGCCTCATGAATTTCCAGTGTGGTTCATGTTGTTATTTTCCGACGCCATTGCTGGTTACTTTCACAGTAAGGCTTATATTAGAAGGTTATATGACTCAGCTATTAAATACACACAAAATGTAGCGCTCTATACTGGGAACATTGTCAGTAAATTGTCAAAGTTATCAAAAACAAATCAGATACTCTGTCTTTTTGCATTCTTGCAGCTGTTGCTTTTGTAGGAAAAGTATTTATTTCTGATGAGACAGTGAAATTGTAGTTGGCAAAACTACAACCTCGATCAAGTAGCCTCAAAATGCAGCATTATATGCTGACTTGTGCAGACTTTTGACAGGTTCCATCATGATACACAAACAAGCATGTGCATGTGTGTGTTAGAGAGTGAGAGAAACTGACTGCCCTGACAAGTTCTGTTTTATTGACGAGCTTAATGCTCACTCCAAGGTAAAAGGTCATTTTCAGAGTTGGTGTTTCCCAGCCTGCTCACACAATTGTTTGAACTAGATGTTCCACAGGAAATTATTGTGCTATTTTGCTATTTAACTTCTGCTCTGTCCCTACTGCACAGTAGGCTAACCAGTAACCATCGGACCAATGCTTGTAAAAGTTTATGTGTCAGTAAATTAACCTCATACACTAAACAATTGAGTCAGTTTTCTTAGCATCAAGTTAGCTGGTAAAAGGGTCAAAGTTTACAAGTTAGCTTGTAAATTTTTTTTGCAGTTTTATTCCCACAATGGGAAGGAAGTAGGGAAAAGATTTGATACCATGACATTTGTATTTGAATGACATGTAACGCAATGTGTAATAATGTAGAAAGAATCAAGGATAACGGTAGAAACTTGAGCATGTTTGGGTTATGCGATTTAGTATTTTGGTTGTAACATTATGTGTTGTCTGATCCACAGAAAAGGAATTAAACACTAAATGTGTTGTGGAGATGGTGAAGAACCAGACGATCCTCCATCCTGCTGGAGGTAACCTGGGCAAAGGAGACTCCAGGTACGTTTTTCAGTAGCTGGAATACATTCTGCGTCCACAACAATTATTTATTTCCTTCATAAACAAATAATTCAACAAACCAGTGCTCATAAGTAAATAAATATTCAACCTTCTTGGATTTGGTTTTGGGGCATGAGGCAAAGGTATGAGGTGCAAGGTTATTGTTGTTATTGTAGTTTCTCTTGCTTATCAGTTGTCTGAGTCACTCTCAGAGTGGATCCAGTGATAGCGGTCTATACGTTCATGGATACATTGCAAACAGGAACTACTAATAGCTAATTTGCTATACACAACCCTGGTTCCAAAAGGTTTGGACATTGCAAATTTTTAACCTACCTACCCTAATCTGGGTGGAGGCAGGACACAACTTGATTTCTTTCAACAATTGAAATGTGGGCTTGTCAGACCACAGCACACTTTTCCACTTTGCGTTAGTCCGTCTCAGATGAACTCAAGCCCAGAGAAGTGAGCAGCATCAGTGGATGTTGTTGATGTATTGTTTTCCCTTTGCACAGTATCTGTAGATGCAGCATCGACATGTGTTTACTGACGATGGTTTTCATAAGTGTTCCCATGCCCATGTAGTAATATCCTTTATGCAATTATGTCTGTTATTATTGCAATGCCGCCTGACGGATGGAAGGTCACGGGCATTCAATGCTGTTTTCCGCCTTGCTCCCTATGTGCAGAGATTTCTCCAGTTTCTTGTCTCAGATTTGTTTGGAATGTCTGATGTAGTTTTTTGGCAGGAGGCTGACTAACCAGCTGTTGGGCCTCCTAGAGACAGGTGTATTTCAACTCAAATCACTTGTCACTTGTTTCCCTCTGTTGGCTTTTGCTCTGTTTCCATCCTGTTAACCAGCTGCTGCCTGTGGGCAATGCAGAATTGTGTTTGGAATCTTGAGTCTTAGATTTGGTTGCACTGGACAGAACAGTAATAATTACAGCTTTTATTTAATTTAATTATCTAATGGCTCCCAAAAAAACAAGGCCATGTTTGACTAGCCACCCGCCATCTTGGAGTAAGCCAGCTGTGTCAGAAGAAAGATCTCCATGTGACTGGCGGAGCTGACTGCCAGATCAGAAGTTGTGTATAACGCTGGCCTCAGGCTGAGGTGCGGGAGCAGACAACAGCAGCAGCGCGTGCTTGTGTGCGTGTCAGACGTGCCTGTGCGTGGAAGAAAGACTGCTGCACCAAGACAGAGACAATTCTACATGAAAAGACAGACTCCGCTCCTCTCTTCTCTCACTCCGTCGGGTCGTAACTCCCCACTGCCTGGCTTCCTCCCTTTTTCTCGGCTCTTCCGTTTCCGTGGCAACACAGGGGGAGGTTAACTCCGGGTCGCTGTCGGTGACCGCGAAGCCCCTTCCTTGAGTGAGGAGACGATGGAAGAGGGGGAAAGCCCTCATTTTCTCGAGCATCTGTCGACCATAAACTTCCCCCGATGACTTTTATGGAGGACTAAACAAGAGCAGAGCTGTAGTCACTTTCTCAGTCTCTCGGTGACAAAGGAGCGAGGAAGAAGCAGGAGGATGGGCTGACTGACTGCTGCCCTCAGGGTGCAGATGCTATTTTCATTTTGTTTGTTTTCCATTTTCCATTTACATGCTGTTTACGTTGGATGATTATCTTTTACTCAGCATTTCACATGGTTGTTAACAGTTGAGAAAGACTGGAGTGATTGCATGGAGGAAGTATGCAGTAAAGTTAGGATGTTGCAGGTGCTTGGTGTTTTCTTAGCTAATTGTGTTACCAGGATGGCCTTTGTTCAGAACTAGGAAGACATATCTGCAGAAGATGACACATAAAATAGAGATTGCAGCATCCTGACTGATTACAGACTCTATATTTCTGTAGCATATCTGCAAGAACTAACCACAGGCACTGCAATAGAAGATGCCTATATTAAACTGATTGGCAAAATTTGTTACAAGGATTCTCCGGTTATTAAATGAAGAAATAAACCAGTCTTATAATGTGATGATTGGATGTGGAAGAGAAAGCACCAAGACAGCAACAGGCTGTTGTTCTCCTAACAAAAAGTGAGTTATTCAAAAACAAGGACTGGAACAAAATGGCTTATTATAGTTCTGGACAAGTACTTAGTCAGTTATAGTACATGTATTATGTCTTTTCTTATGATCTGTTACTTCCGAATGTTCCCTACTATTTTAAATACACTTACATTTTTTGTTATTTATTTGGCTATGTGTCTTCACACAACCTTCATTTCCTAGATTACCAACAACAGAGAGCTGCATCCTGCCCCACTTCCAGGCTCTGATCTACTTACCTCTGTTCCATAGTGTATTTTTCCATTGCCTTTCAGTTTCTTGCATTCTGATTATTTTGTCATCATGAACGCTATAGTGCTAGACCACAGCTGTTTTGACAGTTCGAAAAAACACATTGGGAAAGTTGGGCCATGTGTTAGCTCCCTATACAGATAAGCTCTAGGAGGATCTAGTGCAAGTAAAAGTGATGTGGATGAAGCCTGGTGTGTATTCTTATTTTGATGCACAGCTATTTTCAGTCTGAATATCCACTAAGTCTGTTGTGATGCAATGAAACTTTTCTGTTTTGCATCTGTACTCACCATCTTCAGCGGTAGACTCCTAATTTCTGCAGTCTGACATTAACTTTTAAAAAATTTCCGCGCTGGTGTTTCTGTGGGGATTGTTGCCGAAGCTAAGGATTAGTTCTGTTTAAATATAAATGAAGGATTTTCTCTGTCTCCTGGTCTGCCAGAAGCAGCTTTCCTTCCAAGTAAATGGTAAAGGACACTGCAGTTGATCTGGTATCTATCCAGTAAATGGATCACTGGGAAGTAGAACTCTCATTTCTAAGTGTTGACTAGCTTTTCTGTAGAGCTTATTCCTGTTAGGTGAGTGTATTCGGACACACTGAGTTATAGCTGTATTATGACTCTGGCTACATGCCCTGCAGCTAAAACATTAGCAGTGATTTGTTTCTTGTGTTTTTTCAGTTTTGGACATAGTGCCCATTTATTTCAAATGAAAGCTGCTGTCCATTTTCCTCCTCCTCCTTTTTGCATTTCTGCTTGCAACAAGACTGAGAAATTACTCTCAGAGGGCAAAATGGTGGTTCTCGTTCTTGCCTCCTGCGTGACCTCACAGAAGCTAAAATTACAATTAAAAAACATTAATACCAACAATAATAACCCTTATTGGCTGACACTAGTGATGCATATGTCAGGCGGGGATAGGATTCTCCTCCTATATTTTGAACTGACAGCATCAGTTGTCATTCAGAAACCCTTGTGTGCAGCATGTCTGATCCAGGCCAAGCTGGCTGGAGACAGGTCCCCAGCTCCTGGCCCCAGTTTTCCCATCTCAACAGACAGACAAGGGATGTAAGGGCTTCATGGCAGGTCACGCTTGAGTAAGACTGGGTACCATCTTCGAAATTTTGATACCTAAGGAGCAAATCTCATCAGCATCAGTGAGCCAGTAAGCATGCAACATCCTTGTGTCAATATCTAATGTTAATAATGCTGGTGATTGGCTGTCGTTACACATCACAGAGGCATGCAGAAAAACAGTATGTTCTGCCCAGAGACGGGGCTCACTGCCTGGATGGATAACCATCCAATTCTTATCTTGTCCACTTATCCAGGCTGAGTAAAGTGCAGAGAGTAAAAACAGTTCCTCCCAGTCTTTGAACAGCTTCCTCCTTTGAAGTGAGTAATTGTACCGTAATATAATTTTCTTAATGTTAAAATGGATTTTTATGTATGTTATTGAAAAAAACTATAATTCAGTAAGCTGTATCAAAGTCGAGGCATCCGTACCAGTATTGAACTTTCTTGAACAATACAGAACTCGGCAAGACACATTCCCATAGTGAGACACTCACTCGTGCTCATCAGACAACCGGAGTTACATCCTTAACCCTTAAGATAATTGTCTGTTAAAGATTAACTTAAGAGGCATGGCTTAATATTGACCAGCATTTGCCTGTTGGATCATGGTCATTTCCTAATTGGTTTATGTTATCTGATACAGGGGTCAGATGATACAAAATGTAGGCGAAGACATTTATTATCAAGATATAACATAATATCCTGATGTTCTGTATGTAGGGTGTACATATGTTTTTGGTCTATTGTGGCTCTTGTGCCTACTTAACTTCGCATTCTCTTACTATACTTAGAAATGACCTGTGTCTACTCAGGCATGGGCAAAAACAAAGGCCACCCATCACTGAAACAAGACAGGGCCATGTACAGGATTGGTTAATCACTGAGCCTTGAACGACCCTGAGACACACTAGAACCTTGCCCATCCAGTGTGTTGACATTCTCACTGTCTCTCTACCACATGCTAATGCATTAAAATAATGCATTTTAACTACAAACTCTTCCTTAAACCAAAATACGAGTGAAGGGTCACCCGTGTAATGTTGTGTTTTTAACAAAATTTTGGTGTGTCTTAACTCTCAACTTACAACAGAGTTACATTCTGTGCTTCACTGGATCACAACACCCACAAACTATTTTTGAATTCTCCACCATTAGTAGTTTGAAAAGACCTCACTTAAGGTCATTTCCTTTTTTTTTCACTCTTCAGTTGTGCATGGTGTGTTTTGCTTGTGTGTCCAATTCAGTTTTTCCACCAGCGGTGCACACTGGGCAGGCCAGACTTTAGTTCCTCACACTGCCACTCTCAGTGACTCACTGCTGTGGTGCCTTGTTTATGAAGTTTGAGTATTTAGCTTTCTTTTAGCACTGCTTATAGAGGATCATCAAGGAAACATTAATGCTATGACATACTGCCTCTCAATGCTCTCTGGCAGCCAAAGTTTTTTTGTTACTGTCTGCTACTGAGAATCTTTACATTACATTACAGCAAACATTACATCCTACATACATTTTATTTCATATTACGTATGCTTTTGCATCAGCCTTCCTCATGTCTTAACCTCCAGAATGTGGACTGCAGGGCCAGGTCAATCTGTACCAGTCTGCCTGATAAGCAGCCGGCTAACCTCCCTGCAGCCATGTGGTCAGACTCCACAGTTTGCGTGATGGCCTAAGGCTGTTTGCATTGGACTGGTGAAGCTGAATGTTGACACACTCTGACAACGATCTGTCTCCTGTTAGATGTCAGTGAGGCAAACACAAGTGGCTTGGTTTCCAAGACGATACACAAAAGAGACTGTGTGGCCCCCTATCTTGGATTGATGTACATTTTGTGTGTCTGTGTCAGCATGTCTGCTAGTGCAGTTTATATTATGTGTGTGTGTCTGGTGTTATTGTGTTATATCTTGTATTTGAAAGTGAAGGATCTATACTATATTTGTTAATGTTGAAAGGTGGCATTTAACTGCAGAGTAGGGTGAAGAGCTTAAACAGTCCAGTCTGAACCAACCATGTGATGGTTGGAGTTTCTAACAGCCCACTAACATAATGATAGGGTTAAGAATTAAGGAAGGAGGGTGTCAGTCATCCACAGGCCACACTGGCTCATTTTCTCCAGCTTTTTCCTACTTGAAATTTCTTCTGATGAAGTGTGGAGGTCAGCAGCTTAACCCAAGCATGGTGAAGTCCAATTTTATACCAGTTTTCAGGCCACTTGGTCAGACCCAGGGCTTTGGACACACATGTTGAAGCAAATACTTGTCACAGTTATTGTCAGAAAAACAGAAATGGAGCAGACATGGTGCACTGGTGTTTCTCAAAAATATGTGAGGAGGATACCACAGTAACCACTGCCCATGTGTTGTGCCTTACCATGGATAGTTAGAGGCGATATTATACCCAAATGTACAGATTTTGTATGAAATTAGCATCAAGCTCAAGTTAAGCAAGGGACTGGAAATCTCCTGCCTGGTTGAAGTCTGAATATTAGCCCGTTGTAGACTAATTTAGTGCCCTTCTTATAAACATTAAAAAGAGGAAGTGAGTTCACAAGCCGTCCTGGGGTTGAAGAATGCCTACTCACTGTACTCTTCCCAACCACAGTCAGAAATATCCAACATTTAACTGGTGGCATAGTTAGAAAATGCCTTACTTACATATAAACTGGTGAAAAACATTAACAATACAAGCTATTTAAATTTTCTTTTGTGTTACATTTCTATGAAGTGCATTCAAGATAGCATGAGAAAGCATAACTATGCAGAGGTCCATTTAGTGGGCATCACATCAGATGCCGTCAGATGTGTATATTAGGGTTTCAATCTGATGCAAGGGCTTCCTTTCAAGAAATGTGCATCGATTTCAATGGTTCTTGTGAGCTCTACTCTGTATAAGCTTGGCATGATCAGAAGCAGTTTGTGAGGGAATTATTAATAAATATGCATGTTTTACTGGCCTTTTCTGAAGGATTATGTTGAGCTTGGTAATTTTCAGGTTTAACTCTCCATCAAGATTCTAAATAAATGCTTTAGCCTTTCATTTTTACTTTATACATATAGTTGAATTGACCTAATGGCTAAACCTTCAACCTTGATACAACCAGGCAAAAATAATTGAAATAGGACACTGTATTATTGAATTTTGTTGTATCAGGAACAAAAGAAATTTGCCATTTTTGCACTGCCTGAATTTGTTTGGCATAAATTCTTGACATGGATTTTAGGAATCGGTTTAATTAAAAGGCAATGACTACACATATTTACAATAAACGGCATAAATGCCTGCCAGAGCAAATCTCCTTAGGCAATGTGACTGAATGGTGTAGCGTAGCCTCCTTGACATGGCAATTAATTTTATTCACCATCCGTAGTCTGCTAGGCCACATGTACTGTAATTGTAGAATGCTGGAATTTCAATGTATATTTGTAAAGTGATACAGCAGCCAAACAGTGATTGGTATAATTCAGAACATACAGTTTGTACGTGTAGGAGGATATGCATAGGCTGTCTACTGTGTAATCATTTTCACAGTATGTGGGGACCTGTTGTCCTACATAATGTTATTCAGTATGTGCTGAACTCAAGTATGAGCCTGTTACATGTCCTTTTGTTCTGTGCCATCAGTATGTACTGTGTTACCCTGATGCTGCTTCTGCTTCAGCTTAACTTTACAATCTCAGGCCCAGCCTCTTTCCTCCCTAACCCCCCTGGCTACCTTCAGCCTCCTTTCCATCCTCCATTCCTCATTCCTCCCTACACAGCCATGGATGGTTCAGTCCCACAGAGAAAAAAAAAGAACGCAAGAACAGAGAAAGGCGGAGGGAAAGCAACCATGCATTAAGTTATTTTTTAAATGACGGTGATCAGAGCGGAGGAGCATGCCGAAGGGAGGAGGGACAAATAGTGTTCGAGGACCGAGGGAGGCGGGTTCACAGCTCTCCTGACCACCTCATTCTCCACTCTCATTGGGCAGGGGGGCCCCTAGCTTCGTTAATGGGCGTTTCAACGCAATACATGGGTGACCCTTCTTGCATGCAGCCTTTGAAGCAACCATGACAGCTGTCATCACTATGTACGTCAAAACCTGCCATGCCGATTTCACCCCCTAAGTGTTTGAGGATATGACTGTGGGGAGATAGTGGGCATGTAGGATGCTCTCAAAGCCCCTGAGAGGAGCATTCAGGGAAACAAAAATATTAGGTTTGGGAGTTTGGGAAAGGGCTTCCATTTTGACAAGATTTAACTTCAGGGAACTCCATCTGTGAAATGTTGTTTGGATGATTGTACAGAATTACAGTGGCATTCTGCCATTCTCTGCAAATACAAAGATATAAGTTGTTTTTAACAATTTTTCACCCTAACATTTAGACAGTTAAAACCCTCTCAGATCCCTCTAGGATCTGCTTGAGTTCCCGTGGACTTAACAACAGTGATCTGGATAAACATCAACACTGTGTAGAGTAGGTCCTAATTGTATCCTGGTTTGAGGAGTTACTGGAATCAATAAGCCTCCAGATATAAATTACTCTGCATGTTTTTGCTCTCTGAATGCAGCATGTCAGCAGTGGAACATCAGTGAAATATGAAGTGTTGCAGATTGGACTGTATGCTGGCTGGTTTGTGCAAGAACTGCAGCTTTGGCGGTTTATAAAGAATGTGCATGGGTAAAAGGAAACAGGTGTGTGAAAGTAGTGTATGTGTGTGTGTGTCTATGTGTGTGTACGTGTGCATGAGCATATTCTGTCATTGCAAAAGCTAGTTTAAAATATTTAGATTGATGACATTTTTGTGATTTAGCTTGGGGTCAAGGTTAGATATGGTGTCACTCGGGTCAGGGATTTAGCATTTAGTGGCTTACGAGTGAATGTTATTAGGGTCCTCATAAGGATAGAAGTGTGTGTGGGTGTGTAAACCACTAGCAGTCTCTTCCCTCTGGCCTCATCATCCAACTTGACACAGCTCTCTGACTGACAGCTGCCCTCACCCTGTGGGTGGAGCCAGCACCGTGCAGATGGTGGAGGAAGATGAATAGTTGTCTGTAGTGAGGAAGAACACAACAGAAGAAAGAGAACAGAAACCTTTTAGACAGTGGAAAAAATGTCTTTAGTGAAACACCTGACAGCAGATGAGTTTATTAACGAGAGAAAAACACAGTATTGCCCTGCATGTGTTGTATGTTAATGGAGAGAACAAGGCTGTCAGTGTTAGGGATTCTGTTCCCTGAGGGACAACCAGTCCTAATATTATCATATTGCAATAAGCCATTTTTGATTAAAGTGCCTACCAACTGGCTGCAGTAATGTCCTAATGACAACTGTCACTTGCATGTCAATGAGCTACATTCAAATTTTACTGAAAATTTACATGACATTAAAGGAATTAAAGTGTCAATTGACTGACTTATATGACACAGTCTCTTGAACATAGCAAAATGCCCCTCAAACCAGTGTCATTAGTTTTTCTTACCATCTACATGCTTGAAATACCTCTTTTACAGTGGCAGGCTACTTTTCTCAAACATATACTTAAATGTATTGGACAGGTCAGACATATGAACCATTGTGATTATTATCATAAAAATCGTGATAGTGTTTCATGATGCTGACGTAGACGTGAGACACCTGACTCATCAGATTTCCCAGGCACAGTTAAAAGTATCAGTGTTTGTGTTGTGACAATATCACAGTTTATTGTCCTTGTATGATAAATTCTACTCATCTTAAATGTCCAGTGGTTTAAAGGGAAGCCTGCATTTAAAATGCAGATTTTTGCTGGCATCGGAATAAGTTGACGACTTAAGTTGACCACGCAGTAATTGAGATGTTTTGGATCTAATCAATGTGACCTGTAATATCAAGATCTGTGCTGCTGCATCTTTCAAATTTAGGTCATAAGCAAACATTTACCTGGTAATGATTGTTAAACAATTTTATTAATTTCAAATTGAGAGTATGAGTAATATTCATCATATTTATTATTGAAGAACATTTTTACATGTTTGTTTTCTAAAACAGGATTTTCAAAGAGGATATGTTTAAATCTCCAGCAGGATTTTTTAGGGTATATAAGGGCATTATTCTAACAAGTCCTTGTGTAATAGAGTGCTGCATCGTAAACGACCATCTTCAGCCTCCTGACTGTTGTCACCAGGGAGACTCCTTTACAACCCCAGGGCTAAGCTGTAGCTACCTTCAAGGTTAACCTCCCATCACTATACTCTGTTGCTGGTAAACAAAACTCAGGAACTCTGCTTTTTTTCTTGAAGCTAAGTGTTTATTTTCTGACAAACTGTCAGAGGTCACACTGGTCAAACTGAACATTCATTTTTGTATTTATAGCTGACTGCTAACCTGAGTCCACTCCGATGGTCAGCACACCTGCCAGTACTGAACCCACCAAAAGAGGCTATGCCACTCTGCTGTTTTCTGACAAGATTTCCCAGTTTAGTTTTGTAGTTTCATTTCACTTGTATTATGCTGACTGATGCCTGAGTGTCCCCACATGACATCTTTTTTCTTTACCTGCTCTATTTTCATCTGCACCCACACCCCAGCTGGATTTCTACAACATTTGAACCGTCTGGTTTATCTGAGTTGACTGAACACGCATGGTTACGTACATGGCATATTTATGATATGAACCCACACAATAGGACAAATAATTAGTTTGTCTTTTTTTGTTTTGTTTTAACTTTTAAATAGCTTTTCTATTATATAATATACTTGTTAAAGTACATTTGTCTGATGTGGGTTCCTCATTTGCAGAGATGGAGCCAGATGGAGTGATGGTTTTAAAGAATACGGCCATTGGCTAATTGCTCAGAACTATGACATGTTTGTCATTGGGTTCACGTGTGTAGTGTATGTGCCTGCTTGAACATGTATTTTCTGAGTTAGCCAATGTTTCGGCCAGTCCCCCTCTCCTTTTAAATGCGTGACGTCAGCCCAGTAACCCCGTTGCCACCATCTGATTTCACCACACACTACCTCAACCCTCCGCCAAATTCAGTGCCAAACCCCTTCCACCACTTGGTCTCACACACACAAATTCCCACAGCAGTTCACCCGTCCCCAGAGATTTTTTATGTCTCCCCAAGCCCTTAGAGCTAAATGCACAGACACACACCCTTACCAAATCCCCAGAGAATTTGGTTTGACTTGTGACAAACAAACAAGATGCAAACAAGCTACACAAACAAAGCTTTAGAATCAGATGGTGCTTAAGTGACTAGAAAACATGGAAAGCCTGAGGCCAGTGACTCAAGCTCTGCCTTCTATTTCTCACTCTGTCACTCTCTTTTCGACTGAGAGGGACACGTGGTAATTGGTGAAAAACATTAATAGATAAATAATTAGATAAATTACTTCCAGTCTCATATACTCCAGAGAAAGACATAAGACATTTAAAATACTAGGATCCTCTCTACCACGTGCACTAAATGTCATCTTCTTATCTCTCCACATGCTGCCTTGGACCATGACCTCTCTCAACATCATCAGGAGTCAATCCAAGGTAACGACACACACTCAAACACACACAGATAGAAATTTAAACGCTGAGCTAATGCCATGGGTGTGAATCATCTCTGTGTTAAACAAAGAAGCTGCTGTACATTTTCGACTCATTTTGGGAACTGTGTGCAACTGCACCGGCAGTGATACAAAGTAGTGTCTGTTAAACTGTTTTGAATGAGTCTTATTTAATTTTTAAGTTTCAACTCTGTAGGAATACTTGTTGCTAGGAAACCTTTGATTATTTTAATATCTTTTTGGCTGTGTGGCTCATTTAAATGTATGTCCCTAGAAGGTCTTTTTTTCTACCACCTAAAATATTCCCATCGTGCTACATAAACCACATGACACCTTAAATACACTATGCTTGCACTATGTTGAGAGATAGAAAGTTATTTGTATCCAACTTTGTTTTTCCAGTTAAAAAGTACTTGAATTATACCTTAGACTCGACATTCACACAATCTACCGCTGAATTAAACTTCAGTAGTGCATATATGGACATTTTTGCACAATAAAGGGTCTAGAAACTAGAAATGTTATGAAATGTTTACATTAATGTAACCTGTCTCTCATCCTGTTACTGTTTTCACTTGCCAGGTCTTTGCCTATGATTACTGTTTCTGGTCCATGGATGAGACAGACAAGGAGAAATTTGCAGGTGAGATCATTCAACAGTGTTACGGCCAGCCTAGGGGAACCGGACCGTAACATGAATGTCTGCCCTTCACCGCGGAGTCCAAGAGACCACAGACCAGGTTGAAAACAGAAAATGATTAATTTATTTACTATAGGACAAATGTGGAAACAAAAAGCGACTGAGCACAGCTCAGTGGTGCATTCAACGTCGGAGTGAGCCCAGGCCAAAATAACAAACAAAAATCCAGCTATTCTAGCGGTAAAAACCTTCCCTAACAAAACAAACGTGATAAAACAAAGACAGGGTCTAAACCTCCCTAACTAACTTAAACATGAGAAAACGTTATAAAATAAATGGCAGCTCACTCCTACCCACACACAAGTCAATAGCATTTGCTTGCTACACAAAGCCGGTTGGACTCTGACGACGAAAGAACGGACCGCCCACTGCCTCTCCGGATGCGCCCCAGGGCGGCGTCCTTCTTCCTCCTTTTAAACACGATTGGCTAACCGGTAGCCAATCCGTCGTTGGTCCGCCACTGCAGCAGCCAATCTCGGCGCGGGATGGCGCATCACTAATCAGCCACCCTAGGCATACCTGCTGCATAAAAACATAGAGTGCAGAATATGACAGTGACACAAAACACAATACGACCGCAGTCGTAACAAACGGGTCCAGTTCACATTATTGAAATTTTTAACATTTCATCACCAAAAGCCATTTAAACTGTTCAGTTTATAAAGATTAAATAATTGCAGTTATATAGAATAAAATCCCCTGTGTGTGTGTATGTCTCCAGGTCAAGAGGTGGTTTTCCAGTGCCTTGGGGAAAGTCTTCTCCACAACGCCTTCCAGGGCTACAATGCCTGTATCTTTGCCTATGGACAAACTGGTAATTTACCATGCCTACCATGCCTCACTGTTCTGTGGTCAATATGAATATGTATTTTCTGGTCTCTTACATTGCTACAGGAGTTTGACACATTATACAAATATTTTTCCTTGTCCTCATAAGTGTAGTGCCCTAAAGCTTTTTGTGTAATGATTAAGGAGTGTCAGTGTGATGTGCTGTAGCAGGAAGATTGGAGAGCCTCTCCTCTCTCCAGCATGAACAAAATACCAAAGCTCAAATGCAGTGTTCAACCAAAAGCAGAACTTCAGAGGCATGATAGACCTGCACAGTAAAACTCATGACTGTAAAAACATGTCTGATAATCTCTCTCTCCTCTCAGTTTACACATAATGTCAACACTGCAAATCTTTCAACAAACATGTTAAAAATGATAAATCCGTCCAGTGTCGACACAAAAGTCATAATGAGTTGTACCCCCGTGTACAATCTAAAGCAATCAAACTGTTCTTCCTTATTTTGAATTTATGATGTCTATAATGTTCCATTTTTTGGACACTGTTTTAGAGGTGTACTTCATGTATAAGAGGTTATGTCAGCTGTCACAAAGATACAGTGTTCATTTTTCAAATTATCTCTTTTAAATGATATTGACTGCATATGTTTTTACCAGGTTCGGGAAAGTCGTACACCATGATGGGTTCAGGGGACCAGCCAGGTCTGATTCCTCGGCTGTGCAGCGCTTTGTTTGAACGAACCCAGAAAGAACAGCGGGAGGAGGAGAGCTTTACTGTTGAGGTGTCCTACATGGAGATCTACAACGAGAAGGTCCGAGATCTGCTCGATCCCAAAGGGTATGACCTCATCTTAATCTTCCAGCCTTTTTATGACAAGATACCTTCACTGCTAGTGTCCAAGCCAAATTGAAAATTAAACTGTGGCTTTTAGTCTGAAGTTGCGGCAGGAAGTGTTGAGTTACAGTCGCTGGGGGTTAATTACCTGAGGTTCATTTTTAAGGGCAGACCATGGGGCCTCTGATGTTTGGGCTGAAGCACAGCTGTACAACAGTCATGAACTTAAATATAAAGAAATATTGTCTGTCTCTGGTGAGTTAGCCCACTTTTTAGGTGAACAATCAGATTATCTAAAGACTTTTCCTGTTTTAACCTCAAGTTAGCTGCCAGAACAGAGAAAGTGGCTGGTGGTGTCTGGTACCACCAGCTGCTGTGGACAGCGGATAAAAAGATCACTTTTTGCCCTGCAGTCACTGATGGAGTTCACTCCATGTCCAGCAGGTCAGCAGTAAATCAGGAGCACAGGCCTATGTCTGCAGCCCCAGACAGCATAACCTTTGACCTTCAGTCACAATGTGACCTTTTAACCTCAGTAAAATGGCCAAAGAGAAGCAGGCCATCTGACAGCCATATGGGCTTTGCTGTGGAGCAGAGAATGATGAAGTTCTCATGCCTGGAACAAGTTCGAATCAAGTGCCAAGTGCTAACAAAGTCCTAGTGAAGTGGGGAATGTAGTAGTGGCAACCAGAGCCAACTGAACCTATATTGCCATTCCTTGTTATGCTTTAGATCAATAATAATTTACCAAGAGTGACCATGTTGTCTTTGTGTTATAAACCTGCATTTAATTTCTGTCCAGGGGCAGACAAACTCTGCGGGTGAGGGAACATAAGGTGTTGGGTCCATATGTGGATGGCCTGTCTCGATTAGCTGTTGCCAGCTACAAGGTAAGAAAATTTATCGTAAATAGTGTTTGATACTTGCATTCCCACTCACTTTGAGCGATACATTTTTAGGGTTTGCAATAGTGCTGCTCACATGTTTGGAGCAGTCTGCTTAGTAGTCAAACCAATCACACTGGAAAGAGGCTAAAAAATGAATTAATTACATTTTAAATTTTATATTGAGCCAATTTAAGTAGTCATAAATATACAAACAAGCATAGAATCTCATAATTGTTCTTAATTCATTTACTGATTGATTTCCACTGTTCTGACAGGACATAGAGTCTCTGATGTCAGAGGGGAATAAGTCTCGGACTGTCGCTGCTACCAACATGAATGAGGAGAGCAGTCGATCCCACGCCGTCTTCAACATTATTCTCACACACACACTCAAAGACTTGCAGTCTGGGGTAAGATATAGCACACACCCACAGACTCTGTTAACAAAATCCAGACATTTTTGTCTGAAATACAACATGAATGTATGTGTAATTATGCATATTTGGTGGCACAAACAGGTCTGGCAAGTTGTTAATCCATCAGTTGCGGCAGCCGGCGGGTGAAAAGCTCGTTACAATATGATGTCAGCTTAGCTGTCTGAGCAGGCACTCATAGAAAAGATCTAAATGACTAATTCTCCATCCTCACTGGCCCACATAGCCTCTCCTGCTCCTTGCCCTTATTTCGAGACCAACTTGCCACAAGTGAATGCTGTTAATAATTCACAGGCGTGACTTTCAGTTTGTCAGCTGATACAGCCTGATCTGTTTTCAAAGCACACCCAGAGTCAGTCACTACGTTAGTCAGTCAGGAGGCTTATCAAGCAAACGACTTGTGTAGTCTGTGAGTGAATCACTTAGCTGACACGTCCTGTATCTGGATGAGTCAGTTCTTTATTGTCTTTGTCATGTCATTTTATTGTTTCTTCATTTTGAAACATTTCAAATTGGTTTGCATTTTCACAGGGAACTCTTCTTTGACCACTACAAGCCCAGATGTCAGCTAATTTTAGAGCAATTTGAGCTACATATTTTTTACACTGCGCTGGATGTTGGGTGTTTTGTATGATACCTGTTGTTCTGTTCCACATTTTTTCGCTTCATTGTACTCTTATGAGGTTCGTTGGACCTGTTTTCAGCTTGCAGAGGAGTCCAAGGAAAACAACAGACAGTCCTGTACACAGTATGCAAAAATGGCTTTAATGCTTTAAAACAACAACTAATCCTCAGACTGTCAAACAATGTTTCAAGGCAGTGAAAAACAGCAACTGAAGTATCACCTAACCAGTGTGATTTGGTAAACACATGCACGGTGTGTATGTAAACCAGATATTTGTCTTAATCTGGTGTTTTCACATTTATTAATCTGTTAGAGATGGAGAGTGACGATATACTGTGCGTTTATAATAGCGAATAAGACAGATTGAAAGTGATTTAAAGCAATTAGTCAATTGTAAGAAAAATTATTGGCAGCTATTTTGATAATCAATTAATTAAGTTATTAATCAAGCAAATCTGGCACACATTCTCTAGTTTCAGCTAATCACAAAGTAGGATTTTCTGCTTTTCTCTGTTTTTATATGATACTGAATTGAAAGGGTTATATTATATTTAGGGGTTTTAGACTGTTAGTCAGACAACAAAAGTTATTTGAAGAACTGATGTGCATTTTTCACTATTTTCCCACTTATTGTAGACTAAAAGATTAGCTAGGTAATCGAGAAAAACGATATTGCTAGTTAAATCAGTAATAGATATTATATGATCACCAGGTGCAACATTACAATGATTGTATATCTGGATGTAGTGTGCAGACTTTTTTCTGTTTTGACATACAATAGTGTCAAAATTGTCTTGTTACTCTGTTGCCGTACATTTTTTTAATGTATTGCCAGTAACTCCTATATAAATAAAGCTTAAAAATAGCATGAATATGCAATATTGGGAACTTAATAACCTGTCCCTAGAGGAATACTGACTCCATCACAACATTAGAGCTCAACTGTGCCCCCTAATGGCTCAGCGTGTGTTGTTAGTACAGGAACAGTGATGATGATGTCGATGAAACCACCTTTGACGCTTAGCAAAATCACCCCGTGCTGGATGAGTCATTCTGACGCCCAACAGCTCATCACAGGATTTCCTTTCACTAACGTGCCCTGCTCAGACATGCTAACCAAACACTCTGAGAGTTCAGTCAGTTTGAACTTCGGCCCCATTGACCGCCAACTCTGTTTTTTGTTACTTTGTTCTCTGCTTTGCTAAATCCAGTCAAGCTTTGCTAACTAAGATCAGTATACTGCAGAGCCTTTATACATTTTTTTCCATGATGACGTCGATTTACCATGTGTGGTGCCTGTTGGTGCCCTGACACTTGTTCTCTGCTGGTACCTTGAATTTGCTGCCAACCTGACTGATGAGCTGTATGTCCTTCCTGCTGATCTGGTTACTGATCCAGGTATCAGCTTTCCTGGTTACAGAATCCCTTATTGAGAAAGAAAAATGCCACAGTGGCTGGTATTTCCTCCTTTTCATTATTAAGTCAGGCAGCTGGATGGTAAGAATTCAATAGAACCAAAGAGTGTGTGCATACAGTACACAATGAATAAAGTCACAGTTTCAGGCTATTTGTGCCTGTACATTCTTTTTTTTTGCTCAATGTCTCAGATAGAAATCTCTTGTTTGTTTAACCATTTGCTTTCATCTGGTGGATTTGATGTATTGCTGATCGTATGCTGGTCTGTGTCAGTGCAGTTAAGGCTGATGTTCATCAGTTAGTGTCATGACAGAGCTCACCTGCTGGCCAAATAGCAATCTTCTCATTTACGTCCAGTCCTAATTTATTTTTAATTTTTCATTCTAATAAAATAGTTTTGATTACCAAGTTGTGATTTGCTATGCATGTGCATTTTATATACGCTAGCCTCAGTTTCAAAACAATGCCAGCATAATACCGTATATACTATAAATAAGATGTAATGATTCTTTATTACAAAAGTTCTGACCAGTCAAGAGTAGGCAGGGCTTTAAACATTAATAGCTATTTATCTCTAAACGTACAAGAAACCTAATTTTCAGTTAAAATAATTCACTGTGTTTACAGTCAGCTTGGCAAATTCATTCAAATAAGCAATTTATAAGATCAGATTATATGATGGACTGGTGGCATCAGAATGTACCAGAGGCCACCAAATTTGGGTTTTTACAAACAAAATTTTTCTCCTGGGGTGCATGCCCCCAGACCTTCCTAGTTGACTACTTTTTCCCCACTCGCTGGATACTCCATATCCTTGTCGAAAGCCCTACATGACCAAGTCTGTGTTGTATGTGATCAATGATCAACTTAATGAGATGTTCAAACCTATCACTTTGTCAACACAAGGTTGCCTTTGTTTTCACAGTACAATGAAAATCCCCTTGCACACATACTCACTTTACAGTAACATATACACACTACACTCATTTCCATCTCACAGAGCTCCACCTGTAAAATTTGACATTTGGAAACAAGATATGATTGGTTTCCATCTCTTGTCCAATACTCATGACTAATTTTAGCCATTTTTTCACCACTGCAAGCAGCTACAGTAACTCTAAGTAGGTGGATTTTGAAAGGTCACAGGGTTCTTTTTGTGATCATTAAAGTATCAAAAAAGAGTAGAAGCAGCACAAGAATAGCTAGGGAGAGTGGCAGTAGATATTTTTAGGGAAAGCAGTCTAAAAATCTCTTTGTGAAGAGGCTGATGAGAGGCATTTGTGAAAGAAACATGTTTTCAGTCAGTTGAATTTTTACTTTGCTGATCTGACTTTGAAGACGAAGGCGGAAAAGAAAAGTGTGGAATCCGGACTGATTCTTGGAGATATGCTGGTGTAGGATTAAACCTGTTTTCTGAACAGGTCTACTGTAGACACAGACAGACGACTGCAGCTGCTGACGTTGAGCTGCTGATGTGCTGCTTTCGCAGTGCAGCAGGTGAAGATCAGGTGTTACATTCAGCCTTGTCAGCTCCTGACCTGTCACGCTTGGCCAGAAGTGGATCTGTCCCAGTACAGACTGAGATCTGATATCCAGTTCTTCAACAGCCCACAACAGGAAACAGAAGAAAGCTGTCAACAAAAGACTGAAAGATGAGAAACCAAAGTCTAACGGAGCATTTTGGCATCAGCTGGTTGGTAGAATCAGATCAAAGCATAGAGACAGTCCTCTGAGCAAGAGTGGACCAAAGCGTCTACAATAGCTAATCAAACTAAACAGAAAATTCATGATGGGAGGTTTCTGATAAGGCCAAACACCTTGGTGTTTATTTCTGGGTTGTCTGTTGCTGCCATGCTTGCAATCAGAGTAGTACTCAGTTGAAAGCTGCTGAAAACCCAGCAGGAATTCCTTTGATGCAGTGCCTCCTTGGTGATTAATGTGCCATCAGAGTTTTGTCAGCCCTCATGAGGCTGTATGGTACTGCTTTCAGGAGTGTCCGCAGCAGAAATGTCCTGGACTGCCGCTCCAGGTCATCTGTTTGTGTGTCCAACCAGGCTGGACATTGCAGTGCTCGGTGTCATATGGCTAGCAACCCTCAATCTGACAAGCTGGTGGACATTCAGTCAGAAGACTGTAAGGAGATCAAAAGCTGTTGGCAAATGAAAATCACTACAGATCAGACTGCAAGGGCATTCCCTGCAGAAACTGTATGATGCTTTTGGCTACAAAATAGAAACAGAAAGTTACCTGTGGTATTTATGACTGCCTTTATTGCTGTGAATAACATGCATGCCATATGTCGTTCTTGAGTTTGTTGGTGTAATTGATTGTGGACATTGTTACCTAATGTTAGCGATTACCAGTTATGGCTGGTATTAAAATGAACATAGTCTGGGTGAAGTTCACCTGGTTAAATAAAAAGTGTCTAGTTTGGACAAAATTGTTGACAGAAAAGGGTTGGGGACACAGATGCAAAATAATATGTAAGTTGTCATTTTAACAGCTGCATGTAGAGGCAATAATTAGACTTCCTTTGTGTCCTGCTCGTTTTCTCCACAGACGAGTGGGGAGAAGGTGAGTCGGTTGAGTCTGGTAGACTTGGCTGGAAGTGAGCGGGCAGCCAAGACTGGAGCAGCAGGAGAACGACTGAAGGAGGGAAGCAACATCAACAAGTACGTAAAAGCAGTTCAACGCAGATGTGCACACACACAGTCACCCACAACTGGGTGCTTTCCCAACTGTCTTACAGATGTTTTTGCCCAGGCAGTGTGACTTTACTTCACAAGAATTGTTTTTTCTGCCCTCAGAGTGCTGTCATGTCACTGTTGAGTCTTACTTTTTCTCATTTGCACTTGTAGCTGCAAATGTGGAAATAAAACATAGCATGTGTTTTCAATTTTAATTGTCTGTGAATTTGATGCCGCAGTATTTGAAACTTTGTACAGTGTTACTTGCGTATTCAACTAAAGTATAGTGTAATACAAAGTGATGCAAAGAGATTCACACACTAAAGAGATAGGAACATAGTGGCGCTAACCCTTAAGCAGACATATGAAGTGAAATAGAAAACCCTTGACCCTAATGTGTTGTGTTTTTGTCAGGTCTCTCACTACTCTGGGCCTGGTGATCTCAGCACTTGCTGAACAGGGAACAGCTAAGAACAAGAACAAGTTTGTTCCTTACAGAGACTCTGTTCTGACATGGCTGCTGAAGGTACATACATCCGAAAATACCTTTCCCTTTTTTGACTATCAAGTGCATGTTCTTGTCGTCTTACAAGAAGAGTACTGCTGTTTTAATTATTTCTCTTCTTTTCTCTCTCACCTTCTCCCTGTATTTCTTGCATGTTTCTCCAGGACTGTCTGGGTGGCAACAGTCGCACAGCTATGGTTGCAACTGTGAGTCCAGCAGCAGACAACTACGAGGAGACGCTATCGACGCTGCGCTATGCAGACCGCGCAAAGAACATTGTGAACCACGCTGTCGTTAATGAAGACCCCAACGCTCGCATCATCAGGGAGCTCAGAGAGGAAGTCGAGAAGCTACGAGTACAACTGACTCAGGCAGAGGTGAGATATATTGGAAATACATGAAATCAACTTTTAGAAATATCTGCTTTCACATTGTTTCATTTACTGTTTTTTTTTTCTCCAGTCTTTGAAAGCTCCAGAGCTGAAAGACCGCCTGGAAGAGTCAGAAAAGTTGATTCAAGAGATGACCATCTCCTGGGAGGAGAAGCTTCGCAAAACTGAGGAGATTGCACAAGTAAGACACACAGGATTTGGGAAAGTTAAATTATATGTAATTATCAAGCCAAATTGTGCTACTGAGCAAAATCACTCCCAGTTTGATTTTCTACATGTGGTGAAATTCCTCACAATTATGAGTTTTGGATATTGGATTTTGCACTGTTTAAATATGACCTTTGTCTCTGTGTGTTTTGTAGGAGAGGCAGAAGCAGTTAGAGAGTCTGGGTATTTCTCTCCAGTCCTCAGGGATTAAAGTTGGAGATGATAAGAGTTTTCTTGTTAACCTTAACGCCGATCCTGCCCTCAATGAACTTCTGGTGTACTACCTGAAGGTACAAACACACACGCCCTCTTTCCTCAATGTGTTTTACTTAATGCCTTGTTATTTATTTTCAGTGTTTACACAGAATACCAAACAATGTGATCACTGTCATTGAGTTGACCATCTGTGTTTTACTGCCCTTTAAACATTACATCTCAACTCAGCTGTTATCGAAAAACTTCACAGATGAACACTATTTGGATGATTGAAATGTAACTTTAATTTTGATGACTAATGGTCTGAGAAGGAGTCATATCAAGACAGTCATGGCAGGGGAAAATAAATGTCATGTCATTTGTGATTGCATTTATAACAGAAATTATACACTTTACCAACATGTATGTAGTCTTTACTGATCCACACATTTGTCCCACTCTCAGCTGAAAGTGTTTACTGAAAGTAATATCTTGAATCTTCTTTCTCAGGAACACACAAAGGTGGGCTCAGCAGACTCTCAGGACATCCAGCTGTGCGGGATGGGTATCCAGGCAGAGCACTGTGTCATCGATATTACCGCAGATGCTGCCGTCATCCTCACCCCCTACCGCAATGCTCGGTAAGGAACACCAATGTCACAGACCCCAAGTCCAGGCTAAGTGATGAGACCATGCAGCTGAGTGTTGGCAGGGGACTTACAGTAGCAGGGTTATGGGTTGTTTTACTACTGGAGACATAGTTACATCAGATGTTAACAGTCAATCCTAATGTCATTGCTGTTGTTATTGTGTTACAGGACATGTGTTAATGGTTCTCCAGTAACCAGTGGTCTGCAGCTTCACCACGGTGACCGAATCCTTTGGGGAAACAATCATTTCTTTAGGTAATTGTATACACTCCACGGACCCTAAATGTTTGCATTTTGTTTGCATTTTTTTATACTCATTCTCTTTTCATACTTTTAAAACAGAAAATAAAACTATTGCTAAATAATTACGTAAATCATGTTGTCATTTTTCATAAGTTGCATGTTTTAAATTCCTACATTTTTTTTTTTTTTTTTAGATTTTTAATATGCATTTTTACAATTTAGTTTTTATTTAATCACAGCTACTTCTTGTGTCTCTAATATGATATGATAAGAGTTCCCTGCAAGAGTTATTGAATATTACCTAATTGCTGATAATATAAAAATATAAAATTAGAGCAAATTAACCAACTGATGCCAAAGATAAGAGTCAAATAACTGGACATCCTATCTGTAGGATCAACCTGCCTAAGCGGCGCTCTCGGGGAGCTGAGGATGATGAGTCGGAGGGTGGTGTGATGAAGAACAGTGGCAGCAGCGAGCAGCTGGATGCAGATGGTGACACAGCCAGTGAAGTGTCCAGTGAGGTCAGCTTCTCTTATGAGTTCGCCCAGACAGAGGTCATGATGAAGGCCCTGGGCAATAATGGTGAGGAGGCAATAGGAAAATTACTTCTCTGCACTCTGCATAGACCGAACATCAGTTATTTTAGTCTGCTCTCTTTTCTGACTCATCCATCTTTTGTCCCTGCAGACCCCATGCAAGCAGTCCTCCAGTCTCTGGAGAGGCAGCATGAAGAGGAGAAGCGCTCTGCTCTGGAGCGACAGAGACAAATGTACGAGCAGGAACTCCAGCAGCTCCGCAAGAAGCTGAACCCTGACCGTCTGTCCACAGGCTCGTCTGGAGGGCCAGTTACTGGCCAGCAAGGTCCAGGACAGCAGTCTCACTACCGCAGCCTGGAGAGACTCAGTATGGGAGGGATGAGTCATTCAACAAGTGCTCAGAGCAGACTGAGGCAGTGGAATGAGGACAGGTGGGAGTGTCTGTATGTGCACCAAGAATAGAAATGTACACTGAATTAAAAACTTTTTCCTTCCATCTGTTGTACTTCCATTTGGATATGAATGCAATCTAAACGCCTCCTTCTTGTATCCTCTCCTCCTTGCCTCTTTCTCCCCTTCTTTTTCTGCCACCTCCTCTTCTCCATCAGGGAGGCGGTGTTGGTGAGAAGTCTGCGGCGGTTGAGGGAGCAGATAGTGAGGGCAAACCTCCTGGTGCAAGAAGCGTGTTTCATTGCGGAGGAGCTGGAGCGACACACAGAGTACAGAGTCACTCTGCAGATCCCATCGGACAACCTCAACGCAAACCGCAAGGTCTCACACACACAAACATGTAGGCACAGATTTTCTGTCTTCTGTTTTTAGCACAGCCAGTTCTCTAAATACATCTACATGTGTGTGTGCGTATGCATGTGTGTGTAGAGGGATGCAGTGCTCAGTGAACCAGCAATCCAAGTTCGACGGCGGTGTCGGGGGAAGCAGATATGGAGTCTGGAGAAGATGGAGAACCGTCTGGTCGACATGAGAGAGCTGTACCAGGAGTGGCAGGACTACCACGTACATCACCATGACAACCCTGTGAGTTAACAATTTATTCATGTGAAGTCTTACAATAACCCTGCTGGGTCACTAGGACAGGAACAGGAGTGCAAGCACAATTACAATAAGCCACTATATAAAGTATACACAGAGAAATGAGGACATAGCCTTTGTTCTGCTTATGGAATCATAAATGATGAGCTCTGTTGGGACTTATTTGCTAACGTGCTAAAACTTTCATTTCAGTAAAACAAAGCTGTATTCCTCATTCTGCTTTTTTCCTCGTTCAGATGATGCGCTCATATTTCCGTCGAGCAGACCCGTTCTTCGACGAGCAGGAAAACCACAGTCTGATCGGTGTTGCCAATGTCTTCCTTTCCTGTCTCTTCTATGATGTCAAACTGCAGTACGCTGTTCCCATCATCAACCAGAAGGGGGAGGTGGGTAGTCACAGGATAGTCACTTATTGGTTAACCATTAAATTCCTACATGTCTTTTTCAACAATTTTATTAGTCTCTAAACTTGATGTATTATGAATTTCTTCAATGTAGTTTCTGTTTTGGATTCTAAATTTCAACAGCTGCTTCTGTTGTGATTTTCCGCTTTTCTAGCAATCCATGTGACTCCATGAGATCAGTTGTTCAAGCCGTGAGATCAGTAGTTTAAACAATAATGGATTGTCAGGAAACATCAGAGTCATAGAGCACATGCTATTCAGATGATCATGTCATGTTGCTGGAATGGTAGTGCAGTTGCAATATATTAGAAAAGATGTAAAAAGAAAATGTCAATTCTTTGTTCACAGTGAACTCCAAATGGTAGATGAGTAGCTTTGAAATTTTTTTTTTTTTTTTTCCCCATCTCCTCCCTGTGGTCAGGTGGCAGGGCGTCTTCATGTGGAGGTAGTGAGGGTTGGAGGAGGACTGGAGGACAACATGGCTGGAGGAGATGAATCCGACAACAACCAAGACACTGAGGTCCAGGATCGCAAGCTGGTCTGCATGGTAAGACGAACGGAGAGTTCATTATTGCTGTTATTCAGACTTGGCTCGTCAGTCATTTACAGCCATTCCAGGAGCCTTGTTTTATAGTTCATGGAGCACTAATTGTGTTTAGTCTACTTTAATGTTCAGTCTGCCCTCAGTTGCCAGTTTATTAGGTACACAAAGTTAAAAAGAATGGTCATACAATAAAACCTTCGCGAAGGTCATAATGTTCAGTATTTGTTGGGACTATTTTGTTAGACTGCCTTACTTTTAGCTTTTAGAAAATCTGTTTAAATGACCTTTGACCTATGTATCCTCTACAGATTAAGATCCTGCAGGCCACTGGTCTTCCCCAGTACCTGTCCAACTTCGTCTTCTGTCAGTATGCATTCTGGGACCAGCCTGAGCCCATTATCGTGGCTCCTGAGGTGGACCCATCGTCCTCATCACCCAGCACCAAGGATCCACACTGCATGGTGGTGTTTGACAGCTGCAAGGTGAAGCCTGAAAAACAAATATTTATATAAAAGGTGGTTGAAGTCACTTTTAAGTTGTTGGTATAAGACTGGTATTTCTTTGGTCCTGTAGGAACTGGCAGTGTCAGTTACAGAGGATTTCATCGAATACTTGACTGAAGGGGCAGTTGCCATCGAGGTATATGGACACAGACAGGCTGATGCAGGGAGGAACCCTGCCCTGTGGGACCTCAGCATCATCCAGGCCAAGACACGCACACTACGAGACAGGTAGACACACCCACTTACCTTTTTGTTTTGCGTGCAGCTTTCCAGTAACTGATTAAAAAAAAAAATCCGCCAGCGTTGCCTATATGAGCCAATAATGTTGGTTTTTGTAGGTGGAGCGAGGTAACACGGCGCCTCGAGCTGTGGATTCAGATCCTGGAGATAAATGAGAATGGAGACTTTGTCCCAGTGGAAGTGGTTCCTGCTCGAGATGTGCGGACTGGAGGAATTTTCCAGCTTCGGCAGGTAGGACTCAGTCCAAACTCAACCACAGTCAACGTGGTCACAGCAGGTGGAACTACCAAACTTCAGCTGAAAAGTCAACTTGTAAATCGTCACAATACTTCTTTTTCTTGTCTTTTAAATGAATTTGTCCTGCTGCATCTCTTCATCTCCAGGGTCAGTCGAGACGTATCCAGGTGGACGTACGCTCAGTTCAGGACTCGGGCACAATGCCTCTAATAGCAGAAATACTACTTGCAGTGTCAGTGGGTTGTGTGGAAATCAGGAATGTGACAACAAACCAGGAAGGAGATGAGATGGACAGTTATCAGGTAGGCCAGTTTAACACTACTCTGTCGGTCTGTTTACCTCTTTCAATAAGTCATACATTGATTTAAAGGTGAACTGAAGATGATTAACAGACCACTTTGTTGTATAGGAAAGAGATCTGGAACGTATGCGGGGCCAGTGGTTAGCTGCTCTCACCAAGAGACAGGAATACCTCGATCAGCACCTCCAGAGCGTGGTCAGCAAAGCAGGTAATGCACATACACTCCTTTGTCAGCACACTCGCACAAATCTGTAACACTGCCCTCTGCTCCTGGACTCTCAGGGATGTAGTGGTCTGCAGCTTGTAGGCATCTCAAGTATTAGACTAGATAAATGAGGTGTCTTTTAGTGTTGGAGGTGTTTAATGTTTGAACATTGTGTGCCCAGAAAAAACAGAGGATGACATGGAGAGGGAGGCCCAGCTGCTAGAGTGGCGCTTGACTCTGACAGAGGAGAGGAACGCTGTCATGGTGCCCTCTGCTGGCAGCGGCATTCCCGGAGCACCTGCTGAATGGTAACACTTGGCAGGATATTTGTGTGTGTGTGTGTCTGACTGATTTGATATATTTATTATCAGCATACCTTCATAGATAAATAAATATGCTGTTCACAGTGTGTGTTGTGTGTTTGTTCACAGGGTTCCTCTGCCAGGCATGGAGACTCATACTCCTGTCGTCTTCCTGAACCTCAAACGTATGTCACTTCTTTGCTGAATCATATACTGTCTGCTTCTTCACATGTACTTCTGCTCGCAAGCTAATAATCTATTCTATTGATTTTCTCAGCTGATGACCTCAGCTCTCAAGACCAGTTTGAGGTTCCTGAGGCCGGTGGTTGGGACGCCACCCTGAGTGGAGAGGATGAGGACGACTTCTTTGACCTACAGATAGTCAAACACTACGACGGAGAGGTGAGGATGGACCTGCAGGTGGTATTTTTCTGAGGAATTCATGGGCTCCATTTGGGAAACGTTTCATTAAACAGTTCTGTTTGTCCGACCCTTCAGGTGAAAGCAGAGGCATCATGGGACTCCACCGTTCATGAGTGTCCCCAGCTCAGTCGTGGGGGAGCCTGGCCGGAGCAGCGGGTCTACCTCACAGTTCGAGTGGTGGTCCAGCTCAGTCATCCTGCCGACATGCAGCTCGTCCTGAGAAAGAGGATCTGTGTCAATGTTAACCCGGGCCGCCAGGGTTTTGCACACAACCTTCTCAAAAGGATGTCCACCCGCAGCACTATACCTGGCTGTGGGGTCACCTTCGAGGTGGTCTCCAACATCCCCGGGGTAAGGCCAGGGGAATATGCAAGTTGCATGTTTTGCTTAGGGATGAGCGAGTACACCACTATCTGTATCTGTATCTGTATCTGTTTAACCATCTATATTATCTGTATCTGTATCTGTACTCGGAATGGGCGGTGCCTAAACCGGAAGTGGTTGCAGAAATGGGTGGGGCTTTAAACGGTACATTATTTTAAGTCTGAAATTGATATGGATTGATCAGAAGTTGCTAATCTACTGTATTCTAAGCCTATATACAGTATATCTCAATAACATTTATATTATTATTTTCGTGAACTGCAGAGAGAAGCTGTCAGATACTGCATGCAGCCACATACAATAAAAATATTAATATAGGCTGCTTTCTGTGTTCAGCTATATGTGTGTGTATACATGGTCTGTAAGACTGTTTATTTTTTAATGATCTGAGTGAACTTTGTGATTCATGCAAACATCCAGTGATGGCAAACAGGGAAATAATATGTCAGCCTTGTTCACTGTATTCTTCTCAAAAGCACCGCGTTCAGTACGAGCTAAGTTTTCAACTGACTTTATATCACCAGCCAAACTAAGAGCAAGCAGACGGTAAAAAAAAAAAAAAAAAAAAAAATCCGACCGGAGCGGAGGCAGTGACCGATGCGACGCGAGCCGTTTTAAGCTCTGTCTTGTCAAATGCACCGCTTACGTTGCGACAGACCATACACTGTATGCGAGAGACGTGCAGAGACCATAGACTGTATGGCAGAGACGTGTCTGTGGAGGGGCGGGCACTGTGTGTGACTGGCCAATCACAGAGCGCGAAGACAGTCACTTACACAATGAGAATTTGCCTTCAGCACGAGCACAGATATTGACGGATTTTACTCGTCTCATAATCGTATTCGTCAAAAATGCTTTATCCGTAACGGATACTCGTCTGAAACGAGTATCCGGCTCATCCCTAGTTTTGCTGATGAACCCCTCAGCAGCAATGCTTATAAACTTGCTTAAAAACATGTCTTTTATGATGTTTTGTGCCAACAGGACGCCCCTGGTTCAGAGGACAGGGAGATGCTGGCCCGGCTCGCTGCCAGTGCACACAACAGCCAGTCAGCTGATGACGAGGCTGCAATTGAGAAATACCTCCGCAGTGTCCTCAGTTTGGAGAACATCCTGACTCTGGATCGACTCAGACAGGTAGATGGAGAAACTGTTAGAATAGAATCATGTAGACAGAAATTAGACCCATTTGAAGTTTTAACACACACAACAGCATATCACAGTTGTGATTTTTTTTTTCTTCTTTTTTCACTTTATACTTTTTGTTTTTTCGGATATGTTGAAAATGTCCTGTGTGCTTTTTAGGAGGTGGCAGTGAAGGAGCAACTGACAAGCAGAGGGAGGAGCAGCAGACGGAGCCTAAGTTCTCCTTCTGTCCACAGGGTAAAACACGGTGCTATTATACTGAGCAGCATAGTAAAATATAATATGAATTCTCTCAATTTACTCTCTCTCTCTCTCCCTCACTCTTTCTCTCTCTCTCTCTCTCTCTCTCTCTCTCTCTCTCTCTCTCTCCCCCATTCATCCTCAGCTGTCTGGAAGTAGACAAGACCTGTCCACGACCTGCCTGCTGGACGATAAGGTAACACATACTGTCTATACATGGAAGTATGTGTTGTTTCTGAGTAATTGTGGATTCAGTGGCAATTATTAGTGTTTCCAAACCAATATCCTATCATCTTTCTGCCTGTCTCTTTCTCAGGGTCGATGGGAGAGTCAACAGGACATCTTCATGCCTTCTCAGTTTCACCGAACCCTCCCCAGGCCTGCCTCTTCCCCTTCCACCTACTCCACCTCCCCTTCTTCATCCCCAACTCCCTTCGGCATGACGCCCCCACAGAACCAGGAACCAGAGCAAGGTAAACCTCCTCCCTCTCCCCCCTCTGCCTCTCCTATCTTCTGTTTTCTACCATAAAATCCTTGTTACATTTCTCTCTACTCTCAGCTCTTACCCTCCTACCAGTTCTTTCATCCTCCTCTCTTCCTCTTCTCAAACAGTTTTTTCCATTTCTACTATATGCTGATCTCAGTAATACCATGGCATTGCTTTCCTTCACCTCTCCTTCCAGCTCTTCTCCTTCTGTTTGATGTTGTCAAAATACCACATCACACTACATCATCTTATGTGTCATAGTTTACATTGGGTCTCCGCTCTGTTTCCTTCCTTTCTAGTGATGCTTCCACCCACCTCTGTAGCCTGCTTTGTGTAACTCGGTGTGAACTTATTTCTCCTCTTTCCTCATATCCATTACCAAAGCTTTTCAGTGTCTAGTCAATTCTCTGATCAATCTGAAGATTTCTTTGTCTCATAGTGATTTCTTGCCCATGTCAGAATTCATGATACTTTGACGTGCTTTAGATTCATTCTGTTCATAAAATTCTGTTCATAAAATGAACAGAATCAATCATTTTTTAAATTAATTTCTGTTTCACAAGCCACTGATTAGAATGTTTTTTTTTAATCACATTATAATTGTTCAATCAACCAGCTGTGTGTTAGTGTGTCTGGCTGGCAGATGTCTTCTTCTGTCTGTCACTATGTTGGGGTTTTTGCCATTTCTTGGACTCGCTTTCAACTTCCTGTCTTAATCTGTCACACCTCCTCTACCTCCCACACCTGCTCACCTTTCCTTGCTTCCTTCCTCTCTTCTGCCTCTTCCTCTTCCTCTTCCTCCTGCTCCTCTCCTCTCACCTCTCCACCCCCTCCCCCAGGTCGTTTAGGACTTGCTGCCTCTTATCTTTCAGTTAAGGCGCTGGTTCCTCAGATGCCCAAACTGCTCAAGTCTCTGTTCCCAGCACGAGACGACAAGAAGGAGCTGAGACCCTCGCCACACAACCAGCAGGTCAGCAGAGATGGTGCGGTAGAGCTCAGCACAGCCCACAATACTGCAAATGCGGAGCATGGTGGGATTTAGCCAGTCTTGTTGAATGAATAAGAATAAAAAATTCCAAGAATCGAATTAGTAGTGAAATATGCTAGACTGGTACAACAAGTACATTTCAAGCTCTGGCAGCAAGGAAAGTGTTCTTGTTTCTTTGTCATGACCTTGTTTGTTGTTGCTCAGCAGCATGTTCCTCGCATCATGACATCAGGAGGGGACGACAGCCGAGTCAAGGCTGAGACGGTGAGATCATGTACCTGTCCACCTTCCCCTAAGAGGCTGGCCTGTTTTTTTATTCCACTGTTTCTGCAATTTGCTGTAACATAAATGTATATGTATCTTATATACTGTATGGTTATGAGACCATTTCATGGATTTATTTATTCGGCCAAAGGGCGACTGTTATTTGTGCAGTCAAACAGAATATGGCTGTAAATGTCCAAAAAAAACATTAGCAGATGATGCAAACTTTATATCAAATGATTTGTCCAAAGGGTGATTGTACCATTTTGGGGGAGTTTGAGCATTGCTGATTATTGTTTTGTTGTTTTACCTTGTCTGCATGCTCTCGTCCGTCCCTCTGGTCCCGTGGCAACCATTGGTTTCCTGTAGACTGCTATTCTACGGCCCCCAACCAAAGACAGACGGGCAGAGTTCCCAGAAGTCCCTCCTCTTCCTGTGCATGACCCGCATGACACTACCCCCCTCAGCCCCCTCAGCCAGTCATCAAGCGGCTACTTCTCCAGTAGTGTTTCTACAGTTACCCTGTCTGACGTCCTCCAACCTTCCTCTTCGTCTTCCTCCCTCCTGGCTGCTGAGACTACGTTACCCACAAACCCCCAGCAGCAGGGTGCTGACAGGAACGATGTTGTGACCTCTCCTTCTCAGTGTGGCGCCAAGATGGCCGTCGTCACTTCACCCGCATCCCACAGCTCAGCCAATCATAACAACGTCACTGCGGGTAACTCCTTCTCTGAACACAAGCTGGTCAACTCAGGGGGAGGTGGAGGAGGAGGTGAAGGCTTTGAGAGGCTGGAGATCTTTGTGGACGATGAAGAGCGTAGCCATGATGTCGCCCTGCCTGATTGGCTGACAGAAGGGGCATATGTTACAGTAGGAAGCAATAAGGCTGGGACAGTGCGCTACGTGGGAATGACACAGTTTGCTGACGGAGTGTGGGTGGGGGTGGAGCTGGACACCCCTGTAGGTAGGTACACGATTAAAAAGGGTCCATTCACCCAAATGACACAAATATATGAGAAACCACAATAACCCTACTATGAATGATCAGTTAAGCCATGATTCTTATACTCCCTTGATTGGACTTGCTGACTGCAGTAAAGTGCTGACTGACTTCTTATTGGTGGTGATAACCTTCTTTATTTTCTCCATATAGGGAAAAATGATGGCTCAGTCGGAGGACATCGCTATTTCCACTGTAAACCTGGTTACGGGGTGCTGGTTCGCCCAGACCGACTGTCCTGCCGTGATCGGACCAGTCGGCGCACGGGAGAGTTCACCGCTCCCGCCCATGTCCCCGTCTTGCGAGGAGAGGCCATTGTTGCCCGCCGGGGGGAGAACCGCAAGTCCTGGAGCAGTTGAGACAGGGAAACCAGGAGCTGGATGGGAGAGATGAACTCCCCACAGTCCTCCACCTCCTCCTTCTCTTCGTCTCCTCCCAGCTATGCAACAGGCTCACACATCAGAACTGACATACTGCCTACCCTCCTAGAGTTTAAAACTACATTCACTACATCCATTCACAGGTAATGGATAAAAATAGAGACAGTGAAGAGACCATTCAGACCGAACGCAAGTAAGTTGATGAAAGACTATGCAGAGTATATAGAAGTCTATGGAAGGACTATTATCATGTGGATAGATAATAATACTAAAAGAATGGCGGTCAGTGGGAAGACTGCCGAGGATGAAGTCAGTGCAGACTTTGTCGTATTTGGAGTGTCGGAGCTCTGCGGGGGTCTGGATCGGACACTGCAGACTGGATGATTTGTCTCAGAGATGTTTTCTGAGCTGATATACGGGGATGCAAACTAGTCACTTTTTAGGCAGGAGTCACTTTTAATTTTCCTGCAAATATATTTTAAGCATGGGGGTCAATTTAGAGTACAGAAAGAAATACACTGAGAGAATGAAAAGGTTTCATCTTTTCCAAGTGGATCCTGGCTGATGGATTTTTTTTGCCGCTTCTATTTTCCTTCTTGTCACAATTCATAATGATAAGTAATTCTTAGTCATAGTTAGCAAAGATCAAAATATACTGTATGGGCATTCTGATATGTAACCATGTCCTTTGTGTTCTTTGTGAATGAGGAAATAGATCAAGTTATATATTTTTTAAATTTGGGGTGGGAGTGACATAAAGCTCAAACCAGTGTCAGCCATTTTCACCTGTGAGGTGTTTGCATCCCTGGATATGATGTTTCTACCAGACGGTCCTGAGACTGTGTCCCAGAATCCCCTGCTCCGGCTGCCACCCCCCTGAACTCTCAAGGTCCAGTCTGCAAACACTTTGACTCATTGTTCGAGACATGTCGCCTCCTCCTGGACTCCTTCTCAATTCTTTTGAAGATAGATCCTCCCAGAATGTGCCTTCACCATGGCTTGGTTTGCATTTGTTTGTCTGTATATTTAATTTCTGTGAGCTGTGTTTGTGTTTAAGAGAATGCCTTGAGCTAAGTGTGAGGTGATCTCAGGGACTGCAGAGGGGAAGGGACAAGGAGGGGCGTGTGTGTGTGTCTCTGTGTGTGTGTCTGTGTGTGTGTGTCTGTGTGTGTGTGTCTGTGTGTGTGCGTGTGTGTGTGCGTGTGTGTGTGTGTGTGTGTGTGTGTGTGTGTGTGTGTGTGTGTGTGTGTGTGTAAATGTTAATGTTGTACAGTGTTGCCCAGAGTGTGTGCACAGATGAGTTCATATTGTCCTAGTCGTGTCGATGTTGCAGATTATATGTGTAAAGCAGGAAAGGTTGTGTCCTTGCTGGACAAAGCCACTATGGAAGCAAGTTGCTTGTACTGGGAGGCTTTATAAGTCAATTTTGCACTGGAGACGTTGGATAAGAAGCATCTGTATGTTAGCAGAACGTGTCTGTGGTCATGGTGCAGCGAGACAGAAAGTGTAAACAGATAACTCCTAACCCTTCGAACCAACTGGTAATGTGAAAATGATTGTTGATGTCCTTTAAACTAGAGCGTGCTCTTCATCTGACTGGGCCGTCGAGATGTCCGTTCTGCTGGTTACCCTCTGTGGCTGACATTTGGACACCAGGAGGCGCTGTTTAGAGTAGTACTGTGGTGTTGTGGTGGTGGGAAATAGGCATGTGTATGTGTTGAGGAAAAGAAAGTGAGATGGACACGCAGATGTTTCACGCTTGAGAAGAGAATTGATTTGCTTCTATGCATCTGATCTGTTTTTAAAGAGTTTTTATCTTTTGGTTCTGAATAACTGACACAAGTGGGAGCTGTATATTTTAGGAACATACTCCACACAAGAGCAGTTCTGACCGATTGAACATTCCTGGCATGTCTGTAGAAGAAAATGCGAGATGCTGTGGCAGACTTTGGGATTTTTTAAATTAGTTTTTTATTGATCACATTCCAGAGGGACTTTAACATTTCACAGTGACCTTATTCTCTGTGTATGAATTAATGGGAAAGCACTGGCAGTACACCACAGCGCTGTTTCATATTTTATGTATGCCATCGTTTCATGAAGTATGTAGACAGAATACATATGTGTACTCAGTACTTTTCCATAAGTTAAAGGGGCACTCCACCAGTTTCAGTGTACTTATTATAAGTATCAGATGGCGAGAGTCTAACAAAAGAAATGATACAGTTGCATTGTGGGAGGTAGAGGCTCTAGTGTTTTTTTGGAACTTGACCCATATTGATACACATTAAAAGTCAGCATATCTTGGCCTCTGCTGCTTTGATCTAAAAAAAAAAATTTAATCTGTCTCTCACAAGTTTCCTTCCTAACTTTGTAGAATCACTGCTCAATTGTGCGAGTGCCCCTTTCACAACCTGAACTGAGGTCAGTGTAAAGTGTTCAAGTCAACCTGAGCTGATGTGATGCTGTCTCACCAAGTGAGCAATAGATGTGCTGATGATGGATAATGGAAAAGTAGTATTTCATCATTACTTGGTATCCATGTCTGATTGACAGTGGTTAGGCTAAGTTCATATCCAGAAATGACAAACGTGAATACGCTAGTTGACATGTTCTTGATGTCCACTGAGGCAGGTGTTGAAGCCTGTAAGCTGTTTCTAGGGCGACATTCAGTTTTATCCATGTATACTAAGGAATCTATCCAGATTTCTGAGATGATTTGACGATGCATGCTTATGAATACGTTATGTGGAATACTGTGTGCATGTAAACGCACTCAGTATGTCCAAACACTATCATCTTTATGGATACAATGTTTTTCCATTCTTTTTATCTTTCTTAATTTGAGAGGCGTGATTTTACTATTTATATTTAAATGCTTGTACACATGCATTTATCGCATGAAAATTAATAAATCCTTTTTATTTTAATAAATGTTGCACAAATGATTCCTTGAAAATTGCTGCTATTAGCATTGTAAATTTACCTGTAAATGGATCAATTGATTTATCTAACACTCTCTTACTGTATACTAAATTGGAATTTCAGTAGTTTGATTTTTTTTTTTTAAATCCTAGACAGAGAGTCAGCGCTTTGGTTCAGTGGCCAATATATTTTTAATATGAAGCAGTACAATTCCTAAAAATGAGGCACTTTGTCATGTGAGCCTTGAAGAAGATGTGGGAGTAAATGTTGGAATATTTTCTGGGTGAATAATCACTCCATTGATTTTTTTTTTTTTTTTTTTTTTTTTTTTGAGACGAAGAGGAAACTATAATGTTGGAGTTGAAGTATGAGACGAGGAGACGATATCTCACCATAGTCTAGTTATTATCTGTGTATTTATTGTCTGGCCTTAAAGCCCAGGATCCTCTGATTGGTTACTTTCGGTGGCTGTCTGGTATGTTACTGGTTGGCAAGTTGTGAAGTGGATCCTCGGTTTGACTCTTGTTGGGTTTGGCTGTTTGTTATAATATTGTGGTTCATAACAGTTATGTGGTAATGAAGGAAGGGAGCAAAGTTTTCTTGTGTGTTGTTAGTGTGTGTGTGTGTGTGTGTGTGTGTGTGTTTGTGTGAATGTTGGGTGGACGTGGCTTTGATTCAGTCGTGTCCGTGAGTCTCGCCAAGATGGGAAACAACCACCAGCTGCCTCTTCACTTATTACAGTTGGGACTTGAGCTGAGAGCAGCAACCCCTCATCCTCCCTGCTCTCCTGATCCATTTAAAATTCCAGACTCTGTGGCTGGTGTGTTTTCCCGTCCTGGCCTTTGCTCAGGGCACCACGAAAGGGGTTTGAGATCACTTCAGGCTTCTGGATGTCCTTTTATGTTATTGTGCCTCAGAAATCACGTGACTATGTATCTTCCACACACTGTTTTCATATCGACGCTTCAGTTCATTTGCACAGATGTCTTCGGAGGAAATCGAAGAGTTCAGTTAACTTGTGTGTGTGTGTGAGAAGAAAATACAAATCTTTCTGTTTTTTTTTTTTTTTTTTTTAATGATTCAGTGTTCTCAAGTTTTCTGTTGTTCTTTAAACTGTACTGAAATAGTTTTGATTTTCAATTCAGTATTTGCAGTTTTTTTGGAGCAATATTCTTCAGCTATATTGCTTAACTCACTGCTTAACTACATTTCATGTAGCAAGATGAGAAATGGTTCATTGGGACTCAAACATGGCGGCTTTGTCTTTTCCTCCAGTGCACATCCTCCTCTGTGACTCTCCACACAGAGTGCAGGATCGTAAATGCATTAGTTTGACGGATTAAGCGTGACGCTGACATTAGATAGAAAATCGTAGCTCGCGGGCTGCGTGATGCACATGATCCAACAAGAGCCAATTCAATCAGGAACTGTACAAAGAGAAAATTTACATTAGTAGTAACGGTTTTGCTTAGAATGGATTTAATGTTGTAACTTTTAGTGGTCTCCATCTCTGCCAGCAGTGTTATTTATGTGACTGTATCAACCGTGATTTGTGTCCGATCACATTCAGACTGCATTTTGATCTGTATGAGTCTCCAGCCCTTCGGAATGTTTTTTGTTTTTTTACAGTTTTATTTTTGTTGGTTCATTTTCTTGTCTTCAGTGCTTTTGTTTTGCTCAGAACTGTTCACCTCCTCCTGCATTTCCTGTAGCTCTGTGCTAACTATGGGATCACTGGTCTGGAGCAACATGTCCCCCCGCCATAACGTGGCCTTCAATCTGGAGCCAGACTGGTTTTAGCAGGAACAATCTCAGCTAACTAAACATGCTGTATTCTAAACCCTCAGTGTGTTATTGAAGAGAGTCATTCCAAAAGCATATGAAACCAATCTGGTCATGGAAAAAAGACAATAATCAATTTTTCTAACAGAGTAAGTTCATCTTCTGGTAACACTATTCAGTAGCAGGTCATTTGGCTACAGATGCTGTCAGGTTTTAAAAGCATATTTTCACTGATTTAACCTCCTGTATTTCTGCCTTACTGGAGGGAAGGGAAGATCATTGTGTCGCCCCCTGGTGGCTGCTGTCACGCCTCAGTCAAACAAAGGGCCCGTCTTCCACACAGGGAATTTTATACACGACCAGAAAATGATGAAAATCAGTGAATTTACAACCCACCACTGGCCCACAGCAGCACGCCTGACAGCTTCTGCCTACCTGGGATCGTTACGCTACCAACCAGAGATCTGAGGTTGTAAAGAAATGAACCTGAGCTTCATTTTTGTATTTGCCAGGCACGAAATCACATTTTCCTGCCTCGGTCGTGAGCATTCACCTTTTTTACTACCTCTTTCTCGCCTGTCCAGAGTGTTCTGCCAACTTCTTCCCTGAGGCCTTTTAGCTGACAAAGAGTTGTACCGGCTTCACCACTGAGCTGGCAGCATCCAGTTCGCTTTCTGCGTGCTCTCTAATATTCAAATAAAAACCACAACAACAAGCAATACTTGGCTGTCGGCTGATGTGCGCCGGCCTTGTTGCACAGCCTTTTTTTTTTTTTTAAAGTTGTTGGCAGTTACCCATGATGTAGATGATACAGTTGGGTCTGCTTTTCCAGGAAAATTCAGATACAGCTTCTCTCGGTGCAGTTGAAAGGCGGTTGGTATCAGTACCATGTTGCATTAAAACTTCCTAGGTACCAGCAGCCATATGTAACTGAGCTGTGTAATAACGGAAGGCTAATAGGAGCTTATGGAGAGGGCTCGGTGCTTGCTCAGTCAGGGAGTTTTAGTAGAACCATATTACTCCTGCAAAAAAAAAGCCCCTCCGGTCCCTGTAACCTTTCACACATTCAGCTGAGGAAAACTATTAATAATCCAACCTGGGTTCAATGTGGCCTCGGCCTGGTCAACAGTATTACTATATCATCCTAACTAATCATTATTGTTGCTACTGTTGATTCTGTGGAGCGGGTTTGTTTTGATGTGTCATTTGTATGTGTGTGTGTGTGTGTGTGGGTATGGGTGCACCATTGGAGTGGTTGTTCCATGTATGTATGTGTATATATGCGCATATTAAGACTTATAAAAAGAAAAATCTGAGCACAAGTTTGGGTTTTGATTAATTTAATTGTTTTATGTAATTCTATGCTGCAATCCAAAGAATAAACATGTATTATAATACATTTATAATTTTCTTTTTTTTATCATCTGAACAGTAATCTGTAAGAAAAAATAAAAAAAGGAAAATTAACAGTATTTGTTCTTTATTTGTACCAAACTGGTCTAATGTTTAAAGAAATCTGCAGAGACTGGAGCAGTATGTAGTGTCGTGACTTCAGTCAATGAGTTTTACTTCACGGCACTTAAGCTTTTTTTCAGCATGTTTTTCTTTGTCCTACACTGTTAAAATACACTTATGAGGTAACCACGTTTCTAAAAATAAACCTGGCTCTGTTGACTTAAAAATAAACTACATTGGAACAAACAATCATAACCCCAAGGTCCACTTACTTCTTCCTGAGCTTTCAACTTTACCACCGTCTTCTTTATCAGCTAAAGTTTTCTGAGTTGTCTTGGACATTGATCTGTTGACATGCTCAGTGAATCATCGTTTGTTGGTCGCCATCTCATTTCCACCAAAAACACTGTGTTACAGCTGAAAGCTCTGGAAAAGCTATTAAGTGGATGTTGATTTGGGATTGTTTTGCTAAATGACCATTTCAAAAGTCAAGAGTGCTCTTTAGTTTAACTTTTAAGGACCAAGGCTTTTACAGTTTTGCTTAAAGAACATAGTTGCCACAAACAATGAACAGAACTTTTAACTTCATATAAATTGACTGTACATGGTCCCAGTTGGAACAGAACCCCTTGCCGTGTTCATGCCTAACTTTACACATTGATGTACAGACAAAATAAACCAAGACACACTACATGGACTCTGATCAGTTTTTATTCCCTTGTAAATAGAATATCAATAAAAACACACCTTAAAAATAACAAATAAGGTTTATCCAACAGATGAAAAAGTAACAAAAGGCTTATGTAGATTTTCTACATAGCGATTACAGAACAGTCTACTGTCCAAAAAAGGCACTAAATCTTGAAATAGAGAAGAACGATAGGGGATAAAAAAAAAATCAATTCAAACTGATAAAACAAGCATCTTGTTGAGGTTTGATATTTTTCCACTCTATTGAGAATTATTGAAGAGTTTATTGCCAAAATGAAAATGGTAACCACTCAGAAGTTTTTGAAACAAATTTTTTATATGACTGATAAAATGTTTGAGCCAGATGTTCATTTTTTAAGTAGTATTTACAGTCATGGCTGATTAAAGGAAGAACATTAAGAATGGAACATCTACATTTTATGTTGAGCGCGTGAATGCCAACTTTTTAATTTGCACCTAAATAAAAACATTTTGGAATATAACTCTTCAAATGTCTTACTGCATCTCATGTATATTCAGCATTCAGTCCTGAGGCATGAACTGACTGACAACACTGACAACCAGATCCCTTGTGCTCTCTCTCACAGCAGACCTCAGATCAGATCCTCTCCAACCCCATTAACACCTTCATCAACAAGTGCCAATGGAAGCGTGCACAAATCCAAGCAGTACAGTTACTGTGCTCTGTGTTGCTGTGTGGCAGGTGTGTTCCCAGAGGAAACAACAGTTGGATTTAGCAGGAGAAAGACAAATATGTTCAAGATATAGTTAATACCTGTGCAGGTGTTAAAACAGGATCTGATGTGAAATGTCAGCTGATTTGTTCCTGTGAAGAACCAGCAAAGGAAGCTCATCCTTTCAAACAAAACAGTACAGCAAGGCAACAGAGGACTGAAGGCAGATGATGAAACTGCATTTTAGCCAATGAAAAGACAACCAGCCGCCGTCAGTTCTGTCAAACAAAGTGCACTGAGTCGTCTGACACAGTGTTGAATAGAACTGGAAGAGCATAGGCTTTCTATGTCATGTATACATGTAGGTTTCCATTTCATGATAACTTTGACTTATGCATTTCAAGTTGATTATAACAGGAATACATGGCACTCTGATTTTGTAAATAAGAAGCACAAAGACAAATGGGGGTCAAAAACTGAAAGCAAAATGAAATGTAGTCAAGAAACAAAGTCCAAGACTGATCATTCAATGAAACCTGTAATAGACCATGAGATTGCTGTCATCGAATCACTTGTTCTGGTTTTACTCTGTGAAGTAGGTTTTTCTAGTCTATTTCTTGTATTGATGACCTAATGAACTCTGGCCTTACTTTAACACTGTAGTGTTCAAGGAGGTTTAATCTTTATGATCCTAACAAGCTTGTCTGAGGTGAAAAGGAACAATTGTCAATCACCTGATAAGTCTGCTCCTTGTTTGAATGGGTCCACAGAGTCAGACAGAAAATGGTGAAACTGACAATGTTGAGGAAGGAAGAGGATCTGAGAGGGAAAATTTCTCAAACTAAGACAGCAACCTCATATTTATCATTTACAGTTTTCATTGTCTCTCATTTGAACTCTTTTTACTTTCAGACTTTTGGCTCCAACAAGACTAAATATAACAAAAAAATAAAACTACTTATACACTTCACATCAATTTGCTGCTTCAGAACTCCAAAGTACAACTTCATGAGAAGACAATGAAGGCAGCAACTGAAACGATTCAAAACCCTGAAATAATCTCAAAAGTATGTCGTCCTCAATGAATCCACAGATTCACTTCAGAAAAGGCTTCTGCTTAGCAGATTTAAAAGAAAATTTAAAAAAACATTTTCTAACCCTTAATGGGATAGTAGATTTTGATATTTTGGTGTAAATAATTCAAACATATGACGCAGAGCTACATAACTGACTAATGATGCCTTAATTTATATAAACGCTTAAAGCAAAGACACCCAGGACAGCTCTGCTGCCGTACGATTAAAGAGACATTCCACCACAAAACTTAAAAGTCTAGACTCTTCAGTCGGAAACCAACATTGGTGAGTTGTGTTAGTATTCCACCAGGATGAGGGGGGAAAACAGATTTTAGTATTTCATAGACTATGGTGGAGGCAGGATGAATTAACAAATTCTTTTTTGAAGTGGAATTTCCCTTTACTTTCAAATTAATATTTATTGGCTCGAGTTCAAGAAGGAATTTCCCTTTTAAAAAGGACACAGACGTTGTCCCAGATCAGCCAGTGAACCATCTTTACAGCTTCATCACAGTTTGCCATGAGTCTCCTCTGAATAAAGCAGCTCTATAGTTACTTTTACTCTCGACTGTTTAAACTTTGATTCACATTGAAGCAGCTGTGGAGGAACCTGTGGGGTGTAGCTTATAGCTGCGGGGGGTAAAGTGAGGTATTTGTGTTGAGTTTTTAAACTCTGAACTAGTAGCTTAGCCTGTAAAGCACCTGGTGATGAACAATGATGAACTGATTTGAATGAAGCCGCGGAAGCGTTGGCTGTCACAGAACATCATGTGTTTAGCTTTCTTGCAACAGTTGTGATCCAGTGATGTACGTACAGCCATTGTAGAAATCCTCCTTCATGCACTGACTCTGTGTTAGTACACTGCACAAAATAAGGCACTTTAACTTAAAACCATACAGTAGATTTCATGTGTGGAACAAAATAAATGTAACATTATTGGCTTGATACCGGACGACTGGATCACTTAATAATCGATACACCAAGCTGCAGGATTATTTGTAACATTGTAGCTTGTGAAAACGTGTTTAGTGTCACATAAATACTAACTTTTATGTGGTATTCTGTTATAAACTAGCACTTTGTAAGATGATGATGTAATAAGAAGTAGTCCTGACTTCAGAGAAGCTGAGATTAGCATAAAGCAGAGAACGGTTGGACTTCTACAATGGCTGTACAGGATAAATATTTCTTGTTTGATCAAACATTTACCTTTCAGCTAAAGAACACTTCTTGCTGTGGTTGTTTCAAGAGAATCCTACTCACTCGCTTAATGTTAAACTATATTACTGGGGAAAACATTGGTTTCCCAAATCATTTGTTTCTCTTCCTGCCGCCTCTCTGTTCTGTCATTCATACTTATCAATGAAATGTTTCAACAGCAGGGACTTTAAGCACCATGATATTGATCCAATAAAGTGTCATTTAAAATGAAAAAACAACTTTAAACATGACAGTGTGTGTGTTTAGAACACATGGCATATCGAGTACAAACACAGATATACCTAAAAAGGAAATGCATTTTGCTTGCAATAATTTGACACATCTGATGCATCTTTGATTAACCTACGTATCTCTAACAAAGAATTCCACCCATGACTATCATACACTCAGAAAATACAACAAATTTCAACTTAATACTTTGGCTAATGCTTCACTCACCTTTCACCAACAAGATAGTAGAGCTGCAACCATTAGTCGATTAATTGATTAGTCGATGGATAAAAAGTTAATCGCCAACTATTCTAATTGATTAATTGTTTCAGTCATTTTTCAATCAAAAATGTCAAATATTTGCTGGTCCCAGCTTCTTAAATGTAAAGATTTTCTCCATTTCTTCATCATTTATGACATTAAATGAAGGTTTTGGACTGTTGGCTGGACAAAAGAAGCAGTTTGAAGACGTGACTTTGGGCTCTGGGAAATTGTGATGAGCATTTTCGACAAGTTATTTTGACTTTTCACAGACTAATCGATTAATCAATTAATGGTGAAAATTACAACAGATTAATCAATAATAAAAATAACCATTAGTTGCAGCCCTACAAGAAAGACTCATACTGATAATTTCTCTCCTTTGAAGCTAATATGTCTAGATACTGTAAATAGAAATGGACCAGGTACATATTATATATACCCCAAGTTTATATAAGATATTGTATATATGTATGTGTGTATGCATACATACATGTGGCATATGTACGTATGTATTCACTTTATACTTTCATCTGTAGTATCTAATAACAGTTACTCTGTTGAATACCTCCCAAGTGACTCATCTGTACTGATTATACATCATCTCACAGTGATTCATTCATTTTGCCTGATCACCCATCAGGTAAGTGGGCACAGAAGGGTAACACTTGGTTACCTGGACATCTGGGTTTCGAATTTTTAGACAAATGTGTCGACAGTTTCAAGCTTCCTTCGATATTCATGTATTGAGTAACTTTTTTCTGTTAATGAGTTGTTATTTATATGGAAGCAAAGAAAGGCCAAAAGGATTCAAACCTAATAACAGACTGAATACCTAAATGTGAAGCATTATTGTTGATATTAAAATACTGCTTAATTTTTTATTTTATCTATGGGGTTAAACTCCTTACTGTAATTTCAAGTTGTAAAAAAAAAAGCTTCACCATTTCAAGTGAAGTGGAAAAAAACAAGTCAAATTACTGAAATTTCAGACATCAAACACTGATCCAAGGCAGAAATTCAGATGAGTGACTGAAAACCCTGCACAGTTCAACAACAACAGAAAGCCACTTCAGATCCACTTTCAAAGTGGAGAATATGAAATTACCGACTAGAACCTTCAGTGCTATCCATTTAGTGATATCATTTCATTCAGTTGCTCACAAAATGCAAAATCATTATGGCCTTTCTTTGCTTCCATACAGTGAGCTTATTTTACCAGGGCAGGGAATGGAGGTGTTATTCTGTTTCATTTTTTGAAATCATCTTCACAGCTCACAGAAAAATTATCAACGAGCCGTGACCTCGATGAAACTAAGCTTATTCTGCTGTTCTTCTCACTGGAAGGAATTAACAGCGAACACTTTGAAATATGATCAACTGTGATGCTGATACGCTAAACAATCGGTTAAAATAAAACAAACTTTCAAATTCATGTATTTCTCCTTTGAGGCTGTTCAGTTGTGTTGTGATCACAGTGCCTGAAACTGTTTGAACGTTGTGTCAAACACAGTGTTGTCCTGCTGTGAAAAAATGTACTTGCCAAAGAAATCTGCACAATGCATCATGTCCTGTTAGACAGTCTTCTATGGAAGATAAAATGCCTAAATAAAAGCAAATCAAGAAAATGAAAAACGATACAAATTTCTGTTTGTATTTACTGTATGTACTCATTTACTGTTAAAATTCAATAAGTGATCATTTATGTCACTTTATTTGATTTGTTTTTATTTAGTAATTTCTATCCCCTGCTGGGGAGCACTTCAGCAAATAAAAGTTTATTATTATCATTACTATAATATACTAGTAATATCTATAAGAGTGTAGCGGAGCAGGTTGGTGGTTGGAGGTAGGGTTGGGAGGTATCTCAGGGTTGGAGTTAACACGACTTTTGGTCATTTTTTTCACTTCTTACATTCCTATAAAATCTGCTTGCATATTAACACACCTCTGATCCTGATCCGTTCATCACTCTGACAATTCCAACATCCACCACTCCCTTCAGTCGTCCTCCAGCGTTTCCGTCTTGATGTCATTTCCCATACTGCACCTTGTCCCATCGACCTGATTGGCTAGGGCTTGGTTGCTGTGACTGACAGCCGCCTTCTCCAAACCGATTGGGTCCTGGGGCTCGGACAGCGCGCTGTGGATGGTGGGTTCGTCCTGGAGGGACGGGGAGGGGGGAGACCAGGACACACCTGTCAATCTGGAGCCCTCTGCCTGAGAGCCTGCTCCTGAGACTAGGGAGCGGCCAATCAAAGAAGTGCCCCTCTGTCCAGACAAGCCTCCTCTCCCCAGGGCAGAAAACCAGCTGGGGAGCAGTGTGGGAACCTGAGCGAGGAGAGGAAAAATAAATGGAACATTTGGCAGCTTTTTGGCTCAATCTTGATTTTCTTGCTTGGAATCCAAAGTTTCTACTGCATATCTGTCCGTGTCTCTTTATCTGAGTGCAAAGCTCTTTATAAAACAGTTGTCGTGAGGAGTTAGTGTTGTGCTGTACCTGGGTCGGAGAGGACAGGTCAGCACGACTGAAGCCAAACTGCCTGGCTGAAGCTCTCTTGTCAAATAAAGACACCTCACAACCCTGTGACAGAGCAGCACAGAGGTTATACAATAACCAGGCCATTCTACTGTCACAAGAAAAGTACTGTGAACTCTGACGACTTTACAATGAGTTATTCATAATGCTAGAGATGAAGAAATGTCTGCTTATTCTACTGCTGACCATACTCTCCAAACACAGGGGTCAAATACGTGACTACATGTAAATTTAAACAGGCTACACAAACGAGGATCAAAACAAAATAGATTTTGTAATGTTTCATACACTGTTTAATTTCACTGGCCAAAAGTTCACTGAGCCCCACTGTATATTTACTGTTCCACACATTTATGCCTCCAAACTCCTCAGTGCAAATACAGCCATCTTCTGTTGTCACTGGGCAGCTCTGTGAGAGGCTTTGGGTGCTGAGTTACAACTGTCATCCACTATCTACATCCAGTTTACCTGGTCAGGGAAGTCGTTGCCGTCCACCTCATCGCTGTTGGATTGACCTCCTGGACTCTGAACCTCGATGCCGTGGCTCTCCAAGATGGCTGCTTCTTCAAAAACACAAACCTTATCATAGCATATCGAACGCAAACTACACAATTGCAAACACAATCAAGCGAGCAGTGAACGTAACGCAACGTAAGAACGAAGGAGTTGAGAAGCTGCTACTGCTGCTGGTAAAAATCACGAAACTGTAAAAAGGAACAATTTCCAGGAATCGAGACAGGAATGCGTCTTCTTTACTGATGCTCAGACATGTGTGAAATTATACAGCTGTGTTCGTGATGAGCAGGATGGCATCTATTGGTTAAGTGATACAGACAGCAGGTGGTCAACAAGGATGTGTTCTGAACAGTAAAAGCTCTTTCATGTATGTGTGTATTGATTTATTTAAAGAGTGCCTAAGAAACCAGCACAGCGCACACCCACTCACACAAACACACACACAGAGGTAGACATTACCAATGTTAGCACGCCTCTTGATGTCCTTGCGACGGTTGGCAAACCAGTTGTAGACTTTGAGAGATGTAACCCTCTCCAGATCAGACAGCTTCTTTCCTGTAAAAGACAGACACACACACACACACGCACACACACAAATCAGAAAAAGCTGCTGTATCACTGTCCTCATTCAGTCTCCCTGTGCTTGTTTCTGAAGGTTCATTCAAGCATATTTTATTTCACTGGTCAGAAAGTATCTCTGAGGCAATGCAAAGATCTTCCTTTAACAAATGGCATTTGACCTTTTTTTCCTCAGACAAGTTAGGTTACAATACAATTCACATATACAATGCTGCTGCTCCAATATATTAAAGTAGTGTGTTTGTCATATGATTCTTCTTGTTATATTGTATTCATTGTTGCTACATAAACACTACAGCATATGGGGAGCCGAGGAAGTAGTTGACATCAATTAAAATCAAACCAATTCTGCAATCGGGTACAACGAGATATACTCACCACATTGCAAGAAAATGGATGACAGTTTGCACTCTTGATAAGTGAACGTTGTAAATGCCTGCTAAGGCTTTCTGATGACTTTCTGAGTGTCAGTACACAAAGTAATGCACATGGCAGAGGGAACACTTCAGTGTTTTTTTTTATTATCATGAATTATTTCCCCTCAGTTGTTACTAAATAGGATTTTATTCATAGCTGTTGGAGAAATGATTATCCTTTATGCTCATGATCATTATTATCATTTGTGTTCATGATCTTGTGACACATCGTATATGGTTCGTGACCGGGTCACCACACGCTGCCCGTGTAAGAGGCCAGGCCATCGACCTCATGATTGCCACGAGGCATGTTAACATATCCCTGTTCACAGTTAAGCAACTACCTTATGGCGACAGAAGATGCGGATAATGGAGAAGGACAGGGCATCTTGTTCTTCCCTTAAGATCAACTGACTTGTCAACTACTTCTCTTTATGATAAACTATAGTCTCTTCTTCGCTGCAATGAAATCAGGGGTTCGTCAGCAAGAACGTAAGCTTCCTTTTATCTATACTATATAAGCCTCTTGCATACTCTGTATCCTTGAACAACACTTGCACTGCAGACTCTCTGTGTGTAACCTTGTTCCCTTGTTGCAAGAATAAACCACCTACACTTGTGATCTTCAGACGGGGTGTTCCTGAGTTTGCTTTTTAATTTTCCTAATGATAGCCAATTAAATTTCTAGAAATATCTCTATTTCCCACCCACAGTTTTGACAGCTTCTAGAACACCAAGCTGGAGCTTAACAATTTTGGAATTGTGAGGCATGTTGCTAAAAGTTGGCTAAAAATCAGTTTACTCATGATCAGCAATTATATTTAGTAACTACTGATGGACTATGGATTGATGATGGATCATTTTAGTCAACGTCATTCACTCTTGTTTTTTTAAAATACCTGGTTTTTGAATGACAGCGTTGCAGGCGGTGGCAATCTCCTCTCTCTTGGCCTCATCCGGGTACTGGTTATCACTGAAGTAGCTGGATAGACACACATAAAGCCAATAAAACATTATGTTACATTTTCAGCCAATCCACATGTCTTCCCTTTTAATTTCTTGCTGTTGCCTCCTCCTCACCTCTCCATAACAGCTAGACACTCCTTCCTCCAGGTGAACCTGCTCCCTCGCCGCAGACGGAAGCCAGTAGGGGCGGAGCCAAATGAGGGTGGGGCTTGGTGCCAGTCCATCATGTCGTCCAGAGCCAATGGGGCGGCTCGCATGGCCAGAGTGGCACCTGAAAACAAGTTCATATCAGTATGTCGTAGATTGTGATGTTTAGACTGTTTCTCACTCGAATGCCAATATTTCTGTACCGAAAAATATGTCTCAACTATAATAAAGAAAAAAAAATTTTCTATATTCTAAATTTACTATTTAACTAAATACATTTAAAATGTATGTATATATCGTCATGTTGTGAGGAGTGATTCATTACACCCTGACGTCTGTTCATTTTAGAGCACAGAGCCAAACGGAACAAATTGAAGTCAAGAGATTCTAATTAAAGCATAATGCCAGTCTTTTTTCTTCCCTATGGAGGACACAGGCTAACTTGAACTAGATGTACTGATTTCTTCATACTGTACATTCCACTATATTGGTCTCAACAATTTAGTCATTGTTCAATCTCAGGAAAAACAGTTTAGTCTTTATTTCCATAGCCAGGGACATCTCAAGATGCCAGTAAAAACTTTAACACGTGGCATGGTTTTCTTTTCTGTCCAAAGACTGAATGGCTAAAATGCATTTACTACCTTTTAGTCCACATTGCATTCACAGCAATGAATATCAATGAACTGATGTTTATGATTAGAGATGCCAATGTCAAGTGTCTAGAGTCCTGCTCAAGGAGACTATGACAGCATGCAATGAACAAACTGATTGTCCATTGTAAACCATGCTTTTAATAGATAACTATCTCTTCTCATTATGTTGTAGAAGGGCTTGTCCTCATTTTTGCTCAGTCAGTGTTGAGAAACCATGTGTTATTGAAGTCAGCACTGCCAGTTATGCATTCAGAGCAGCTTCCTTGTTACTGAAAAACAGGTCATCCATTTTATTTTACAGTATATTTTCACAAGTGGAGGGTGGTGTTACCAGGGTTGGTCTTCTCAAGCTGGTACCAGCGAAAGAAGGCTCGTTTCTTCTGTTCGCTGAGGTCTGATCCCTGCTGCAGGAGCCAGTGAGAGATCCGACTCTGGCTGATCCCTGGAGGAAGAGGAATGGAGATCTGTCACCTCAGCAGGCTGGATGCTTGCTGGCATGACGACTCTTTCTGGTGGCAATTCAGTGGGCCTGGTCTAAGTGGCAGATGAAGTTGATACTCACCCGTTACCTGAGCGACCACAGCCTGGGAGATCCGCCTGTTGGCCAGGAAAGACTTAATCTCCTCTTTGATCACAGCACTGTCCCTCCTACGAACAGAGAGGAGGATCTTTGCTACTTTTGTTTACCACAAAGTACAATCAAATTTCACATCTCCAACAGTCTGACATTGCTAACACATATGGCACAATATTACCATCACTGTCTGAAACCAGCTATAACTCAGCAACCCACATACAGTCTATATTAATGGCAGTGGCTGTTGAAGCTGAATATGTGCAGGAATCAGAGGCCACATCCTGCTGTAATATTCACTGCTCTCTTTCTGGTTTGATTTCCACGCACCCTCAAATCAATACCTCTCTGATTGCTGCTGTATGACTGCAGACTACAGATGAGAGGCACCAGTGTGTGTGTGTGTGTCTGTGTGTGTACAGTATATGTGTGAGAACTGTAGGCATTAATCCTTGCATCATATTCAGATTCAGTGTGAGCTACAGGCAGGCTTGTCGACCAGCAGGCTCTCTGTATTAACACCTGCTCTGTGATGAAGTGATCTTCTGTACACAGCAAGTTGCCTTTGGGTACAAAAGCCACCTATACATTTTGATAGCAATCCATAACAGGTTCCCTTAATTATTTTTTTCAAATAATTCTGACTACTGTATGTCCTTGACTTCTCCCACTCACTTTATGTTAGAAAACATTGATTCCAATAAATCTCACCCATAGAATGGTCAATGGAATGTATTTATATAGCGCTTTTCTCGTCTTGCCAACCACTCTATAACACAAGCCAGCATTCACCCACATTCATACACTGGTGGCAGAGGCGACCCTGCAAGGTGCCACCTGCTCATCAGGACCATTCACCCACATTCACATACTGATGACACAGCAGGAGCAATTTGGGGTTTAGTATCTTGCCCAGGAAGACTTCAACCAGTAGATTGCGAGGGGGCAGAGATCAAACTACGACCACTCTACCTCCTGAGCCAGATGTGAATGATTGACTGGGTGTTCTATGCCCTTCATCCTCAGGGGACAGTAATAAGCCCTCTATGGATTGGCTTGCCAGAATAAGGCACACAAAAGGTGAAATTTATGCTCAATGGAAAGATTGTATTTTCAAGGCTTATTTTTTGATTTTTCTCGAAGCTTTTCTATGACAGAGTCTGGAACTGTCTCCCATACAGTGGATTCAACAGTCCCAATCACAGCTGCCTGAAGCCAGTCACATTATGTACTGAAAAGATAGTGTAGCTCTAAAACAATATTTCCATTCACCATCAAGATAACATCCCTGAATACATTCGCTCAGCTGGTCTGGTTCTTCTTCTTCCAACCTCGTCTAACCTTGTCAAAGTCAAGCCAAGTCTAGTCTGGTCTTACCTCATCAAGTCCTCCACCTTGTCATCAACATCTATGTCTTCTTCACTGGTCTCAAACCCATAGCCTGGTGCCGTCACACTGCCACTGACCACACCAAGAGGAAACCGGGGTGGTGACAGCTTCCCATTGGCAACAGCGACAAGACCGTTCTGAGCGACGGCTGCCATGGGGACAGGGGAGGCTCCTGGAATCGGCAGCGGAGGGGAGGTGGTGTCGAAGTTGTTATTCGGTGATAGTGAGAGTCGGTTATCAGGGAAACTTGTCTGAGTGGCGGTGGAAGTCATGGAGGAAGAGGCGGCCACGGCGCTGGAAGAAGACAAGGAAGACGAGGGAGGCATGTAGGAAGGTTTATGGGTCAACTTGTGTCCATGTTTCCGGTCCAAGTGGTCCAGGGTGTCCAGGGCGTGGAGGACCTCCACCTGTGTGATTCCCGTCCTCCTTAGCCTCTGGAGGAGGTCAATCTGCTCGATGGTGAAACGAGGCTCTTCACACTGCTGGAACATCCTGGAGGAGAGCAGAACAACACTATGAATGGCAAAAAAAAAAATGACAAGACACAACACATTTACTCAAGTGCTGGACATTGTTGCACCGGTTTGAAGCAGTGGTACTTTTTTGGAGACATACCATTAAATATAATGCATCATTAAAGTTCAGTCTACTCTAGAATAAATGGAGTTAGTTCAGCTACGTGATTAAAATACTTCTTGTAGGTTATGCCCATGATCAAATTAGACTTGATTTTCTCCCACAAGACAAAGCCGCTGTATATTAGATAGCTCAGCAGCTGTAAGGAGCACTACACACTACATACTATACAACTACATTTTTCTGCGAACAGAACAATTCTGTACAATTTAGTACATTTTAGTTTCTGATCACTAGTAGTGTTTCACAGCAATGTTGTACACAAGGCCAGTGAGATTCACATCCTGCCATTAGTTTCATGATATTCTGCTGATCGACAGTTGGTGGCAGAAATCCATCAAAGAAATGAACCAACAAAGGCAATGAAGAAAGACTGCTAGCAAGACCACATGGATGGAAACAATCCACAGTTTAACTTTTTAAATCAGCTTTGGAAAAAATGTAGGAAATGTGATGAACATGTTTCTTATAGCTCAAGGATACACATAATGCATTTCGGTGAGAAACACTGATTATAAACAGAATTCAGTCCTGGTTGATTATCTTCCACATCACATCCAGCACATGCATGGATTGTATTTTGTGAATCCATCTTGCATGAGTGCACAATTTGAATCCCACTCATTAAAGGTGGACTCCACCAGTGAGTGAGAAATCTAATCTATACTGTAGAGAGGTAATTAAAGGATGCAAATACATTGAGTGGCTATTGCACAAAAATACTTGCTGTACATGGTGTGTCAAAAATGGAGTCTAATGTAATATAAATCTACATTTTCTACTTCTGATTAATTAACTGATAGCTCATTAATGACCTTTCTCTCACCACTGAGCTTCACATGCCTGAAAACCCACACGAATGAAACAAAAACAGTACAAAATGGAAGTACAGTCACATCTGTTAGCTTCCTGCCTGCAGATTTACAGCACACATACACACACACACACACACAGTAAGACATCAGAGCTCAGCAGCTGCTATCCAGATATGAAGTGCATTCCTCCAGACTAAAAAAGGCTTTTATTGTTGTGGATACCATTTAAACCCCAATTATCAGAGAAATGTTACCAACGTAATGTAATGTATGAGATGTTTTCAAACCACAAACATGCTCACGTCAGGGAAATGAGTTGTTGCTTCCCCACTACATTTGTATTTTGATATGACATGTACTTTCAAATGTGCTCTGCGTTGTCATCTCTAAAAAAAAAAAAAACTGTCACGATAATAGTCACTGAACTGAAGCGAGAGAGAAAGAGGGAGAGCAGGAGAGGAAGATAAACAGAGAAATGAGATAACACATCTGTCTCAATGTTCTTTTTTCTGAAGCCGAGAAGAAAAACAGGCCACAGCAGAGAATCAAAGTCAGCAGACATGTCAACACTTATAGAGAAGGAGGGCGAGGGCGAGTGTGTATCTGTGCATGTGTGTGTGCGTGTGTCTTGGGAAAAATGCCAAGAAAAATTTACATCTGAGGCAGCCAAGCTCCATACTTTCTCTCTCTCTGCTGCAGAGGATGAGTCACGCTGTATAAAGTTAGATGGATATATGGGATCGACACAGGACTGCAAAAGTATGGAAAATCATAATCTCAGCTGTTCTGTTTTTTTATTCTATAATCAGTGATCAAAGTCAACAAAATCAAATTAACAATTAAATGATTTGACTAGTTTTAGTGTAGTATTTATTAAGTCTTTTTACAATCTTCCTGCATTGCGGTTATTGCAGCTCTTTACAAAACTGATATAATCAACACTGATATCACATTACTTTTAGCACAGCTGCAACACAATGGCATCAAAAATCTGTGGTTTACGCAACATTTCTCTGACCAAAGTGCAGCATGAAAGGAAACTAAAAGTATAAGAAACACTCATTATACTGTCCTTAAAAAACCCCACAAAAGTTGGGACAATGTGAAAAAAAACAGAATACAAATGGTTTTACAACATGTTCCTGAGGCCATGTAATAATCTCCTTTCTACAATCATGTGTTTGACAAAGTGTTGAACCTCTCTCCATCCTTGCTTGTGAACGACTGAGTCTTTCCAGGATGAACCTTTCATACCCAGTCATGATACTATCACCTGTTACCAATGAACCTGTTTACCTGTGGAATGACCCAAACAGGTGTTTTTGGATCTGTCCACAACTTTCACCGTCTTTTGTTGCTCCTGTCCCAAATTGTTTGAAAACATGTCGCTGCTATCAAATTCAGAATAAGCAGATATTTACAAAAATCAATGAAGCTGATGAGATTAAACATTAATATATTGTCTTTGTAATGTTTTCAATTAATACATGTCAAAAAGAATGCGCAAATAATCACATTCTTATTTATGTCTTACACAATGTTCCAACTGTTTTGGAATCAGGGTTGTATCATCTAATTAAAATGTGACATGATGTATGATTACAATTTTTATTCATTGTGCAAGTCATCGTCATTATCAGCTATTAGGCCCTTCTTCAACAGACGGCAGTAGAAAGATGACAGGAAATGAAGAAAGAGAGAGTTTGGGAATGACATGCCACAAAAGTTGCCAGCCAACGGCAAACCAGGGATGTTGTAGTTCATGGATGACACCTTAACCCCCAGGCCACCAGGGTGCCTCACCAAATAACTTTTAATTAACCCTGCCTTCTTTTGCCTCTCAGGACCTGCCATTCTTGCCCCTGTCTAACTTTGGCCAGAGAGACAGCTCTATGGAGAGTGATGGTGGCCATCCTTATAAAGAGGAGGCTCTGTTGAATTTTGTTTTGCTCTGTGTGCACTGCGAACTGTGAGAACTACAGCCTGTGTGTTAATTTGCCAGATGCAATCTAGAGGCAAATTTAGAAAGATCAAAGGAAACAGGATGTATCTGAGTGTAATCTGACTGGTCCAAATGAGATCAGCGACAGCTTTGCAAAAAATGCACTGAAGCTGCACCTATTTAAAGTTCAGTCAAGAGGCCGTGTTGACAACAATGGACACCTCTCCTCTACTGTAACATCTCTTAACATCTCAAGAAACATTGGAAAATGGATAAGTAAAACTTATTTTTAATCAAAGCAGTTGGATTTTAGAAAAGGAACCTCAAAGGCTGTGGAATCTTTTATCTTGCAGAATCAAAATCAACCCCAGTTTGGGATTAAGACAAACAGAGGAGGGTTAAAAACACACAAAGAAAACATGACTTTCAATTAACAAATATTCCTTTTTGCATATGCGTGAATGAGCAACTGTCATCTGACCAAACAGTTATTTAATAAATATTTATGGCCTGATGTAGCTGCTAAGTTGGTCTTGCAGCAGCCACTCTGGCAGGAAACCAACATTCCTTTAAAAGTTGCTCCTACTGTAAGAAGTCACAGCAGCTTTAGACGCACAATGACACCATGTGATAAGGGGGCAAACAGAACTTTTCCTTCCTGCCCTGAGAAAAGAATCAGACTAATTATTTATCATAGCCTAGCAGACAAGAGTGTATCTCATCCAGCATGCATCTCTCTCCCCCAAAGCAAACAATATCAGGGCAGGAAATCCACCTTCATGTACAGCATTTGTCACAGTGGCTGTCAGACCAGTTTGAGATTAAGCCTTCATTTTTTTCACACTATCTGGAATAAGGGCCAGCCAGCTAGGTGGTCACTAAAGTTCCCCATTACAGCTACAGAACATTAACAGAGCCTTTGGTGAAAAGATAACATTGACAGAATAAGAACAAAGCACCTTATCAAAGTACTCCAAACTTTATCTTGCAAAAAAAAACAACATTACGTGGTCCAGCTTTAAACTGATGTTGGCAGCTTTGAAAGTGCTGATGGTAAGTGGCATTAACTGAAGAGTTCAGGCTTTGGTGGGCTGACAGCAAACCAGCAGAACACGGAAGCAGAGATTGTGTGTTCCAGTTTGTGTGATTATGTGAGGCTGGGGATGTGTGCGAGTAGGGATAGAGGGACTAGTAATCAAATAGTGCTGACTGGCACTGCTCAACTCCTTAAAGAGATTTCTGTTAAGCAGCAACAGCAGGAAGTATAGGCACACATGATGACACATGCACTGAAGTCAAAACCAGGGTAATACCAACTCAAAAAAGTAATATGCCCTTCCAAATTATACAACCATGTGTGAGTGTTGGATCAAGACCCTGAACGACCACCAGCTCTGCAGCCGAATTTGACCTGACCTCTGTGTGCAGAGAAAACTTCTCATCAGACGATTATGTTGATATATATTGATAAAGTCTTTGTATCATCATCAGATTCACTCCTCAGACCAAAAAAAAGAAACACTGCAAGACCAGGCTCTGGCTTTACCTGGTTTTAACTGTGTGTACATCCAAAGCAGTATCATGTTCGCTGCACTCAAAGGTGTGAGCCTAGTAAAGGTTTAACACGCTCAAGATAAAGTGTAATAACACTCCTGAACCCAGTGACCTGCCTGAGATCCCAACCAGACGTGGCATGAAGTGTAGCCCGGCTGCTGCAGACGTGAGCCAGCTGAGCACACACACACAAAAGACATTTAATTACAGTAGACAACTTTTCAGAACTGGCCTTCAAACCCCACATTTAACAGAAGAAGAAAAAAAGCGCAGCTGGTTCATGTGTCCGGAGATAACAGTGTAGTAGTCACAAATGTCAAGAGAGCACGTCTGCAGAGTGTCCTCCTCAAATGATCCACTTTCACGCCGAATCACATTGAACAAATAATGGATTTTAATTTCAGCCTGCTTCTTGGAAAACAGGCATGTCCGACAGAGGGTGTCTCAAGACGTTTGATGGATGACGAAGAACAACTCCTCAATTCGGCATTGAACTTGTACTCTAAACCATCCTGAGCACAACAGTGTTTCACGTTTTCATTACTGGTTCCTGTTTTTCACCGTGATTATCGCACTCTGCTAAAATACAATGTGCACCGCGGCGGCGAGCATTGTGGAGCAACGGGAAAAGTTGACATTGTGTTTGATTAAGTGTTTCTTGGCGAACTAGCCGCATGCCGAATTAAAGATGGACTCTTTATTATTCGGTTAAGACCGTTAATATCAGTTGAGGTGACGTGAACCGTAACCGCCAAGTAAAACGCCGCAGCGCAGACGAAAATTTTAAGGAGTTTTCAGTTATGAGCACCCAGAGAAAAGGAAATGTGTCCGGCTAGCAGCAGCGTTTAAACACTCTACTCACCTTAATATTCCAGTCCAAGAGCCTCCACAGATGTTTCTTTGACCATATATCTGTCGGCTCGGAGTGCCAGGACACACGGACACTGACAGTTTTCCCAAAATGTCTCCTCTGTTTCTATTGGGCTTCAATCCACCGTCAGACAGATTCGCCTTTTGTCCGGCAGACAGGCGCCATGTTGACACAATGACGCAAGGAACGACGGGAGTCGCAGTTTAGAGAACCTACTGTACTCACAGAGGGGCCTCTTTATTAGGTACACCTGACACCCAGTACAACATGCCTGGACTACTGCCCACCTTTATGAGGTGTTGAGCTTTTAATGACAGTGCTGACAGAGAAGTGTTCATTCAACTCAATGAGCCTGCACTGGAGGATGTTTCTAATATTTTGTCAACACAGCATTTTATTATGTCACTTAGTTTGTTTGTCTCAGGACATAATATTGTAATATGCAGCTTCAGAGCCGAGTATTTAGTTTCTGCTTTATCACAAACACTAAATCAATTCCTGTCCCCTATCTTATGTTTATTTATTCACAATGTAAAGGCAACTCTCTCAACACATGACACCTTATTGTACTCAAAATCTCTCCAAAGTCCCTTGTTCTGTACCCACACAGCTGCAAAACATGGGACCAGACAGAGGTGGACACAGTGCTGCTCCCGTGACCTTTCAGTAATTGGAACCACCAGGTCACAGTTCTATCATGTACGTTAGTGACATGAAACAGTTTCAGCAGCTTGACAGCGTTTCATCGTCACAATCAGTGAACATTACTTACACATAACCATAACTCTGTGCTCAGACGAAGGGTTTTGTTTAGGTATAGGGTTCTTTTTTTAAATGACATCAGTGTTAAGCTTGAGCAAATTACAGCAGCACTTGGGCAAATCGGCTCATTGTAGGGTGTTTGGGCAGAGCCAGTGAGCGGTTGATGTGCTGCTCTGGTGTGACTTTAGGGCAAAAAGATCCCATTAGGTCTCAGACATAGTGAATCCTGATTAAAAACGAGTTTCAAACAAGATTAATTTCAGCACTCAGAACAAAAAGTGCAGCGTCATCCTACTTGTGACTTGTGTCTAGCGCTGAAAATCTTAGTCTTAGCACTTTTACCCATAATGCCACTGATGTATCAGGACCCAAAGGAACCTATATGGCCCTTCCTTAGATCAGCTTGTACTCATTATTTAGATTCCGTTTTGTATTCTAGCTGCCTGATCATTAATTAATATACACCTGGGAGAAAACAGGAATTCAATTATCACTCTGGTATAGTTACAAAACATACAGTGCTATAAATCCTGGCTCATCAAACCTGTGTTGCATTCTCCCATTTATTAAAATCAGTATTCCTCCTTCATCATTTTGTTCTCTCGCTGCTGATAATTTGGTGGTGCTGATAATGTATCACCAAGTGATAATATGAGCAATGCAAATCCCACAATATGTATTTATTATTGTATGTTGTTTGTCTATGCCGATGCATGATTTACTATGATGTTTTATCGGACAGACCTTATAGGTAAAATTGAAGCTCTTAGTAATATGATTTAATGCAGAATTTAAGAAAACAGACAGCACCACTACTGTACTGAACTACAATATTATTTTATTTATTGGTAGAAAACATGTGAGTCTACAGTACAGTATAAAATATAAAAATAAATGTTTCTGACAACTAGCACCTAGACATAGTTAGAGAGTTACAAACAGTAGTTTTAACGAAACAGATCTGTATGTGTATGTGTATGAGTGTGCGCAAGTGTGTGTGTGTGAGTTCAGGAGGGAACCCAGACGTTGCCGTGTGTGTCGGGAGCCTGGCTGTAAGGAATATTCCAGATCCAGGGCTGATCTGAAAACAGAGAAAGAAAACAGATCAGTAAAATTAAATGTGAATACTCTGGTTTCATAAATAAAAGGGACATTGAAGTGGACAGCATGACAGCATTTATTCCTCCTACAGTTTCTTCATTCATTGTCTAAGCAGGAGTACATATAAGTGGCATCTCATAGGTCTCCTCAACTTTAAACTGTGTCCATTCAGCTGCACTGATCTAGTAAAAGAAATTGGAATAAATGGTTTCAGAAATAATGGTATGTAACATATGAACTAATCATGAATTTAAATTATTTCTAGAATAATTATCAGAAGGTATTGCAAAAAATGTCAGTCAAACCCTCAATGGAGGGTTGTGTCATCAATGGAGCTAGAAGACAAAATGTAAGCATTTCACAAATGAGCTTGACAGATGACTAGTGACTTGGCTGTATTCCAGATTTTCTTGTAACTAAATTCTAGAAATCTACAGTAGAGCAGTGCAGGAAAACTACTCATCAACTCAACCTAATTTGCAGAACTATTCACATCTACGTAACACTACCACACTGAACAAAGCCCAGGGAGGCCATAGTGTATATGTCAATAACAAAACAACATTTACTGATGATGACAGTTTGAGGAGTATATTTTGTTGATGTCTGCCATTAATTACAGTACTACAAACCCTATAATCATTTTTCAACCCAACAGGGGGAAGATCTGATCTAGAAACAGCATTATATTCAGACCATGTAGTATTTTAACCAAGGTTGCACATGAGAGGACCCAAGCTAGAGTCAAATACATGAGATCAACAGAGTCATCAAATAATCCAGTCTGTACATAAATACATCTAAAAGATTTCATATACAAACACTCTCACAGACACTTCTGTACCTTTAGGAGAGTAGCATGTAGGAGGGAGGTCAAAGGGCACAAGGAAACCAGAGGAGGAGGAGGAGACAGGAAATGGATTTTTGTGAACAGGGAAGGTCTTCATGTTCTGGAAGGAGACAACCATCACAACACATTTTACTACACATTGTACACACATTATTCAGCACATGTAATACTGTTTCTTCTACACTGCCATGCATACGTTTGATGGATGAAAACATTCAGCGGTGTCAAGCAGTCAAACGTGAGCAGAGATCTACTGTTTGTCCATGTGTGCTGTTCTTACATAGGCGGCCGGCACATAGAGAACTCCCAGCTCGTAGGAGCGAACCATCACCTGGGTGTTGTTCTTCTCCAGTTGCCCCCACGCTGCTTTGGACAGGTTGGCACTGAAACACACACAGAAACACACAGGTTTTAATGTTTCAGTACAGCTGTGTGCATGCAGCATGCAGAGGATGATTTCAGCATATAAGTAATGTCAAATTATCATTTCAATTAATTTTCAGTAAGAAATAGTTGTCATACAATATCATCTGCTGGTTTGTCTGTTAAACAGGTAGATATAATGATACAATCCATACAACCATAATTCACAAATCATACATATATGTTTTATTATTGCTTATGTTTTACATCCAATGTACAGTATATAACAATTTAACGTGTGAATTAAGTTTTGAAAGTTGTCTTTCTAATAAAATAAGTTGGTTTTTAGACAGAAAAATGAAAAATAAACTCTGACATTTGTATAAAAAAACAATGTAGAGGGTTGTATGTCTTTGAGTGAGAATTTAATGGAAGTTAATAATAATAATATATTTAAGGTGGCGTGGCAAAATGGATTTCTGGTTTTGGAAAAACTTTCTCTCAGTGTCAGAGGTAAGTAATATGTAAGAAATATAAGAACGCTATAAATCACAAAATCACATTTGCAAACAAAGACACACAAATAATTTCACAAAAAAAAACAAAAACAAATATGAAGCTAGCATACACACCTTGTGATGAGGAACCAGGCCAGCTCAGTGAAATCTGGTGACGCCCTCATGTACGTCTTGATGTGTGGCATGGCATGACTCCTTCCTGTCGCATTCGCCTTCCAACGGCTAGACACCAGCACACAAGCACAGGCAAACAAAGCATTTTTAGAAGCTGTTAAATAGAACTTTAAGGAATGTGTAACTCTGAACAAGGCTGAGTAAACTGTAGTTCTTTACTAAGCTAAAACCATCCTGTACATAGCCCTGTTCGATACTTTCTGACCAAATTTTGAATGAAAATGCAATTTAGATGTAGAGCCTTCTAAGTGTGATCATCTCCATTAATTTATAATATGTCTACTATAAATAAATTTCAGGCATAGGTAAATGGCATTAGTGAGTTTGTCGTTAGTATAAGTTAGTATACTTACTGGAAGTAGGAGTGAAGCCAGAGTTGTTTCTGAGCTGTCTGGATGCTGTAGGGAAGAGAGCCTCCCGCTGGAGGACAAAAGAGATGTACATTACAACCATACCAATACTCATCAAACACTAAACAGTCAAATGCTCCATCGGTCTAGCAGTCAGTCAAAAACTGATGTTTGACGTGGATGACTAAATTTATATATAAGTCAACAAAAAAGCTGCCAAAGTGATCATGCTGTGGTTTTAATACAGGTTGTTTTTATTTGCATGTCAACATGTAACATATTTACAAATCAATATTGTAAATGTGAAAAACACTCACCTGGATAGCCTTCTAAACTAGTCCTCACATCTTCAACTGCTGGATACACCTGCAAAAGACCAACCCATTAGCTACTTGTTTCAGAAAAACCTTGATAATCTTAAAGAGAGTCTGGGTAACTTTTTCTGATGTGTGACCAACTTCACAGAATAGCAGCTGATGACAAGAACAGTAGCACAAATAAAGTCATTAAGTCTATACACTGGGTCAGTCATGGCAGTTATAGCAACGTCTTAGTTTGTTTATATTAGAAACTGAAAGCTAGTTGTCACACCAGACCAAGCAAGGATGTAATAGTAAAACCACTGAGAGCATTGAATAGAGCAAGGGTGTGGGTTTTTTTTGCTTGTGCTTGTAATGCTTGCATGTGTTGAACTTCACATACATAAAAGGAAGAATGTAATATATTTTCGGGTTATCAGGTTAAATTTTCGATTAAACTTCACCGTGTATAAATCCCTTTACAAATTGGACTGAGGCAATCAAATGTCCTGCAGGACTCTAAGGACGTGTAGAAATGTGACCTCAAAATGACTGTTCCATTGTTTACCACTTGAAAGCTGAGTTAAATGCCATTCTCTCCAAGAGAAAATAATGACAATAGTAGCAGCAGCAGTCATAGAAAACGTTAATTTGTATTGTACTATTAAGGTTCACCCTATTGTTTTTGTGCTAGCTCGTTATTATTTAAGGAGCTAGAAACATGCAACTTTACACAATAAGTGGAGCTGGGATGCAAATACTTCCTAACAAATATGAGAACATTTGGCCTCATGATAATGCTGAAATTAAGGGCCAAAACTACAATTTTGGAAAGGCCACATCCCTCACATCGTTTTCTGAACTGCATCTGACCATAGATTTGAATGCTGCCAACTTGCTTGTGGATCATTATTGGACCAAGCTTACAAAAAGGTACATAAAGCTTGTTGATATCTATCTTTTGATATTTCTAATACCAAAAACATGTACTTAAACACTTGGTGCAAGTGGGCACACATATTGCTCATAGCTCACATACCAAGTGTATCGGGGGGTCTGCGCGAAGAGAGGATTTCCCCAGCGTGGTCATGGTGCGTTGAAATTCCCCTGCTAACCATTTGGTTTTATCCAGTCCCATAGAGCCGATGCTGGAGAACTGGCCAACCACAGGCCAACTTTCCTCATCGGGAACAGGATCCGTGTGGTCATACAACAGCTGATAAAAGAAAAGAAATTAAATTTAAATATACATTTTAAAAAGTGGGAGAGTTTTTTATTCTTTCCTGAAAATGAAAATGAAAATAAAAAAATGTCTAAAAGTTGATTTTCACATTGCAATGAAATTAACTGAAACTCAGACAAAATATTACATAAAGCTATACTTAACAGAGACAAATTGGAACTACTGGCAGCTATTGACTTCTGTTTCCTTCCTTGATTCTACGTTGGACAGCTATATGTTAGTAACTAGTTAGCGAAAAGAGTGGAGACAAACAGAGAAATCTTTACCTTCCTCAGCCTCAGGTGGCCCCAGCGCTCCATGTCTGAACCAACATATCTCCCTGGGGTTGAGCCCACCAAATAAACCCTGTTCATAGAAGATAAGAGGACAGGATAAGAGTCTACAATCAATGTATTTGTCAAATGTGTGAATGCATATGAGCACTGGCACGTGCCTACCTGGTTTCTGACAGGTCGTGCTCTTTGATTCGTTGGATCCACTCCTCGAGTTCTGGTGCGCGGTATGATGCCAGGTATTCCAGCAGGTCTCTCTTAAAGAAGGTTGGTGACTCACCGGCACTCGCACTGCTACCCTTGGGTAACCGAGGAAACATGGGGCTCATCCACATCCTGGATCCATGGAAATAACCAAACGTTATATCTGGATAAGTGCAACAAATATGAAACTAATGTCGTTCTCACGCTGTACTAGCTCTTCTTTTGATGTGATTGCACAGTAGCCTTCCTTTGTTAAAGAAAATGTTTTAAAAAATCTAAAATACATACACTCACCCTTGTGTTTTCTGGTACCAGTCAGCTCTGATGAGGTTGGAGGTTAGAATGATGACTCTGAAGCCTTCCTCATACCACAGCAACATCATCTTCCTGCACAAAGGCACACAATTATCTGCTTTATACAACAACAACAACGAGTACAGGTTATGGCTCTTAGTGGGGGAATGTGCAATATCTTGGTGTGTATGTTCTGGTGTTTATAGATCCGGGTGTGATACTGTATGTCAACTGGATTTAGATTGTACAAGTGTGCTGCTATGTCTGCTATGATTTTCTTGAAAGCCCAAAGCAAATTTCTCCTAATGGATAAAATAAAGACTAATCTAGTCATATTCAAGTCACCTAGTGCTAAATGTGAATGCACCATTTTAGACAAGAGGCTCACAAACATCCTGACGAACCTTTGCTTGGGTCATACCCAGTATGTTTCAGTTTGTGACAACATCAGGAAAACAATAATACCAGGCAGGATAAGAAATACTTACGTGTGGTGAGTTCCAAATGCAATATCCAGTTTGGCCTAGCAGGGGAAAAACAAATCACACACATTAGTCCCATTTAAAGGGAAATCCAAAGTCCTTAAACAACTGTCTCATTAACAGGCATTTCCCAGTATGATTATCCTACTCTATAGAACAGAGTGTTTAACAGTGGTAGTGATTCCATACCTGGCAGAATCGAACATGTGGAAAAGGCTGTGCCTGCTGCAACAGTCGGGCCTTGGCCTCCCTCTTGTCTCCATGGACGATCAGAACTGGACGATCCCTGTAAACACATCCCCAATCCAATCCTTAAGACATTTATTATAGCAATTTAGAATCAGGAGTTATAATTTCCCATGACGGTGCAATCACAGTTTCACAGGATTTTCCATCCTGGCAAGAATGAAATCTAAGAAAACATGAATTATCATTGGGAATAAAAAGTTTCACAAACACAACTGGACACTAACACATAAAAACCAGTCAGAGCCTTGAAAACACTCGCCATGCAAACACTCTCCTAAATGCTTACCAGATGGGTTTGTACATTTATCTCCTTTTAATCAGGAGTCACTGGCTAGCGGCCAAATTGCACACAACATTAACTCATGTTGTAACAAGAGAGCTTGTGAAAGCAGGGTCTGATTTTCTCCAGTTCGATCATTCCACACCAAGAGAAAACATCTCACATACAGCAATACATGTGCAACAATGTCAGACGAGCCATAACACACTAGAGGGCGCTGCTATCAGTATCATGTGGATATGAGCAGATTCCCACTGAAACAAATGGGGAAATGTTTATAATAATGTGATGCTAACAAAGAAGAAGCAGAACTTACCTGAACTCTGGTGGGTACTGCCTCACCATCCAGGCGATATCAAAGCAGTAGTTAAACTACGAAGGAAGACAGTATACTGGTATTAATGGCTGAAAGATGTAAACAAGAGCCTACAGTCATGCTAACTGCTAGCTGTGAGACTGTACTATGTGCTATTATGCTAATGTCAGCATCATAACAATAATACTAACATGTTGATGTTTAGCATGTTTAGCAGTTTTAGTACCTCTCATGTTTTCTAATCTTACTTTAGCATGTTAGCATGCTAACATTTGATAATTAGAAGTGGAATTGAGACTGATGGTCTGATTAATTAATACAACAAATCTTATTTATGACCTGAAGAGTGACAGAGTTAAAAACCAAAGTACTTCTGTTTAATCCTGAGGGGAACATGAATGACACCAAATTTCATGGCAATGCATCGAATAATTGTCTAGATATTTGACTAAAAACCAAAAGTTCACAGCAATCAGTCCAACAGTTGTTTTTCAGTATGAGTCAAAGTAGCAGGCTGTCCAACCAGCCATGCTGCTAGTATGGCTAAGAAACAGGACATAAGATTGTTTCCACAGTTTAAATAGCTACTCACCTGAACTGATTCTTTCAGGGTCCCAAATAACGGTGAGAGAATGTCTACATAAAAAGAAAAAAGTAATGTTTATTTTAACATAAAAGTGACCAAAGTATTAAGTTTTGAAGAAATCATGATCGACGATATTTAGCCTCCAGTCACCCGGAAGAGGAATTTCAACTTTTTTTCACTTTAACTGTTCCATAAATTCAGACTGAGAGCTTCCCAGTACAGCCAGCCATTTACTGTTGTCCACTGAACAACTCCACTGGAGCAATTGTGCCTTAAGAATATTTGGAATTTAAAAGAATTTATTCCAGTAAGACTTAAAATAAAATGGGCCTGATACTGAACAATTTGTGTTGGCAAGGTAACATCGAGGCAGGGACCTTCTTACACTCATTGTGGGAATGTTCTTTGGTTTTTTCTTTCTACAAATAGCTTACTGGAAAATTGGGTGAATGGCTTGAAAACTCTTCATCTGACTTTGTCTACAGGGAGATCAATCAGTTACCACCAGGAATACATGAAGCAGAATTTGGTTCAGCATTGACAGGCTTCATGACAACAGCTAGAATTATTCTTCACCACAAGAGTCAGACTCAACCAGAATTTACTGACTGGGTGAAGCTGATAACATCCTTTGAATTGATGATAGTTAGGCTAATTGATAACAAAGGGACATTTTACCAGGTCTGGGATGATTGTTTTAGTTATATAATAGGTGGAAATAGGTGCCTATTCATTTATTTAACAACCTTTATAGTTGAGGATATAAGGGATATAATATTCAGGATGATGTGATTTGTCATGGTACGTTTACGTGCTGATATACATTCTTTGTGTATCTTGTATATTTAACTTTGGTGCATCTTTTATATTTAAGTTTGTTCTTTCTTGCATATATTTGACTAATCCAAAATTTTAATAAAACTTAAACGAAAAAAAAAGAATGCCAGACATTCAAATGCTATGTTTTGACTTTCCCTGCTGATATGGGATTTCAACTTGCAACTTTGAAATTAAAAGCATGATTTTCTTGTCTTTAACAGAGCCATACAATTTTATACAATAATACAAATTTTATTAACTTCCTCAAATGTAAAACAAACCTCTGTGCAACAAATGTAATTCAGTTAAACTTTTCGCACCTCTGATATGCAGTGCTCCACTGTTGTACTTCTTGTCCAGGCCTGTGACTTTGTTGAGGTAAAACCTGTAGGTGTCATTTAGACATGGAAGACTGGATTCAAAGAAGTCCTCTGGTTCATCAATATAATAGAGCCGGCCATGGGGACTGGGAGGGCGCTCATTCTCCACCTTCGCTTTCTTTGCCTCAGGGCCCTTAAGCGCCTTCTTTGGTAAATTACTGAGACTCTTCCCCTTCACATCTCCATCGTCATCATCACTATCTGAGAGAGCCCAGCCCGAGCCATCCGACACATCTTTCTTCCGCTTTCCAGCCAATGAGGGACTGGTTTCATACTTTACTGGATTTAACTGGTTCATTGCTGCAGACTGTCTGGCCTCAGAGCCAATAACAAGTGAGGACACAGGTGTGTTAGCTGCTTCTTGTTTCACCGTCACAGTGGATGTTACTGGTTCCAGTTTGGGGCTGGGGGGAGAGGCAGACCACTGGGAGCTGGGATTGGATACAGCTAGTCTGTGGGGCTTAGATGTTGCAGTCCCGGAAGGAGGGAGATCCTCGTCATCATCATCACTGCTGGAGATGGTCCACTTGCCATGTTGACTGTCCTGAGACATGCCTGACCAGAGACAAAGAGAGTTCAGATGTCAGCTAAGCAGCAGGAGGAGAGTGAGGCTGAAGTAAAATGATGGATGTGATTGGATGTTACCAGCTTGAACTGACAGACTGGGAGTGGGTGATGTTGCAATAATTTGGATCTGATTTTGCTGCTTGCTATGAGTGAATTCAACTAATATTCATGCAATTTGGAAGACAGAAAGGCCAACTTATTCTACCATTGTTTATAATAGGAACTCAATAAAGACAGGTGTATTTGTAAATAGCAGTGGATGTTTGCAGCTGGAAAACACAGCTGACAGTTTGTCAGTATTTGGGTGCATCTAGGTTATTTAATATGATGTTACTACACTGCATAGTGCAAAGTCAATACTGAAACGTACTGGGTCTACATTTAAAATACGTTAACATCTACTGACATCATGCATGCATGGTTAAAAATGTGCAAAATATGAAAATACGAATTACAAAATACAACAATAAATAAGATTGTATATTCAAGATTAGCATATCAAATAAGAATGCCAGATTAATACAAGCAAAGCAGATCATGCAGGTTCTGCAATAACGAATGTAAATGATAAGATATTATAATACTGTGATGAATAATGTATTCGTATGTATTTTACCAGGTCAGAAAAGTGAGCAGCGGCTCACGTTAGCGTTGTGAATGAAGAAACTGTTTAATCCACCGCTGCACAAACTCACGACAATGTATGAAGCATTCAGCTCCAAGTCGCGCACAGTGCAGGAGGTGCACAGAGAACATCAGTCCGGGTCGAAACTCATCTTCCTGCGATTTCCTTTAGTTCCGTCGCAACAGCGGGATCTAAATTCAAACAAACTCGTTAAATCAGCGGGTTTAATAAATGAAGGCTAGTACATAAACTTATGCCAGTACAGTACCTATGCCTAATCAGTACAATGTGGAGCTATAACATCATAGCACAATCAGTTGGTTCATCTAATATAGGTCATATTATATTTTGTCATTTGTTTATTCATTTATTCCATCAATGTTGAACTGAAGAAGCAACTATCTCCCCAGACAAAGTTATGTAAGGGTGGGCTATTGTTGCAGCACCATAAATACAGGGATAATGGGATCCCCAGATATGGGTGAGTACTATTGTAAGTAAAAAAGGTCAGAGGTCATTGGAGGAACCCCACACAGTACATGTATAAAAATTCATAAGAAATCAGCCTTGCTACTAGAACGTACTTTACAACTTTGATCAAAATGCAGGCTCAATGAGCAGAAATCATGATGTTCCTGTTCTTCTCAAAACCTGTAAATTTAATTAAACCACATTTTGTTCGCTGAATTGACATCAAACCTGGTACAGTAAATTTCAGAATTGTATCTCCAAAATTTTGTCATTCATGGAGCACTCGATTTTCATAATATTAGGCATCTCTATGTTGTCCAGATGAAGTACACAACTTCTCAGATTTTTTTCTGAACAACTGAATTTTTTACACTAGATTGAGGATGCTATATCTTAAAATAGCGACTGTTATGTTATGCTACATGATGAAAACAGTAATCCAGGGTCATTGCAAATTGGCCCTGCTGTGCAGGCTCTTGCTACTTTAACAAAAAATTGTTTTGGGAATATGCAAAGTGCAGAGTTTACTGACATGATAAGGATATAAATGGGATTTAATATCTGTTTTGAGTCATGAAATTTTCTCTGTCAAATGCCATTTTCAAGACGCTCCTTTTTTCAATTTTGGCCGTTAAAGTTCCCATACCGTCTATGCCATCTGTCTGTTTACACTCCCGCACAGATGGTGGCGGTATTGCACCAATAAGTTATTGGTCAGCAGCCGTTAAAAAAAACAAAGAAGCGGGGTCTTCACGCCGTGTGACTCTTGTACCGCTGGTGTGTTTGGTGTGCAGAGGGATCTTGGCTGTCCGCTGTTGGCTCGCTGAACCAGTGAAAAGGATTCACCACCTGTGTGGAAGAAAGGCTTCACAGCATGGCGTTAAACCTCACTATCAACAAAAGCAATCCGCCTTTAGGTGAGTTGCAGCCGGAATAAATACTTCTTCAATGAGGCGTGTGAATGCACTCAGTGACAGCCGGCTAGCTAGCTGCTAGCGTCATTACGTGTCATCCTAACAAATGAAGCAAACTCAGTTTCTTCCTCTCTTACATGTTTATTTGATGCGCAAATTAATAAAACATTTAGCTGTGTCAAGGAAAATTGAAGAGTCTGGTCCAGTCATGATTTCATGGTTGATGTGACAGACATGAAGACGATAGGAAATTTAAAAGGCAATATTAAAAGTTACATTTCTTGTTAAAATAATGTCAAGTTAGTTTTACGGAAACAAGCTGAATTGAATAGCGGATTCTGACAACTCGAAATCAGAAAGAGCTACCAAGCAAACAAGTCGCTTACTTATATTTGAAATAAGCAACTCTGACCTATAAACACATAAAATTGGTGTGTCGGCATGTCCATATAAGTTGAAATGGGGCGTGTTTGTGGTTAGCTAACGTTACTAGCCGGCTAGCTCATGAGAATATGTAGCATCGGCCGTAAGCTAGCTTGTCGTCGTGGCACTCTAAACCACAACATGTGTGCAGCTCAGTCAAATTTCCTATAATTACATCAGCTACTTCACATTTAACGTTTCTACTGTTCAGCTGTTCCTGGTGGGGTGCCTGTAACTATTGTTTCATCATATGCAAATACTGTTTATGAACTTGGAAATGACTCATGGACAAGTCATGCACATAAAGGGACATAATGTTTTATTATGGATCTGTTGACACGCTGACATTAGCTAACCAAGGTTAGCTTAGCTGGATGTTTACACATATGGGACGTTAAATGCTGATAAAATTGACCTTTAACCTGAAGTACTTGAATATGTGATAGTTAATTACACTGTTTATTTAAGCGGCTCTCTAGTGGTTAATGTGTCAATGCTCTGTGCAAAAAATAAGCTAAACAATTGACTAGCTTTGACAGTGGTTAAACAGCGCCATCATGCGTTTGCATTGATATAGCTGGCTGATGCAAGCGGGCTGAAACGTGGAGTGCTGGAGGGGGAATGCATATTTTTGCGCTATGATTTCTGTTTCACTTGCTTAGCACCAGCACTCTTCCTGGAAAGTGGATACTGGGCGGTCTTAGTGGTTAGGGTGGTGAACACAAGGCCAGTTTTCCTCTGCAGAGATAAACCCACTAAAAGTAAAACAATAAATCTATATACTGTCAAGATGTAAGCTACACCTGTACATTAGACAAATAGAAAGTCAGGGCACGAGAAAATAAGATGTTCTGATTAGACAGGATCTCTTTGCCAAACATCAGCCTCCATCAGGTGAACATCATAAACCCAGAGCCTGAACTACATTATGAGTCTACTTGTCTTTTGTATTTAACTTTTCATTTTTACACTTCTGCAGTTTCATTTAGCAGATGCTTTTATCCAAAGACATATGTCTGAGTACATCAAATCAATGGCATTACAAGCATTTTTGTGCATAGCAAACACTTGAATAGAAAAACCACAGTATTAGCTGTGCATTACTACTACAAAGAGTGCACAGTTGTTGAGACAGGATGAGAAGGTTAAGATTGTAGGTTCAGTGGAGTAACATCAAATATGACATGTTTTTTTTGTATTTTAACCACAGAACCTGCTCCACTGGTTCTCTAACTAGAATATAGGTGAAGCTTGTTTATCATGCAAGCCATGGTTGTTCTGTGCTTAAGATGTGCAACATCTTTAAGACTTCAAAGCAAATCCAGTTGACCTTAATTTAACGCTAGATTCTCTAAGTCGACTTGTTTCCGTTATGACATGTTTGGACAGACTCACAAAACTAACAAACACTGAATTTTCTCCTTTGTCCTGTAGGGGCTCTTCTGGCAGCAGAGCATGTGAAGGGTAGTGTGCAGGTGTCAGTGGAGGAAGGCAAAGACACCCGGCTTCATGTCTCTGAGTAGGTATCATATTTGTCATGTCATGTCACATCAGTTTGCTTAATATCAAACTGTGTCCTGGAAAAAAAATAGTTCTGCGATATTGGTGCAATACTCAGTTGTCTCAATTCTGTGTTCTCTTTCCTTCAATCAGTGCGATCCAGTTCAGTGATGCCAACTCTATCAGTCGGTATCTGGCTCGGGTGGCTCCCGCTCTTGGCCTCTATGGAGCTAACACCATGGAGCAGACTGAGGTGTGTATGTTCTTTTGTCTATGTTACATAGCCTGTAACAATTTGGGGTTCCTGACCCTCATTTGAGATGTTTGTGTGGTATCTGCAGGTTGACCACTGGTTGGAGTTCAGTGCTCGACGTCTGTGTGGTCAGCCTGGTTTGACTGTGGCACTGGGTGACCTGGATAAGGCCCTTTCCCTGCGGACCTTCCTGGTTGGACATGCTGTCACCCTGGCCGATCTTTCTGTCTGGGCTGCCCTTAAAGGTCAGTGCCATCATCAGACTTTCTGTCAGTCTTTGTCACTATCTGTGTAAGGGTGGAGTCTTTCTGCAATTAAACAGGTGGAATGCATCGCTACAGGTTGTGGTTGTTTCTCTGCAGGTCATGGGGAGTGGCAAAACCAGAACAAATCCTTCTCCCATGTCAATCGCTGGTTCTCTTTCTTGAGCTCACAAGTTCCTTTCACTGCTGTGGGCAACAAGTACGCTGGAAAGAAAATGCCGATGAACAAATCCAACGTAAGTGTCATTTCAGACTGTAAATGTGATTTAGTAACATTATAACATCTTGAGGAAAAAACATCAATGTGAAGCCAGAAAGGGCAGATGTGCATTTTTTACTACAAATTATTGTTTTTGAAAAATGCTTATAAATGCTGATTTTTATGTTTATTGTTAGTAACTCTTCATTTGACCTGACTGTGGGGGGGACAAGTAACAGAATAAGACTGACATGAATGCAGCTTTCCTGTTGTATTCATGACTGTTTGTGTCCCTATTGAACAGTCAGATGAGAAGAAGCAGGATGTTGGCAAATTTGTGGATTTGCCAGGAGCTGAGATGGGCAAGGTGGTGGTTCGATTCCCCCCAGAGGCCAGCGGGTAAGGCTTGATCTGGAGTTTAGGAGAACTTCAGATTATACATGGCAATTAGATTCCTAAAGAGTGCTTTCTTAAGAGGAACTGCTTTTCTGTCTCTCTGTGGCCAGATACCTGCATATCGGCCATGCCAAGGCTGCTCTGCTCAACCAGCACTACCAGGTCACATTTAAAGGCAAACTCATCATGCGCTTTGACGACACCAACCCTGAGAAGGAGAAGGAGGACTTTGAGAAGGTGAAACATTCAGGTCTCAGAGCAAAAGGAAAAATCGAATTGTGAAATTAGTAATTACTTCCAATCTACTTGATTGAGTGCTGACTTTTCATCATTCAGGTGAAAAAAATGCACAGAAGGGGATTTGTGATGGGGTTTTTTCTACATGTCTTTATCTCTTCTCAGGTGATCCTGGAAGATGTCGCCATGCTCCAGATCCATCCAGACCAGTTCACCTACACCAGCGACCATTTTCCCATCATTATGCAATTTGCAGAGCAGCTACTTACTGAGGGCAAGGCTTACATCGACAACACACCTCCTGAGCAGATGAAGCAGGAGAGGGAGCAGCGTGCTGAGTCCAAATGCAGAAATAACAGTACGCCTGGGGAAGCATGACATGATTACCAGTCAAAGTGAATGCTGAAGCTGAAACATGCACATTTCTGAATTTTATGAAGCTGTTGTCTCTCCTGTGTAGCGGTTGAACAGAACATGAAAATGTGGTCAGAGATGAAAGCTGGCACAGAGTTTGGCCAGACCTGCTGCATGAGGGCCAAGATCGACATGAGCTCCAACAACGGCTGCATGAGAGACCCCACCCTCTTCCGCTGCAAGAACACTCCACACCCTCGCACGGGAAGCACCTACAAGTACTGATCTATATTATTTGCATCAAATATCTGACAATATGCTGAAAGTATTGATTGTTGAAACTGTCTCCATTCTTTCTTCCAGAGTCTACCCAACATACGACTTTGCCTGCCCCATCGTGGACAGTTTGGAGGGTGTGACCCATGCTCTTAGGACCACCGAGTACCATGATCGTGACGAGCAGTTCTACTGGTTCATTGAAGCCCTGGGCATCAGGAAACCTTACATCTGGGAGTATTCCAGACTCAATCTCAACAACACAGTGCTGTCCAAGAGGAAGCTCACCTGGTTCGTCGACCAGGGATACGTTGATGGATGGTAGGTTGCGAGTGAATTCTTTGGTGACTGATTCTTAGTAAAGTAATTATCTGGAATGCATATGGTGTCTTTTATGTCTAGCATTTCTTTGTGACCTCTCACAACCGTGTCTCCCTTCCTCTGTCCTCCCAATTCACCTCTGTATTCCTCTCCTTCCTCTCTTTACCTTTTTACCACTTCTCCTCTCTACCTCAATGTTCTCTTTTCTCATCTCGTCCTCCAGGGATGACCCTCGCTTCCCTACTGTCAGAGGAGTCCTTAGGAGAGGAATGACTGTTGAGGGTCTCAAACAGTTTATAGCAGCCCAGGTACATCTCTCTTTGTCAGGGGGAAAAGTTAGGATACCTCAGTAACACAAAATTGGACTTGATGATTGCAGATCAAGAATATATGAGATATAATGTTCTCAACTTTTTTGCCAGACCAGAGAAAATGATATAAGTTGTAGCCTAAAAAGACATTTAGCGCATTAAGTTTTCATTTTCACATGGGCTTAAATTTGGCAAACTTTTAAACATTGATGCCCATGTCGGCACTTATATGGCATCCTGTAGATTACCTATTTAGTTTTTCTCTTTCAAGCGTCACAGGTGTTCACATTTTGTAAAATTATAGCTTCCCTATAGTATCCATGGAGTACAAAATGCTTTTGCATAAGTAAAAAATGTCTTTTTCTTTTATCCACTTCTTTCTAGGGGGGATCAAGGTCAGTGGTGAACATGGAGTGGGACAAGATCTGGGCTTTCAATAAGAAGGTACACTTTTCTCCTTTGTCATCGTACGTCTAGGCCTGATTGTCTGAACCTAGCTGTATACTTAGATGCTGATAAAAAATTATTTGACATTGAATGTGGCTACTTTTTTATATAAGTAGTAAATATGTTGAAGGGACCTTCTTTAGACTGCTAACTGTGTTGAAGTCTAAATTTATGACATATTCTTACCTTCATGATCAGGGCAGCTCATCTTTGAATTGGTTTGTCTGACAATCAGACTGTTGAATGGTGTTTTATAATATACAACTGCAGACCCTTTTGATATACTGACATTTGTATAAACTGCTATTTCTGAAGGCTAAGAGCTAGTTTTGAGTTTGTTTAACCTAGTTTGTATATAAGAGAAAGGGGGGATATAATATACGATTATGACATAGACCTCAAAGACTGAAGCCCAAAACTGACTGAGGTTCAGAGAATTGTCTGTGGGTCCACTGCTGGCATGGCTTCTTTCTGCTTTGCTCTTCTCATTCTGTTAAACATTTTAATTTGCTACCTGGTTTTCTGCCTCATTACCCCACCCTCAACCTCCATATCACCCCAAATAACACTGAAAACCTCAAAAACACCAATTCAGCTGCTTCATTTCACATCCCACATTTGTTTGTATTCATGTTCTTTTTACCCAGTTTCATCTGTGTGGACATCAGTGTTGCTTCCTCTGTGTGGTTTTCCTTGCTGGCACTTGCTGTTTCATCCCAGAGTCAATTTGAAGGTGTAAAGCTAATAGTTTAAAGATGCACATTAACAGAGTGTGAAATGGTTAAACACAGCATATAGATCTATTGCTAGGGAAAGAACAAATGAGAGTTTCAGGCCTTAGTTTAAATTACAAGTAAATTTTATACTAATGACTAGTCTTGCATCATGTCTGATTGGTGGAGTTGAATAGAGGCCTCCATAGATGCATCAGGGACAAAGTATAGCTGGACAGCTCCCAAACATAGTGATTACAGTTGGCGTCAGATTTAGGAACAGCTGCTTCTGATTTTGCAAAGGGCTTCATGTGCATGAACTAACTCCTCCTCCTTGCCTTCTTCAGACAGTCTCATGCCCCCAAAGTTCCTTCACCTCAACTTTGCTGTATCTAAAGTTGCTGTAACAGCAGCTCATGTTTAAATGTGGTTACAGATATTCTTCAGGTGTTTGTTTTAGATGGTCCAACATTAAGCTAACTCCTCTGAAGTCAGTGAACACAGGTGTGATTATAGACGATTTCACTCGGTGGTTCCTAAATCCTGCTTGGTTTCCAGATCTGGCTCAGAAATACAGATACTTAAGATGCTCCTCTATGTTCGTTGGGAAATTTTACAAATTTCAGGAAAGACGTCTTAAGTGTGAGTGGTTATGCATTTGTGACTACTTCATGCAAATCTTTCATCTTTGTACGTTTGTGGCAATTTAAAGGACAGTTTGTTCACTGGTGCCATACACAATTGCTAGTAAATAGTTAATAGCATTTCAGAACTTTATAAGTCTACTGCTGAAATTGTGGCCATATTTTATTTTTTTTGGGCAACTGAAAAAGTCAAGATAGTAAATGATCATAAGATTAGAGAATTGCATTTTTTGTAATTTATCTAATTTATATTTTATTCAAACATTTTCTGTACTTGGGGTTGGGGTTCTTAAACCTGGTGGATAACATCGCTGATAAGAAAAAAAACGTAACAGACAAGCATCATAGATTGAGTTTAGCATGTTCTATCAGTACAAGTGTGAAAGACATAAGTTTGAGGTTTGGCTAGAGGTGGAAACAAGAGAAAAAAAGAATGGGTCAAGCTTTATCGAGGGCAAAGTGGTGAGGGGAAATTCTGTAAACGGTCCATTCTATGTGAATGTGTCTCTACCTCTTTCTCTCTTCCTCCCTCCTTGTATCTGACATTAAACAGCATCTCACTCTTCTGTTTCCAAGCTGCCAATTAGCTGTCTGAAGGTACTCCTCCACCTCCTCCTCTCGCTCATTTTCACCCACTCCTTCCCTGCTTTCATCATGGGCTTGTTTTTTTTTTCCTCAAAGTCCACCAACAACCTTCACAGTTTCACCAGCCAAGCAGATGTTTAGGTTATATATAGGGTATCCAAATGATGCCTGGGTACCTGTCAAAGAACAAAAAACATTAAAAAGCAAAAGGCAGCAGAGTTGTGTAAATGTGTCCTTCAGAAAGACACTGGGAGTCTCTACCAGCTCTCAGATGCTGTTTGAAAACTGATCTCTGGCCTAATAATGAAGGGCAGAGTTGAAGAGTAATTCCAAGACTTCGTGAGGTGGTTGATAAACTAGTTATTCTGGGTTGGGTTGTCTACAACTCTGAATTGGCCCCCCAATGCAAAAGCTTGTATCATGGTACAAAAATGAATAATATGATAAAATGACGGGTCATTGTTTCTCTCTTGTGCACCATGTTTTACCTGTCTGCTGCTTTGATCGCCTACCATTCTCCATCCTCACTGACTTAAACTGATTTAGAACAATATTGAAGTAAACGTAGCGAGTAAAAAACATCAATAAAGTAAATGTGGCTGTTGGGGGTGGAGTGGCGGTGTGGATAGGACATTGATGTTTAACTAAACTATATAGAAAGAAGAAAAGTAACACCAGGATCTCATAGTAACTTGACAATACAGAAACAGCCATTTGCCAAACTAGTTGTGGGAATAGTTTGGATTACTACAGAAGAAACTGCAAAATGTATTTAATAATTCACACAGTCCTACACCAGACAAAGTTTCAAATCAAAGCTCTTGAGTTCCTGTCATGTCTTCCTCTCCCTCTGTTTCCTTCCCTTCATCTTTTAGTCCATTGCAGCTTTTTTGAGTGAGCAGTTGAGACATTTTCTCTTCATTTATTGTCTATATCCACTTTATTTAACATGCTCATTTATTTATGTGAGTTTTCAAAAGTGCTTTACACATCGTTTCCTACATCGTCAACATCACAAATGCCCTCTAGTGAAGAAAGTCAAAGGTCATTGTGAAATTTAACCCTCACAGAGTATGATAATTTTGTCATCTTGTAGTAGTTGTCCCCTTACTGTAAAAAGATCACAAGAGACGCATTTGCAACATTTGGTCTAATGTTATGGCCACAAATAATTAGTTAAGTTAATATGACTGTTTTGTGAAACAGCAGGCAAACATGTATTTCTTAGTTTGAAGAGTGGCTGGTTTTGTAGTGAGAAACTGAGATTATCAGCTGGTTCCATTCCATCATTGTTAGAACTAGTGACTATTATTGATGTCTGTTACTAGAGGCTGCACTACTGACAGTGTCTACTTCTGTTATACTGTGAAGTAGTTTGTTAACGCTTTTGCTTTCTGCTCGGACAATCTGTTCTGCTGCTAATCATTCGTTATCATTTGGGGTCCTATACACTCAAGCTCAATGGTAAAATAGTGAAAGCGGATGGTGGTTTAAAAAAAAAAAAAGCAGCTGAAGAAAAGTTTGTGTCCTTTGTTTCCCTCACCTTCATACAATCATCATTCACACATGAAATCAGCTTTTCTTTCTCCACTCATGTGTCTTCCTTTCTTCATTTGTCGCTTACTGAGCTGGGGTTTTTTTAATGGATTTTTGTTTTGTTTTATTTTCAAAGAAAATATTTTTGGGTGACATTGCATCATTTTCTGCTATGTCTTTTCATGATTCAGCATTTTGTTTGTAGAAATTGTCACTAGTTTTAAAGCACTAGTCTGTTATTTCTTTTACTGACCTGTTTGTGTCTGTGTGTATTTCTTTGTCTGTCTGTCTGTGTGTTAGGTTATTGACCCTGTAGCTCCCAGGTACACAGCTCTGTCCAGCTCCTATGTGGTTCCTGTTTCTGTCCCAGAGGCTACCGAGAAGATGATGGAAGTTGGCAAACATCCTAAGGTATGAGCTCTGTCTGTCTGTTTCTTCCTCAATGCGATGAGAGAACCTCGAATTAGATTATATTAGCAATGAAAATTGCTGAAAATATTACTCCATGAGATGATGTAATTAGCAGACTGCTTGTCAATTTTTGTTTAATGGGCTTCCTTGGTCCTGTACTGCTACAGCACCAAAAGCTAAACTTCCATTTATTGTATGTATTGTAATAACTTCCTGTTATTCAGAACAGAAATATTATCTCAGAACTACATCGTCACTTTGGAAATTCATCAATATGTTGTTTTTTTTAAAATCCTGAAACACATCCAGAACACAGAGGTGGGCATGAAGAAGGTTTGGTATGGACCTCGAGTTTTGGTTGAAGGAGCTGATGCTGAGACATTCTCAGAGGGAGAGATGGTCACCTTCATCAACTGGGGCAACCTCATCATCACCAAGATCAACAAGTATGTGGGATCATTTTTATCTGACATATATTGTTGAGGATCGCATGACCTTGCGTTAATGGAAAGATGTTCTTTTCTATGCTCAGAGGAGCTGATGGTAAGGTTTTGTCCATGGAGGCCCGCCTGAACCTGGAGAACAAGGACTACAAGAAGACTACAAAGATCACATGGCTGGCTGAGACAAACAATGCCCCCCTCCTGCCCACCATCTGCATCAACTACCAGCCTCTCATTTCCAAAGCCGTCATCACCAAAGACGACGACTTCAAAGACTACATTAATAAAAACACCAAGGTTTGTTCTGCAATGTGTGTTTTTAACCTGGCAGTATGCGTGACATGGGTTATTGCATATACCTTTTGTTAACTTTGTCTCATTTTCACTGTCTCAGCTTGAGGAGAAGATGCTGGGAGATCCCTGTCTGAAGAACCTGAAGAAAGGTGACATCATCCAGCTCCAGAGACGAGGCTTCTACATCTGTGACCAGCCCTATGAGCCAGTCAGGTGAGGAGAAAGGAACCACCCCAGTTCATGGAGATCACCAAATGCATACTTTCCCCAGTGCTATTACAGTGTTCTGCTGTGTAACCTTATTAATTGTCCTACCTAACCATGGTTAACCTACAGTCCTAACAGCTGTAAGGAGAGCCCCTGTGTGCTGCTCTACATTCCTGATGGACATATAAAGGAGATGCCGACCGCTGGATCCAAGGACAAGAGCAAGAGCCAGGCCACCAGCAACACAGTGAGTTCTTTTGAAGAAAATCCAGATCTGATTGTTTTTTTAAATTTACACACAAATGATCTATCGTCAGTTTTAACTATAAATTACTTATTATGAGTCTATGATAGCTCTTGAATGACCCAACAGCAGCACTGAGTTGGAACTTGTTCAAATGTAAGTGAGCGTTCGGCCTAACTCCTCAAGTCAGCTTGTTGATTATTTAGACACTAGCGGACACTTATCTTTTGATTCTTAGCTTCCACTAGTTGTGGATGTTAAAATTATTGATCTAGACTGATCTAGTCTTAATTGTAGGGGATTTTTTAGACAAATAATGAGGACAAGATTTCCTCCTATAAGGGTGCTCAAACGCTCTGAGAAACGTCAGTCGTTTTGGTGCATCAACAGCAGTGTCATTTGGCATCCAAGTTGATAGTCAAGTCAAATTTAATTTAGAAAGCTCAAATCACAAAACCTCAAGAGGCTTCACAAACTGTACAGTGTACGATAACGATGGTGAAATCCAACTGGTAACTGAAATGCAGAGGTTGAACAAATGTTGTTTATCTATTCCCAGTCTTAAATCAGAACAGAGAAAGGCTGAAAAGAATGTACTGTTTCCTCAATGAAGTCTGGGATAAACTGGTAGCTGTCGCTTTCTTGCTCTTCTTCCCCTTCTCTAAATCGGCTTTTCCCCTTGTCTTAGCCTGCCGCCCCTGCCAAAGCTGCCTCAACCTCTGCACCAGCGCCTGCCTCAACCTCAGCTGGTGTCTTGTTCTCCAGCATTGTAGCACAAGGTGAAACTGTCCGCCAGCTAAAGACCACCAAGGCTCCTAAAGACCAAGTTGATAAGGCAGTTCAGCAGCTGCTCTCCCTGAAGGTATGTTAGCTGTAATGAAAAACAATTAAACAAAATAAAGACTCTTAATTATTGAAATGATTTGCTATTTCATTCTTTTTCTCTTTCTCAAGGCACAGTTTAAGGAGCAGACAGGTATGGACTACAAACCAGGAATGGCTCCTCCCACCTCTGCTCCAGCTCCAGCCCTCACTGCATCAGACTCCACCTCCTGTCCACATGCTCGTGTTTCACAGCAGGGCGAGCTGGTCAGGAAACTGAAGGCGGAGCAGGCCCCTAAGGTACCTGGACATTTGTCCAAATACTAATCACGTCCACATCTCTTTGTCCCATCGTCACTCACGTCTCAAGTCATCCGTCCGTTCACTGACACTGTCCTGAGTGATTCGTCCTCTCATTTCTCATGTCCTCGTTCACTGTCCGGTGAATTCTTGCGTCCATAGTCTTTTGTCTAGTTGCTCGCTACTCGTGTCCCAAATGATTTGTCCAGTCATTGCTCATGTCCCCACGTCATGTGCATGCCAGTCAAGTTTATCCTTAACTACCTGCACCAATAAGCTGGTTTGTTGATGGTGCCAGGACCAGATTGATGTAGCGGTGAAGCAGCTCCTTGCTCTCAAGGCGGAGTTTAAAAAGCTGACTGGTCAGGATTACAAACCAGGGATGGCCCCTTCCGCTCCTGTCTCCTCTGCTCCTTCTCCTGTGAATACCACCTCCTCCTCTCCTTCTGGCCTGTATGAACGTGTTGCCCAACAGGGGGAGATTGTGAGGAAACTGAAGTCTGAAAAAGCCCCAAAGGTATTCTGATGCAACATCGCAGACAGTAGACATGTAGTGTTAGAAAAAATGTTTGAATAGAAACCGGTGCTTTTAAATGCCCAAAGTATAATATATAGTATATATAGTATAGTATAATTTTGAAAATGTTTCATGTTTTAGTGTTGACTTTGTAAAAGTCTGCACTGTATACGGTTATATAAGAAAAACACTGAGTCTTAAATGCCCTCAACTTATTTTCTCAATCTGTATCTTTGTACGACTGGTGGAATCCTAAATGGACATAATGTAACATTTCCGTTTCAACATGACTTTCCGACTCCACCAGCTGCTGCAGGAAAAACTAAAAATCACAGAAGTCGGAATAATATACAAATTTCTTGCTATTGTCTGATACAGGGAAGCCTCTGTGGCCTGTGCCACTCCAAGGTGCCTTGAAATAACATGATGAGATGCCCACAGCAGAGGGTGGTTCTGGTTTTATCTTATATGCTGATTTTAATAATTGTATTAGAAGGAAGTGCAAAGGGCATATCTCACCACAGAGAACTTGAATGACAAAGATGGTTAGAACAAGCATTTAGAGTGGGTAGACTAGTAACAATAACAAAAATGAATGTATGTAACACACAGTATACACACTAAGAAACAAGATCTGGTGACAATAGGCATATAAGCTTAAATAAGTGATTGCATTCATCAGTATCAAGACTTTCATAATTACAGTTCATTGGTTTATTAATATTGTTGTTTATTATGCACATGTGCTGATACAACTGAATTTACCCATTACAGGATTATTCACCTTGCTAACCCTGCTATGGATTGAGTCACAGTATGCTTGTTCGTGTGTCGACAGGACCAGGTTGACTCGGCAGTGAAACAGCTGCTTGCACTGAAGGCAGAGTACAAACAGATCACAGGCCAGGAGTACAAGCCTGGAGCAGCCCCAGTTCAGAAAGCCCCCGCCCCGGTCCAGAACAGCCCCAGCCCTGCCCCTGCTGCCACTGGCCTCTACGAGAAGGTTGCTGAACAGGGAGAAATGGTCAGGAAACTGAAGAGTGAGAAGGCCTCCAAGGTGAGGCTACATGTCCATCTCCTACCAGCTTTATATTGTTTCATAGTCCTGCAACTGTCCCTGTTGCTCTGACTTAATGGTTTTCTTCTTGTTGGCTGGTCATTAGGATCAGGTAGACGCTGCAGTGAAGCAGCTGTTGGCTCTAAAGGCAGAATATAAACAACAGACTGGACAGGATTATAAACCAGGATTACAAGCCCCAGGTACCCCTGCCCAGACCCAGTGCAACTCTTCCTCAGCCCAGTCCAGCTCTTCCCCGCAGGCACAGAAACTGTTCTCACAGGTGGCCCAACAGGGAGAGCTGGTGAGAAAGTTAAAGTCTGAGAAGGCCCCGAAGGTAAGGAACCAATCACAGATTGGATTTTAATACAGCCAGTACTGGAGAGGAGACAAACAACTGCTTTCATTTCAGGACCAGGTGGATGGAGCTGTGAAGACACTCCTGGACCTGAAGGCCGAGTACAAGACACTTACTGGACAGGAATACAAACCGGTGGCCGCTGCTGGAGCCACTGCAGGAGAGGACAAGAACCGCAAGGAAAGGGAGAACAAGTCTGAGAAACAAGGAGCTGGAGGAGCAGGAGGAGGGAAGAAGGGTAAAGGAGACAAAGCCGCCCAGGGCAAAGACGCCTCAGGAGGAGCAGGAGGCCCAGGAGATGGCCAAGGACCTAAGAAACAAACACGGTGAGAGAGAGGAAACAGATGAAAGGAGAGAGGTGTTAAAGTAGATCTAGATGACGACTAGAAAAGTTTGAACTGCTACCAGCCAGAACTATGTTTAGTATAAAATGGTGTCAGATTTCAGATAAATTGATAATCCTCAATACAATAAATGCTGTGAACTTTATTCAGGAACAAACTTTTATTTTACTTTTTGCATCAGAAGTCAGCTGTTCTGCTTTGAATTCTTTCTTTCAATCTCTCTCTAAAGGTGCAGATTTAACCTCTCCCATTGTGATTTTCAACCTGTTTTTTTTAGCTTTATTTTCGATGTTGCTAAGCATAGTCACTAGTGGAACTATTTCTCCCTCATCCCATATGGATATAGTCAGATGTGTGGCAGGTGTTGGTACTGAAAATGGTTTTGCTGAAATTGACCAGATGCAGAGTCAAAATGTCTGAGCTAATAAAAAGCCTGTACTGAACTGTCTTCTCAGAATTCTTTTTTGAGCATATCATCGTTAATTAAGAGAGACTTTTCCTTTGTAAGATACATTGTGTGGTATGGAGGTTTTGAATTGCTACCACAAAACACATTACATACAGTAACTGGCAGTTGATGGAAAGTTTGATACAAAACTTATGTTTCCATGAGTTGTATACTTGAGTCTGTAAACAAATTCCGGAACATTGTGGGGACAGAGACAAATACTTGGATTTGTTTCTTGGACACTGAAGATGGATCATCTGTAAGCACATCCCTCTGCTTCTGTAGCTCAGTGAATGAAGAGTTTTGTTTTTTGTATTCAGATTTGGTGAGTTTTAAATGGTTGGTTTGTTTTTCATCTGCTTGATTAGTGCTTGTGGTTTGTTGTCAGTCTTAAAGATGGAATTTGATCGCTTTATGATAGTGCTGCACTACTCATGTTTTTGCTGTCAATAGATTAGATTTTGCATGTTTTTCCATCCATAGTAAACACGTTTGGCACATCGGCACATCCTGAAGACCCGCTGATGTTAAAAATGGTCAAGGTTTTGATATGAGATGCAAAAAGTACAATAAAAAGCTTGTGTTCCTCAGATAAAGACTAGTAATAATGGGGATTATGACTTTGCCCTTCTGATGTGGCTCCATTGCTCTGTTTTGTCAGTTAGCAGTAGGAAGCTGTCGTGCTGGCTTTGTGACTACCGATGTGAGCTTTGAGCTGCATGGTTGGCTGCGCTGGGAATGGCTGTGTGTTTTTGTTTGAATGCATTCATTTTTAACTGCTCCTAGACTAACTCATCAGGCATGGCCTGACACATTATGACATAGATTGTGTTGTGGTAATCACTCTGACACTGTATTTGGGCAATTTTTCATCACAGCTGTCTTTAATTTGACAAATAGTTCTTTCAGACTTTGGCTCTGAATTAAGATCTCCTCTGCTTAACATGATAAATAAGGAATTGTGATTAATGACATAAAAACACCTTCATGCACATTTACATATTAAGCAATATGTATTGTATCTCAAGGTTTGCATTACACTAACTCAGTTGTCGGTCTCCTGACAGGTTGGGGTTGGAGGCCAAGAAAGAGGAGAACCTGGCTGACTGGTACTCTCAGGTGAATTAAATAGACACAGGTCTCCTTTATTTCAACTAAGTCTTTTTCTACCTCCAGAAACACCATGAAAACAACAACAAAATAAAGCAAGTCCTCATATTTCTTTTGAAAATTCCCCTTTCTATGTAATTTTGCTCCTCCTCTCCAGGTCATCACTAAAGCAGAGATGATTGAGTACTATGATGTCAGTGGTTGCTATGTGCTGCGGCCCTGGTCCTTCGCCATCTGGGAGGCCATTAAAGACTTCTTTGACCGGGAGATTAAGAAACTGGGAGTGGAGAACTGCTACTTCCCCATGTTCGTTTCTCAGGCCGCCCTGGAGAAGGAAAAGTCCCACATTGAAGACTTTGCTCCAGAGGTAAAAAGGACGATTTTTTGTGATGTCCTCCCATGTATAAAATAACATAATGGAGGGAAAAAACATGTATTGTAGCAAATTTTTAAAGTGAAGAGGCAGGTGGGAGATGGGGGAGATAGAGGGGTATGATATGCAACAAAGATTGTGACCATGTGCTGTGATCATTCAGCCACCAAGGCGCTCCAGTACTGTCAGTCTTTATTGAAGCAAGAAGATAATGAATTAACAATATGGCTGTGTGACATTAATAATCATTGTTTTCATCTTTGTCAGGTTGCATGGGTAACTCGGTCAGGAAATACTGAGCTGGCGGAGCCCATTGCTGTCAGACCCACCAGTGAGACAGGTGTGAACCATAGCTTAAGACCAAACTGCATCTCTTAATGCCAGCACACATACAATGAGTATATACACTGAAATGTATCTTATTTTTAATTCAGATTCAGATTCAGATATTTATTAGTGTCCCCGTAGGGCAATTTGTGTTGCAGTAAGTACAGACATGTAACATAAAAACATATAGAAGACATACGATTCAAAAATGTAGCAGTTGTTGTGGTTTTGTCCTTTTGTCATGTCGTTTGGTATGAACCTTTGGTCTGTTTTGCTTCAGTGATGTACCCTGCCTACGCTAAATGGGTCCAGTCCCACAGAGATCTGCCAATCAAACTCAACCAGTGGTGCAATGTTGTGGTCAGTGTCCTACAGTCACCTCTACACTATCTTCATCCATAATTCCTATTTAACACCTCTTACTTATACATCTAAAATTTGCAATTGCAAGTTTGTTGAAGAACATTGGTTCATTGCTTCAAAACGCTGAAGTCTTTTTCTCTCTTCTCACCTCTTTCTCTCCTTTCTCCACACCTCCTTCCAGAGATGGGAGTTCAAACACCCCCAGCCCTTCCTGAGGACAAGAGAGTTCCTGTGGCAGGAGGGACATACAGCCTTTGCCACCAAAGAGGAGGCAGCTGAGGAGGTAACAGTCTGGGCAACACAACCTCCCACAAGCACTCTTCTATTGTATAATAGTATGGTACATTCACAGCACCAAAATGAGTGTTTGCTTTAACGGTGCTGTTTTAACTATGCTGTATTTGTGTATGCTGTACAAAGCAGTAAGTCTTGCTGTGCTTTACACATTATGTATTTATAGGTGCTTCAGATCCTGGATCTGTATGCCAGGGTGTATGAGGAGCTAATGGCGATCCCTGTGGTGAAGGGGAGGAAGACAGAGAAGGAGAAGTTTGCAGGAGGAGATTATACCACTACTGTGGAGGCATTCATCTCTGCCAGCGGCAGAGCCATTCAGGTACTGTGGTATACTGTACTTCACCTGAGCCTCTCATCCGTTCACACCAGTCCAGCAGAATATTATGTTCAATTTGTTAATCTCAACACTGGAGGTAACATTGATCACTTATGCAGACAAGCAGACAGACTCATTCATGGAGTCATGATAATTAATCTCTAATTTTCACACTTGCACTCAGACAGATTAATCTGAGTTGCTATTTTACAACAAAGTTAATGCTGCACTGTTTAAAAACAAAATTCCAAAACAAAACATGAAGACATCTAGCTCTTGGCTTTGCTTTGTGCTTCCTCAGGGTGCAACATCTCACCACCTTGGTCAGAACTTCTCCAGGATGTTTGAGATTGTGTTTGAGGATCCGAAGAGGCCAGGTGAGAAACAGCTGGCTTTCCAGAACTCCTGGGGAATCACAACCAGGACCATCGGTGTACTCACCATGGTCCATGGAGACAACATGGGACTCGTACTGCCACCAAGGGTGGCCTGCTTGCAGGTAGAGACACACACACACACACAAATCAAAACTATTCAAAAACAAGAAAGGGGGAATAAGCCAGCCCTAATGTAAACAATTGACATGTGCTAAACACTGATACACGCAGAGGAAAAAAAAATCATATTTAATAATTAAAATTTCTCTTGGCTTTTCCAGGTTGTCATCATCCCTTGTGGGATCACTGCCTCTCTGCCAGAGCAGGAGAAGGAGGCACTGTTGACTCAGTGCTCTAAATACCAGAGCAGACTGCTGGATGCTGGCGTCAGGGTGAAGAGTGACCTCCGAGACAACTACTCCCCAGGGTGGAAGTTCAACCACTGGGAACTCAAGGTCAGAACAAATATGATAGTAACAGTAGTGGTAGTTAAGGAAGTGCTTTACCTGATAAAGGTGAAAGTCAGCAAGTTACAACAGTCAAACCACTTAAACCACTTTTGTTGAATGTGGTGATAATTACATTAGTTTCTATCTATGTTCTGTCTATTCAATTCTATTTTGTGTTTCTATCTGTTTGTGTTTATATCTCTCGTCCAGGGAGTTCCTATCCGTCTGGAAGTGGGTCCTAAAGATATGCAACAGCGTCAGTGTGTTGCAGTGAGGAGAGACTCTGGTGCAAAGGTGACAGTTCCAGAAGGTGAGGTGGAGAAGAGGATAGTCGCTATGTTGGAGGACATCCAGAACAGCATGTTTAAGAAGTAAGATGCACCACTACACACCAGTGTTTGATTTGTACTGTACTTGGCATATAATATCTTGACATATTGTGAAAAGCCTAATTGAAACCTCTCTCAACTGCTCAAAATCACACTGAAAGAATTTCAACACAGACGAGACTAGGAGGGTCAGTAGACTGTGACCCCAATTAAACCTGGTATTAAAATGTGTTCCACACATTTACATCATGGCTCACATTCTGTTCAGATCTTAGGTTGGAGTAAAAACAATCTGTACAATGTGCTGGCATCTGTACACAACATAACATTGATATGACATTTGTTTTGCGCAAACATAAAATGTAAGTTGGCCACATTTAGAACCATTCCATGCCATGACCACGTCAAAAGATGCAGTATTGAACAGAACTGTGTAAAAAACTAAGGCAATACAGTCATGAAAGAAATAATTTACAGTAAGAAATACATTCTGTGTGCAGCTAAAGAGCCAGATAGTTCCCTCAGAAGTTGATAGACACCAAAAACAGAGCTAAATGAGGGTCGGTACAGAACTTACATTCATCAGATGGCCCAAAACATGACTCCAAAAGAAAGATGATGAAGGATAATCAACTTAAAAGATCATTTCTCAATGCTGTGTTTACAACTTCTTTCTGCTGCCTCCAAGTGGCCCAAAGAAGTTATTGCTGTCCTTTTTTCCAACCAAGTGATGTGCACAGACTGTGAAAGAGAATATACAGAATACTGAATACAGCCAATTGGAGAGATGCTTACTTGGTGCCCATTAACATAGATATTTGAATAAAGTGCTTTATGTGTGTGTTTGTCAGAGCTTCAGATGACCTGAACAGTAACATGGTGGCTGTAGACACAATGGAACAGTTCCAGAAAGAGCTGGACAAGGGCAAGGTGAGCAACACAACCCACGCTCAACATCGAACATTTCATTGTCTGTCCTCACTTGAGGAAATGATTGATTTGACATTTGTCTTGCTTCATAGATTGTCCAGATCCCGTTCTGTGGAGGAATTGAGTGCGAGGACTGGATCAAGAAAACCACTGCCAAGTACGTCTGACATATCACAGTCTGACATGACAATAGTACTTTGCACAACCTTTAGATGGAGCAAAAGACAAACTAGTTGCCCACATCATGATCTGTACAGGCGATAACAACAAATGAATGAGATTATCCATTAAATATGCATATGCAGGTTGAAAAAACACTTTTTACACATTTGACTGTGTTATGGACAGATGATTTACAGTCAGCATTATTTATTAAGTAATATCATAATTTACCCCATTCACATCAGGCCTCACATTGGGAGAACACAAGATGTTAAATATTAGTTATTACTGCCCATTTTCAACTCATTTTGTATGCAGCACTTAAATTTCAACCAGTAAAGACATTTTTTTGTTTTCCTCTCCTGTAGGGACCAGGACCTGGAACCTGGAGCTCCGTCCATGGGAGCCAAGAGCCTCTGTATCCCCTTCTCACCCCTGAAGACGCTGCAGCCTGGTCAGATGTGTGTCAGTGGCAAGGAGCCCGCCCAGTACTACACCCTGTTTGGACGCAGCTACTAAAGACCTGCTCTGCTAGAGCAGGAAGATGAACTTAGCAGTTGAAAAGGGCTTCCGCCAGTTTTATGTTTGACTTCTTGTCTAGGGTCATAGGGTTCTGGAGGTGACTGAACTGTGGGCTTCAGGATGTTTTGTTTTTGTTTTGTTTTTTTAACATATGTTAACACTGTTATAATGCAGTTAAAAGAAAGTGGAGGTGAGAGAATTCCATTATGAGAGAAAATGTTTGTAGCAGTGTTTCTCTCCTACATGGCTGCTGACTCTCCAAAGGCCATGTCAAAAGAACACTTACTTTCCAGCAGTGTTTTGTATTAGGATTAGTACAGTCAAAACCATGCAGATATTCAATGTTTCCTGTGTCTGGCAGGCAATGAGTTATCTTTTGGACCCCTTTCAAAACATGAAAACCAACTCTGAATTAGATTTTCTTATTTATAGTTTAATCTTCTGTCAGAATTTATAAATTGAGTCGGGTTGGGCCTTTTGAAATCTGATAAAACTCAAAAAAAAAAAAAATACTGATGGAAAAAAAGTACTCTTTGCCTGTTACTGGTCCCAACTCTTGCAGCCAAACTGTCTCAGGAACTCTGCAGGTACTCAGGCTCGTAGCTGGGGTGTTATTGCAACAGCTTTGTTAGCCCTCGTCTCTCTCGTTACGACTGGTTACAGTTTGTGGCTCATGGTTCACAGCTTGATGCAAATTCCTCAGATCCACCAGAGTCAAATGACAAAAGCTCTGATAAACTGTGTATGGTTAATAGCCTGTAATATAGCCATTCAGTTCCCTCCAATGAAATAACTCAACAACTTGTCTATAATAAAGTCATTTCCATGGCCAACTGTCCTGTGTTCTTTCTGATCCTGGATAAAGATGGGTGGAGATAACAAACTGGGGAATCAATGGCCTGCTGAGTTGATCACCAATTATTTGTTGGACTAATGCAACAGAAAAAAGGAAATGAATATTATTATGAGTATTAAGGCTGGCAATGTCAATGTGTTAATGGAATCAAATAGTTTGTCTTTTACTACAAAGTATAAACACATTATTACCAAACACCATGTAGTACGGTCATACTGAACACTGAGTTTCCCACAGATCTATTATTATAGTGTAATATTGGAATGCATTAGATTGTCAGGTGTGCCTAATAAACTGGTAACTATGTGTGTGTAGTGGAAAACACAGGGTACACTATGCATCGTACAGCAAGCTTCCTAGATTACATAATACTAAGCCAACCGATAAAAAATGACATTTCCTGTCTTTACTTTCAAAATAAATTTTTCTGGCACGTGTAGAGGTGATGAATGTAAAAGCTAAATGCTGGATCAGGTTACAGAGCCAAGTATGGACACAGGAAGAGGACGGTCCCAAGTGCAGCCTAGCAGACATTATTATAATTTTGAAAATGTCCCTACAGCAAACACCTCTGGAAACAGCTGTTTGATAAGACTCTTCAAAGTGGAAACATTTGAAAATGACTGAAAACAGGAGGAAGGCTTAGTTTATAGGGTTTAAATCGCTCTGTATTAGTAGAGTGTGTATGTATAATGTGTATGTGTCTGTATAGTATGAAAACCTATTTTTAAGCCTTCTTTATTTTATCTTAAACCTATTCCACTCACTTTGCAACTATGTTTTGAAAGGTGCTACAAAAAGTTCACTATTATTATTGTTGTTGTTGCTGTTGCTGTTGTTGACAATGATAAGATGACAAGATGATGACTTAATGATGATGATAACAGCAAAAACAATACTACCACTAGTAATAATAATAGTAACAATAATAGTCAATAATGAAAGATTATTACATGAAAAAAAATACAAAATATTAACAACTGATAATTATTATTGTTTATTCATAATCTGTTTTTCCAAATGGAGTGTAAAAGCATGATAAAAATGTAATCCAAGAACTACCTAGACCTTCCTATATTCATTAATAAATCAGTCTTAGTCAAAGGGGCTAAAGGTATTTTGAAATGTCAAGTCATGATGACAATCCCTCCCACTGCTTTCCAACTACTGGTGTGTCTCTTATTTTGAAAGTGAGCGGCGGCGGTCTTCCTGTTCCCTCAGCGGCGTCTCGGTCTCTGTCTGTCTCCGGTCGAGCTGCGGTCCAGCTGTGTCCTGATAGCGAAAATGAGCGACAAAGGTCTGTCAGACGAGGCGGCGGCAGCGGCGTGTAAAGATGGAGACTCGATCACGAAGGTAAGATGTTTGATCCTGCTGAAGCTCAACTGAATCAAGTCGAACAAACTAACCCGAACAGGCCGACGACTCCCACACAGGTGAGCCAGCTCTGCCTCCATTACCGGGACACGTCCGCTCGCAGACAGTGATCAATCAGCCGGTGACAGCTGGTTCGGTTCTGTCAGACACGATTATCGATACGAGCCGTGCATCAATCACATCTCAGCTAATGCTAATGTGTGATGGGTTAACACAGGTTGTTGCGAGCTAGCTAACTTCCATTCCAACTTTCTCATGTGGACAGAAACTCGCTGCAAACTTTGAGACACGCTTTAATGAAACTTGATTTGTTGTTTGTAAAGCAATAAGTGTTCATAACGGAAAAGAAGAAAGTCGGTGACTGAGGCGCGGTCAGACCTGAGCACACTGACAGGCTGTGGTGAAAAGCAGGCGGGACTGGGTGTCATGCTAATGTGGGCAGTGGTGCAAGGATTAGCTGCTGGAGCTAACCGTCCAGCTAGCTAACCAGAACACATATATACACCTCTTTAAATCATGCACTCATTGCCAGTTATTTATCTTCCCTTCTATTGATCGGCCTCCATTCTTTTACTGTACGCAGTCTATACAGTGTCCAGTATATACACTGGAATAAAATCAATCAATACTTGCTTAATGGTCAATATCAGCATGTCTCCCACACTGACTGGACATTACACAACTATCCTGCTTGTTCAAAGAGTTGACATCAAGCTGATTTGAGACTATGGGTATTTGCTCCCACTCACGTCCATTCAAGTCCATGCTCAAGACTTTCAAGAATGTGTGAGCTTCTGGCAGTTCGAGCAGACTCTCAGGTCAAAGTTTGCATTTGTTATAAACTGATCTGAGTAACAATGATTTTATTGTACTCCATAGGAATATTATCTCGCAGCATGATCCACTTTTTCTTTGTTTGTTTGCTCAGTTTTTTCCACATTATCTCAGATAATACAGCTGTCATCCTGTGAACCGTCTTGAACTTTTCAACTTCTACCAGCAGTAATGAATTGAGCTGCTAGTGTGTAAAACCGTGACCGGTTGCGACACAGATCAGTTATACTGCAGCAGTGTGTGTTTCTGTGGATGCGTGATACATTTTTACTGTGAAAACTTGTCATGGTTGGAGGAAGGGCGCAGGAAAGGGAAAGAGTTGCGAGCCACAGAGATAACACCCAAATGTGAAATACATACACAGACCAGACATCTGGTTCTCAGCCAGTTGGAACTACAGAATATCGAGATCAGAGTGAAAACCAGGGACATGCAAACTGTTTATAGGAGCTCATATTAGTCTTGGCACATTTGAGTAATCCAAATACAAACCATACTTCTGACCCATGTGTGGGCTTGCAAGAGCCCTGCAGGACTTTTATCTACACTTTACGAGCAACAGTCTTTTGTGAATAGTAAGTGTGGTAGTGTTGACTGATGCATATCTCACACGGATGTGGTGATCATTGAGTTGTGCTCGGTCACACAGAGGTGCAGTTTGGCTGAAATCCCTTTTCACGAGTGAATGCCAGGATAGAAATTTTCCTCTGATGGATTCGAGGCACAGCTGAGAGAGCCAAAGACTGATCTTCCACCCTGCGAGCAAAGCTGTGGAGGCTTCTCTGAGCTCTCGAACACAACAATAACACACTGCCTAATGTTTATCTGCAAGGCTCAACATCTGTAGCTGTCCCTTTTAATCCTGATGCATTTTTGTTTGAAAGATATTTTACACTTGCTTATTGGCAGCTGTTCAGTGTTTTCCCCTCTGGTTGTCGAGTCTGGAGTTTTCAAGCACACTTCAGATGCACATACACTAACAGTGACTAGGATTTTTCCTTTAATGATGGTTAACACGCAGGCTTAGACTGATGCACGCCACAATTTGTGACTGAGAAACATGTTAGGTCTGTGGCTCATCTACAAATCAACCCTCAGTGTTTTCATTTAACCCACTGTTTTGCTGCACATCAAAATTCAAACTTTGAGCTACTGAAGTTGTTGATTATCCTCTTGGAAAGAACTGATAACCCACCATCCTCCTGTCTGTGATTGTTAAATACCACTTCATGTGTTTCTGTGTCCTAGGATTTCATGATGCAGCAGACTATGCTGCGGGTTAAAGATCCAGTTAAATCCCTGGATTTCTACACCAGAATCCTCGGCATGACGTGAGTATTAGTGTGGGCTTCAGTGCAATGAACTCTTAATAAATCTTCATTTTCACAGTTGCAAGAATTTATTGCCAATAAGTGACAGAATGAATCCTAATTAGTGTTGCTGCTGTTTTCAGTTGTGTGTGTCGTTGAGACGTCTCTTAGACGTAAACTGGATTTGCTGACTGAAGTGGAGTTTTCTCTCTGGTCTGCAAAAACTTTCAGGCTCCTGCAAAAGTTTGACTTCCCCTCCATGCGTTTCTCTCTCTTCTTCTTGGGCTATGAGGACAAGAAGGAGATTCCTACAGATGTGAAGGAAAAGACAGCCTGGACTTTTTCCAGAAGAGCCACCATTGAGCTGACACAGTAAGGGTCTTTGTCCTGGAACTGGTTTGGTCACTTGAGATACAAAATTACTTTACTGCACAGTTGGCATTTTTAAGGGACAGAACTATCATCTGTGGTCAAAACTTAGCTTTTCCTGTTCCACCATAGTAATCTATAAGATTTCAGTTAACAATCCCACTGTTATTAACTTTTTTTCACTTCCTCTCATACTTGTTGTTGTCCTCCTCCTGTCCATCCTGTTTTTCAGTAACTGGGGCTCAGAATCTGATGAGAGCCAGTCTTATCACAATGGAAACTCAGATCCACGTGGCTTTGGTAAGATTACTTCCCTTTTTTTTATGAATTGACAGGCAGGACCAATAGCCTTGAATTTTAAGTGTCATGCAAAATAGGAGTGCAACTAGCGATTAATCTTGTTATCAATGAAACTATCAATTATTTTCGTGATTCATGTGAAAGTTTACATTTTTTATAAACTGATCTGAATAACAAAGATTTTGTTGTAATCCACAGATATGTATCTTGCAGCATCTAATGCATTTAGTTTCAAGTGAACAAAAACATGCTACGCTGCAGCGGTGTGTGTTTTATGGAAACTAGTGCTGCAACTAGCAACTGATCTTGTTATTGATGAATCCGTCAGTTATTTTCATTTTAATCGTTTAATCGAAGCCCAAAGTGATGTCTTCAGCTAGCTTCTTTTCTCCAACCCACAGTCCAAAACCAAAAAAGAACCAGCAAAAGTTTGACATTTTTGCTTGAAAAATGACTGACACAAGTAATCAGTTCTCAGAATAGTTGGTGATTAATTTTCTTTTGATTGACTAATCAAATAATCAATGCTGCTTTAATGGAAAGTGATATTTACAAATTCAAGATTTTGTCCCAAAAGAAAAGCTTTTCTTGTCTGAAGGCACACAATGTTGTACTCAGTTGAACACATGTTAAATTTAATCTTTTGGTAAAAATTCATCTATTTTTGATTCCTTTTTTAAACATGGATATGCTTTTAACTGCCTTGCACCAAATATTATAAGGACATACTTAGTGCTTCTTGCCTGTTACTATTTGAAGATACGTGCATGTACGTGTATGTGTATTTGCTTACTAGAGCAAACTGTGGACATGTGTAACTGTAGATTGGATTTATGGTCACCAGTCTCTGTCTGTGACATTTAACAGGACACATTGGAATTGCTGTCCCTGACGTCTATGCAGCCTGTAAATTGTTTGAAGAGCAAGGAGTCACATTTGTTAAGAAGCCTGATGATGGTAAGATGTGAAGTATTGACAGAGTTTTTACGACATATTTGCATCTATTAACCTTTCTTTCATGATTTACCTTTTTAGTTGGTTTATACTCAATACTCAACTGTCTCAATGGAAAATAATTAGGATTGAAACCATTAAGAAAATCCTTGATTCAAATTCTCTGCTTCAGCTTTAAAAACTTGATGTCTTCTATTGTCACTGTTAATTTAACGTGAAGAAACAGCCAGTAAGTGCATAAAATACACAAAAAAATGAAAGTTTTAAAACGGTTTTGTTCCCTATTGCACTTTTACCAGCAATTGATTCATTATTTGGTAATTATCTTTTATTGTTTTCATATTGGTGTTGGTGTACTTAAATGATTCAATTCTAGGCCGATTTCTGTAAACTCTACAAAAACTGTATTTGTACTTGCACACCTGTCAGCTAAGTGTCAAAATATGATATGTATTCCCTCCTGTATATCATGGCTATGCTTTTCCATGGACTGACTGATGATATAACAGAAAGCACCTGTTCCGTACCTGTGACTACATTTGAAACATATTGTTTTCAAGTTTACTTTTTTTTTTCTATTCATGTATTTTGCATGTTTCTTCAAGCGTATTCATAAATCTTTTGCTCCCTCTCCCTTCTCTTATTTTCTTCTCAGGTAAAATGAAAGGCTTGGCCTTCATTCAGGACCCTGATGGTTACTGGATTGAGATCCTGAGTCCTAACAATATGGTGTCTATTACCTCCTAAAAATAAAACTCTTAACAACAAGCTACCTGCTCCAGTGCTTACAGGCCTGACCTGCTGCTGCTTCACTGGGGGAGCACAACGTTGGGGATTAGCGAAGAATTTAGCAACATGCGCTGAGGGAAGAGCAGAGGGAAAATGGAGCGGGATCACTTGCACAATGGCAATCAGTCTGCCCTGCAATGGGCTGGACTAATATTGGACAGTTGATGTACAAATTGATTAGATCCCTGAGTTAGACTACAAATAGAAAGTATTCATCAGTTTGTATTTGTCTTTAATAAGGGGTGCTGAAATAAAGAGGTATTATTGTGTAATGAATGTGAAAACCATTGTTCAAATGGAATGGATTTGTGATTTCCTTTTATTTTTGAGAGACAAAGCAAAAAGTAATCAAGGCTAAGAGATGTGTCAGCAAACTCACAATAATGCCATAATCAGTTATGACTTCCAAAAGGTACGAATTTTCATTTGCTGGAGGAAGCAATTAAAGGTTGTTCATCAAAACTGTGAACTATTATATCTTATACTTAAAAAACATCTAAAATCAGTTTGTGTGGAGATGTTTAAGTTGGTCGTTGTGGCAGACTGAGGTGTTTAAACAAACCACGGTCAAACATTTACTCTTCATTTTTATGGGGACATTCTCCTTAGTCTTTGATTAAATATCTTTAAAGCAGCTTTATATTTATTTGAAGAGGTTCTGTTATTTGCAATTTACCCCGATAACCCTTATGAATTGTTATTACAAAGTAAGAATAGTGAAATCTGTGAGTTTTTGCACATTGCCTAATTAATACTGAAAAACCACATTTTAGTAGCATCTTCTTTCCAAAGAAAAACCTGCTAGTCTACTGTGCTGCTCCAGGTCGAGGTGAAGTTTGACAAAGAACTGGTTTCTGGAGGCCTTTTACAGAAAATTAAAAAGTAATGAAGCACATGTATCATGCAAATGTTGCAATGTACAAACACATTAAACAAGGAACTGGACCCAAGCACAAGACATTAGAAGCAGAGGTGGAGCAGTTCAATATTTTATTTAACAAAATCTAAAGACTTAATCATTGGTCAGGCAGACAAGGGTTCAAACAAATCCAAAAAGGGGCAGGAAAGCATCAAAAATCAGGAGACTGAAACACCAGCAAGGTCTGGGGATGGGAAAAAAGAAAAAGGAAAACAAGGAGACACAAAGAACGTCTGAAGGTTCTCAGTCATCCATGTCATGATATTCAAGTAAAAGCTGAAAAAATCTGCACTGTAACAGACATATCAAAGAGGACAGGAGCCTCCACATTGAAATGTACAGGAAACCTACACACAGGCCAATACCTACTCTTTGACTCTCTCCACCTACTGGAACAAAAGCTTTCAGCCATCAAGCAGAGAATATTCTCACAAGTGCACAGACCCAAGAGAAGGAGCGCCAACATTTGAAGAACGCCCCCAAAGCCAACAAGGAAAGAAGAGGATAGACAGAACAGCATAGTTATTCCCATATGTGTGCAGAGTACAGGAATGCAGGAATAATTTCTGGCCCCAGCTTTGCTGTGGTCACTTTAATAAATGTATTTAGGAAGGTGCAATTTGTAAATGCAAAATTGAAATGAAGGTCTTAAAATACAAAAGTCAGTTCATAAATCAGGACCCACCTTAAGACCCTTTTATCATCACTTGGTATTGTGTTTTAGTTTAAGTTGCCATATAATGTATGAAAATATAATGTCACACATTTTTGGAGAGACTCTGTCATCTACATGTTTTTTGTGCTTCATCACTTTAGTTTATATTGACCTCTTTAGTGCATATTCCTATATAAAATTGTGTTTGATTAAATCTTCCCCATCAGACTGACGGCAAACCTGGAGACAGATGTGTTAGTCCAGGATTGCTGCTTGGTTTCTGAGTGTTAGTGTGTCAGATGGTCGCTATGTGGAGAAGCTGTACAACTTCAGGATGTCATAGCAGTCATCCACCACCTGATGGCACACTATGACAAAACATGCCAGGGAGAAGATGGGGATAGACAGTTGGAGTTAGTATATATATACTGTACTGTATATTTAGCAATGACAGGACTGTTTTGTGTCCACACATGTAGACTTTGTTGGCTTTTTGGCAACACACAGTGACAGCTGGTGTCGTTTGGATCTTAGTTTAGATGTTTCCTGTTTTATTTTGTAAAAGCAGGTGTGTTAATTTACTTCCTTTGTGTGTGTTTCCCACCTTTAGGATTGTTGATTAGTTTCACCTGTGATCCTCCACTCATAATGTATTTAATGTGTGTGTTCTCTTCACTCTGTGCCTGTTTGTCCTTGTCTACGTGTCTGAAGTGTTTCAGCTCTTCCCACTGTTTATTCCATGTGTTCTTCTAGAGTTTTGGGATTTTCTTGCTTAGTTGTCTTGGACTGTGCCTGTTTGTAGCCTTTTGATCTGTGCCTGCTCCTGTTTGGATTTTTACCATTTCTCTTTTTGTGTTTTCTTTTTAAATTTCGTTAGTATATGTGTAACTGCACTCCCTCTGCTCTTGGTGGCTGCATTTTGGGCCCTATTTCCTGTGTTCCTGCTACCACAACATTTTTAGCTTTTAGCTAAAATGGCACTGATGATTGTATAGTATATATTTTTAGAAAATGATACGTACAGAAGAAAGATAAAACACATATCCATGCCTATATAACTTACATATAGTTATCTCTTGTGTTCACTGTGCTCATTGCAGACATGTTATCAGTAGAGTTAAAGAAGGTTGCACTCTCCTGGGAAAGAGGTTCTGTTCCCAGCACCATGACAGTCACTGATATGAGATATTTGGCTTATGCTTTATTTTATAAATGTTTTGTTTATTGTTTAAATCAACATTACAATGTGCATGTGCAAAGAAGAACTGCTTGCTGCAAAGTAAGAGCAAATGAAGAACAGCTTACACATACTGGCATCTATATAGGAGTGTTGTGATTTAAGACATATATCCATCTTAAGAATCAATATAATATGACTGAAACATGATTATGCTGTGATTTAAGACGTATGCCTATCTTTAGATTATAAGATAAGTTAGATGTGTGAGTTAATGGTGGAGTTTAAGGACATATATTCATTTTGATACTTTCAGATGTGTAAAACTATGTGACTTATAATGCAAGAAAATCAGCATAAGCCACAGTACATTAAATACAATTATTATTATTTTCTTCCTAGTGCTACTAACAGGGCAGTGTTTTCACTTATCCAGTGAAATATCTCAATATCTTAGAAATTAATTGCAAAAGAATTGTTTGCGTATCCTAATGACTTTGGTGATCTACTGACTTTTCCTCTCGCACCACTTACAGATTCATATTAAGTAGTTTAGATGGAAGTCTCTCAACACCTGTTGACTGGATTGCCATGAAATTTGGTAAAGTCACACAGGTACATGTCCCCCCCCCTCAGGATGAATTATGATAACTTTGGTGTCCCCTTAACACTTCCTCCTATTACCATAAATAGGCCAGCATTTCAGTTTGACCAAAGCTTTGGATTATGATCAAATGCCTGCAAAACTGATGTTTTGACTTTATTTGCTGGTTTCATTATTAGTAAAAATTTAAGTCAGGTATGATTCAGATAAAAGGGACTTGGGTCCACTGAGAATCCAGAGAAGGCCACATCACATGGCTGATAATTAAATCCTTGCCAGGCTAAGAATGAGTATTCCTCAGTCATGTCAAGGTTGACTTAAAAATTAGTGTGTGTTGTAGGACTAAGCGACTAAATGAGGAAGTGGACCAGTGGTCAAGTCACAGTGACTCGTCTCTGGACATGACACATCCAGCTCAGCTTTGTGTTTCCTGTCTGAGTGAACCTGAGGTGACTCGGTCCGTCTATGGTATCCCTCCATATTCCCAGAGAGAGAGGACAGCTTTGGACAAGCTTTGGCACTCTGAAGGAGTGAGACAGGGCTAAAAATATTTCAACTGGATTTTCTAATTTATGAACCTCAACCACTTAACTGTTCCACCTGAAGTTCTGCAGCGCAACACTATACTATAAAACTACTACTACTATTATTAGTTTAGATTAGATTAGATCATTGTCATGCAATCTATAATTTCATCATCATGTACACTTTTTTTGCACATTCATGTTATTGTAAATATCCTGTGCATATCTTTTTAATTCAAGTCAATAAACTCTTTGACCTTTGTTCATCCTTGATTTAAAGTTCCATCTGCTCATATCTGTTCTTATTCTGTAGCAATGTAGCAAAAACTCTACCTAATATGTCAGAGAGCGCCAGTTACCTTGGTTCCAGACCAGTTCCAAAAGTGAAAATGAAATGACAATTCAGTATTTATAGCTGAATCTCATTCCTCCTTCTAAGCTACATTTAAAAACATTCTGTTTGCCCTGTTAAGTGCAAACCACAATTTGCCTTTGTCTGCCTGGGCTGCATTGGACCCACACTGCACAGCAACACAGCAGCTTATTTGACTGCAAATTAAATTGTGGCCACTGATTTGCATATATTTTGGAAGATAGCAGCCCAGTTGATTCAGCCATTCCTTCTACTGTCACCATGTTTATATATTTTGTATTATGTTTTGTATTTTATTTCTCAGTAGTTTCTCTTCTGTGTCTTCAACAACCAGAACTACAAGACATGTTGTAATCAGTGGTTTTAGTTTCCTCCGCTTACTTTCTGTAGTTGAAGTAGTGAGTGAACATTTGATTATGTAAATTTGTGTTTCTTGTATTGTGGTAATGAAGTGTTATCTGCAGAAATACATCAAATTGTATTTTATTTAGTTCTCCAGAAAAATCTATTTGCATGTATGAGAAACATCCATGGTCAGGGGGATGAGTAATAAGAATCATTTTATCAGCAGTGAGTGTTTACTATTGTGTGATTTCTGTGATCACATTTAGTTATCGTTCTTTTTTACAGTTCTTATTTTTTTTCTTCTGCGTTTTTTTGTTTTATTTTATTTAATTTTTTTAGCTTCTCTATTTTTGCAGATAGACACATCATTCCAATTTTCACATGTAAAGCCCATTTGTCCCTTGTGGCTTAGACTTTTTTTTGTCTATGTTGTCTGTGGGAGTGTGCAAATATTTATTGATATCTTGAATATTTGCTATTAATATACCTGGCAAAGTAATAATACATGGCATACAGATGCCCCATGAAGGGGGCATTTATACACAGAGACTGTTAAACAACCAGTGCAATGGTGAAACTATGAACCATAGAACTCGCATCTCATCTCTGACTGGCCTAGGGTGGAGTTAAGTAATACATATTTATATGTTTGCCTTTCATATTTAATAAAACAATATGATAAAATTCAATAGAAATATATTTTTCCTGATTCTATTCTTCTCAAATGTGGTTTTTATTTACATTCACCATCATTATGGATTAATTTTAACTTGACAATACAATTTGCCTCCATCACAGGCTTCATGCTCGATTTGATTAATACCCCCCACCCTAAAAAAGCCCATATGCACTTGCTACTCTCTGGGCCGGTTGTTTCCTGAAGAATGAAGCCACACTAGGGATCACAAGCCTGTTGACTATGACTCTGATATTGTACACCCAAGTGTTAACTGGAATAGAAAGTGTTTTCTTCTTTGCTGGTGCTAATATTTCATATTACAATATTACATCAATATTACATCATCTGACCAATGTGACAAACACTTGTGATTCATCTTGAGGGGATCTTGAATGTCTGCACTCAAATCCATCCAACATGGATGGATGGGGTTACATTACACAGTCTGGATTACAGACAGCTCAGCACAACCTTTTTGCTGCATATTAGGAAAAGAAAAATCATCTCTGGCCTATTTTGAAGGAGGGCCACTCTGGATATTTTTAGCATGCCATCCATTGGGCAGAAGTCATATCTCGCTATGCTTTTTTACGTTTGACTAAGCTCAGACTGCTGGTAGGTAGACCTGCAGTTTATCTGTCCAGTCTTTTGTCCTGCTGGAAGAGAATGAACATTAATGCACCATAGTGTCTTGTTTTTTTCTGAATGTATGTCATCGTTGTTATATATGTAAAGATATTATGATAAACTCAATGAACATTGTTGGTGGTACAGTCAGACTAGTAGGTGTAACATGTTACATTGGTTATGGAAAAACTATCTAACTGTCCTAAATGCTTAGCTCAATGAGAAAAGAACTTAAAGTGCAGTCACTTCATATTAAACAGTTCTTTGCTCAGTGTTGAGTCATACTTGCATCACAGCTTCCATAGAGGGAGGAGGGAAAAGTGTAAGTTGTGTATTATGACTGTGAACCATGAAGCGTACATACGTAGGGTCAGACATTTTGTATCACTACACGTGCATGAACACACATATGCCCACCTACATAAATACACACATATTACCATACACACCCACACCTCTCAACCAGACCCCTTTACGCTCCCGGAACCCCCTCCTCCTGTTTACCCTTCTCCTTTCTAGCCCCTGGCATATCTCAGCTGTCCAGCCTTACACTGTGTGTTCATCCATGGGGGCTCAATTAAAGAGAAGGAGTAAAAAGAAAACAAAAAAGAGGTGCATATAACCCAGCTTTTGCAGGCTCTCTCCTTAAGGGTCTGTGAGCTGCCCATTTTCGATCACCATTCAAACAACAGGTGGAAGTCTCTCTAGTGGAATCCTGGAAGGTATTCATTCCAGCCAGTGAGAAAACTATCAGCCCCTAACTGCACCACCCACATCTGGACATGCTGGACTGCCAGTTGGACACCTCAGCACCTGGAGGCTATTATGCATCCCCCTTTTCCATTTGTTCCACAACACACGATACTAAAACACACATTCACCATGCCAGCATAATCACACATGTGCTCTTACCCATGTCCACCCACATGGCCCCCTTTACACCTATATCCATTATATTCAGTTACTAGTCTTTACTGCTAAATCTTTAAGATACATTATCCCATAATACTCCTTTATGTCTTTGTTGTTACTGTTTTGTTTTTATTACATTTTTTATTTTATTTTATTTACTATTGCATATATTTTTCATCAACATTTTATGGTCTTAGCAGATTGAATTCTGATGATATGATAATGTTTGTTTCACATCTATTGCAAAACTTAGAAATATTCAACAATAATTAATCATTTTGGAACTCTGATTAATAATTAATAATTAGATTATGAACTACAACCAAAATTAATAGAAAAATAGGAGGTATAGGTTGAAGAATTTAGGAGTTCTGCATAGAGGCTGGCAGCAAAACACACAATATGAATCGCCTTATAAACTGTCACTAACCTTATAAACTTTACCTAGTTAAAGAACAAATGGGTGCATGTGAGCATGTGCAAAAATGTCAGTTCAAACAAAGTACGTGAAGCTGTGTAGGATAATGATGCCAGGTTAGTTAGGACCATGCTTAGTTTGCATGCATGATGTAACTCCAGATCTATCAATATGTGCGTGAAGCATAACATAACATCCACTTAGCACTGTGTCTGTTCAATAACTATGACTTAACATCGCATCAGTGAATAACATTAAACCACTTTAATATATATACATTGAAAAATGTAAGCAGTCATAGTTGTGCAAAAATGCCATTCTTAATCACTTGTCCTAATGAAATTTCTTACACTCATTCATTCCCCCCTCATGGTGAACTTCAACAAGCTTAACTTTTCATCTGGCAACATCATCGGGTCGAAATTTTGGTTTATCCCAAAATGCATGTTAAAGTTAGATGCTGAACAATATAAACATTAACATGCTGGAATTTTCATTGCGAGCATGTTAGTATGTTGACATTAGCATTTAGCTCAAAGGACCACAAGGCATTTAAGGCATCTGTATTCTTATTATATGTTTAGTCAAAATACGATACTGTATATCAGAAAAAAGCATATGACTCCTCTATAGGTTAAACATTGTATCCATAATGAGGGTAGAGGTGCCTGTTGCATGTGAAAGAGGTTTCATAAGTAACTGACAGGTTAAGCACTCTCCCTAAGCCTGCAAGTGCAGTAATCTGTGCTGTTTGTGGAAGGAGGGGATATTCAGCAGCATCACAGTGAGGCAATGAATGATAATACTTAGCCTCAATACAAACACCACAATTGCTGTGTATTAACGTGAAAATGAGTTTAAAGTCTTTGGAAGGTCATGGCCTGTTTGGACAGTAGCCCAGAGTTTGACATGTACATAAACCAGTGGCCAATCAGATGCTCCACCACTTTGAACAGCTCAGTACTGATAATCCAGCACTGCAGAATTTAGCAGAGGAAAAGCAGTGAGGCACAAAGTGTGCTTTCTCCTCTGCATGGCCACTGTCCAGTGTCCAAAACGACACAAATCATTAAAATGTATCTTTGTTTATCAAGCTATTTATGAACCTTTTTTTAAAATCCAGTTTGTAATTATTACATCAATTGATTCCACCCTCATGAAAGACTGCATTTAGTAACTGAATCTCTCATTTGAATTTCTAAAGAGAGTCTGGACCAAAGACAGAGAACAGACCGGAACTAATTTACATCCCATCCCTTTTTATCTTTGAAAAGACATGTAGGTTGTCAATGATATGCTACAGAACAGCACAGATGATGCTTTAATAAATAATTTTGTTTAATGAATTTTTCCTGTAAATAGTTACAAGAGAGCTGATGAAAAATTTCTTCCCTTTTGAAAGCTTATCTCTCTCATGGTAAGCAAAAATACATCAAACATCTCAGTACTGTTTTCTATCAGATTTCTTTACAACAAAGACTGAAAAGGCCCTTATTGATTCAAACCACGGTGGGTGTTACACATACCACTATTTCTCTACTTGTTCTGGTGCTCAGGTGCAACTTTTCCGTGGTCATTGAGCAGATGCTTTTCTCTCTGCTGTCATTACCTGATGCCCTAATATGCTGTTGAAACAATCATCTCGGAACAGATGTGGACCACGGTGACAGCTTAGCAGTCTACGTCACAGCCTCACCGATGTGAATCCAGGTCACAACCTTTCCCACAGTGTCACCCTGTCTCAGCATCATCTCTCACTCCTCACTTTCTATTGTCTAATAAGTGGAAAGGAAAAATCTGACATAAGGTCTAAACATTTTGGTTAGTTATAAATTCGTGATCATATAGAAACTACTTGTCTTTGCATCAGCGCGTATATACTTGTAACCCCATAAACTAAACTGGCTGTGGTATTATCAGTAATGTCTGCACTAAGCACCTTTTCTATTTTCCCCTCTTTTTTTCTCAAGTGCCTATATGGGGAAGCTCACATGAGAGTGCTTCCCATGTAGACCCATATAAAGAGCTTAGATTATGTGAGTGTAATGTGCGGTAAAAATTAAGTCTGCAGGATGTTTTCATGCATACAACAATGTGGCGAGGAGCTGAAATGTGACGTGGAAAAAAGACTTACTCCCTGCTGACCCTGTCTTGTGTCATCATATCTACAACATATAACAGCATTCTTACAGTTAAATGTCACTTGCCATCTCACTGCAGATGGCAAACAGCAGCTGCATTAGAACCACTTTCTCTGATAATTTCTTCCTTTATTTGTTTGTTTGAGCGCTGCTACAAATGGCATACAGATGTCATACAGAAAACAACAACACTGTGAATCACATGAGAAAATGCCGATGTAATGTGTCACTGAATTATACAGGGGTGGACAAAATAAGAAATGTGATAATATAATACATGCTTTCTAATGCAACAGTCTCTGACACAAAGAAACTCAAGCACCAAACTTGGACTGCATTGTTTTTTAATTTTATATTGATTTTGTATAAATGTAATGTTACTCACTCATTTTTAAGCATCATCTCATAACCTTGCCAGACTCATTAATGCAGTAAATAAGAACAGGTTTGCTTCGATCTGGGTGAAAATGAAGCTAATGGGAGTTCCAGGGTCTCTACATTCACTCTTATTAAAATGAAAGACTTTGCCTGAGCCCAAGGTTCACTGAAATGACGCTGCTGGATGAGGAGAAGCCGCGCCCACTGTGCGCCTGACGCACACATGTGAAATTCAACTGCCAGACTAACAGAAAGTCAGTGCTGCTCTCATCCAGCAGGGACATGGAGGAGGCTCCCTGACTTCCAGGAAGAGGATTTCACTCTGATTTTTATCACTGTCTGAAACTCAATCCAAGACAACACGGACACAGATGTGAGTTTTTATTATGTTGTTGTTTTTCTTTTTTAAATATTATTACAAATATGTTTTTTGCATTTTTGCATGCAGACCTGATAGTGTCTAATCACATGCCAGTAATATATAGAGGATATTAACTAAGATAGTCAATTTCGGTTCTAACCATTAGATTGGAAAAGTAGCTCTCATTATTTAAGATAAAGGACAATATTATTTACTGCAAGTTTTTCTACTCAAGCACTTGTATTGTCTAAGTTGTTAAATAAAAAGAAGTTCAGGCTGAGACTCGCCACAAAATAAAAAGAAATAAAATGTGAGCAAAATTCTTTAAAAACATTTTCTCTCTTTTTGTCAGATAAGAAAACATTGTCATTAGAGTGCCATTACCTTGGTTGGTAGTCAGGTGCTGCTGCTGGTGGTGCTGCAGTTTCCACAGTTTGGAGACCTCTCATGCCGTAATGTGGTTTGTTGGAGGCAATTCTAGCATCTTTCCACATCATTGAGCATCAGAGGGATGTGTCCTACAAAGCAGACTGCTCCCTCTCTGTCAGCCGCTGTAGAACTCTGTTTATCTGTCTTATTTAATCTAATTTTTGTAATTTTAATCACTTTATTAGTCCCACAATGGGGAAATTTCCACTCACGCCGCTAATACACTCACTCAGGTTCAGAATCCATGCAGATGAATCTTGCAACATCTGCATGCATAAGGCTCATGTATGATTTTATCTCCCTTTGCCGTCACCAGCCTCTGTGCAGCTGAACAAAATGCTGACTCCTTGGTGAGGGTCAGAAAATGAATGCCTCCTCCAGCTGCGATCCTCCACTCGTCATGTATCAGCAGGGCTCAGGATTTGACCTCAACGCCAGCTGTGACCCGCTGACTCCTCACTGTAACTGGAAGGCAGTGGACACAGCACCGCAGCTGCCCACTTTTTCCACAGCGGCCAAAGTCAGAGTGATCATCACCTTCATCCTATGTGGCATTTCCACTCTCTGCAATTTGGCCGTGCTGTGGGCAGCCAACGGCCACAAGCGCAAATCCCACGTCCGAGTGCTGATAATCAACCTGACTGCGGCCGATCTCCTGGTTACCTTCATCGTGATGCCCGTGGACGCCGTGTGGAACATCACAGTTCAGTGGCTGGCAGGTGACCTGGCCTGCAGATTCCTGATGTTCCTGAAGCTGCAGGCCATGTACTCCTGTGCCTTTGTCACAGTGGTGATTAGTCTGGACAGACAGTCAGCTATCCTCAACCCTCTGGCCATCAGCATGGCCCGGAAGAGGAACAGAGTCATGCTGATGGTGGCGTGGACTATGAGCACCTTGTTCTCGATCCCTCAGGTACGGTCAGGTGACAGTGGTTTGGCAAGACAGGTGGTTACAGCTAATCTGCTAAAAAAATAGAGAATTATCACATATAGGTTGTGAACTAATCTCTCTCATGTTAAGCTTTCCCTTGCCCAACTAAAACCTCTCCTCCATGGTCCGTATAGTATTATTGTATAGCCTTTACATCTGGCAACAGATGATTGGATACATCTGCATACATAATCTCAGTGTCACATGAACTGTAGGCAAACTGCACACGCTTGAGGAAATTAAAATCTGGCTTTACACTTACCTACAATACAATCGCCTACATGGTTCATCATTATCCCTAGTCACATGTCTCACTGTATTAACATAAAATATAGCAATTTCTTGAGGCTTTGATGCAACAAAACCTACTGCCTGATTTAGGGGGGGCCACAGGGTCTCAGTGTTAGGGATTAGTGGCTCTATCATTGAGCTTCATGTGGCTGTGAATCCCTAATCCTGGCAGTATAGATGCTGTTAGACATAGCCAGTAAGACATACAGCAGACTTGCATGCAACACTGTTGTTCATGTTGTGAGATAAAAGGACGAAGAATAAGACAAAGCTTAATTCTGATGAACCTTGATTTCACACAGAGGTTAGATGTATGTCCTATTGTTTGTACCTTGATAGTTACGATGATCCTATAATTGGACGTTCGCTGTTCAAGATTTTACAGACTGTTACTTGTCTGAGAAGGCACCTTGACTTTCGCACCATTAGCTTTTGTCATGATACATAAATGACACATTATTAATTATCACTGGTACCTGTGAGTAAATTATGTGAATGTAGTTACAAGGGATACTGGGCTGCTTGGTCAAACCACTGGGACGTCAGTATTAGGCTACAAAATGCTTTAATCTTTCCATTTCACCTCTGCCAAACAGGTAAAGACAAAGAAAATACCGGATGATATCTATTGGCGGTAAAATGCTATTCTAATCATTTATTCATTTATTTTCATTCCACAGATGTTCATTTTCCATAATGTGACCATCACTGATCCAGCAAACTTCACTCAGTGCACCACTAGGGGGAGCTTTGTCACTCACTGGCAGGAAACAGCCTACAACATGTTCACCTTCTCCTGCCTCTTCCTGCTGCCGCTAGTTATAATGATTATCTGCTACACCAGGATCTTTATCCAGATCTCCAACCGGATGACAAAGAAGAACTGTGAGTTTAGAACTGAGTTTTTGGTTGGTCACGACAGAATGGTAGAGCACTGTATTTTCTTTTAAAGCCCAACTAACTACCTAACTCAATTTTCTTTCTTTCTTTCTTTCTTTCTTTCTTTCTTCCTTCCTTCAGTGTCCTCAAATGAGCCACACCTCCGTTGCTCAAAGAACAACATCCCCAAGGCCAGAATGAGAACTCTGAAAATGAGCATCGTCATCGTCATCTGCTTCATAGTCTGCTGGACTCCGTACTACCTGTTGGGTTTGTGGTACTGGTTCTTCCCAGACGACCTGGAGGGAAAAGTCTCTCATTCCCTCACCCACATTCTGTTCATCTTTGGGCTTTTCAATGCCTGCCTGGATCCCATAATCTACGGCCTGTTCACCATTCGCTTCCGCAAGAGACTGAGGAGCCTGGACACTAACATGGTGATAGCGGAGTCTTTGAAATGTACTGTCACCGTTTTACCCTCTAAGGAAGAGATGGCCACTGGTGAAAAAGACAGCAACTGTGGACACGCTGAGCCCAAATCCTCTGACAGCAGATGTCTGACTGTGTTCAGTCCAGGAAGACAAACTTGCCATTTGAGTGCTGAGAGCACAATATAATGAGAAAAACAATGAAGAAGCTGAAACTTCATACTGAACTGAACTATTTCACCTTTTCAGTCTTATCTGTATATTTTTGACGTGTTTATTTTACAATCTCACCTAACGTGCATGTGTAGAATATGTATGAAATCTCCATCACCTAGATGTCTTTTGTGTGTGCCGTGCCTGAGGCTGTCCATCTTACATATGGCTTATATAACAGCTTTCTGAGCACAGTAAACATGTTTGGACCTCTTTGATGGTTTGCGTCTTGTGTAAGTAGCACCCATTGTAAGACGAGTCCACCATATACGATACACATTATCCAGGGTCTGGAAAAGCTTCAGGACTGAATGAAAAATGGAGGACAGTGATTGCGAGGTTACACATCAGTGCACATCAGTTGTGTATATGGTTACACACTGCCTAAAGGTCTATTAGGAAGAACTGATGACTGTTGAGGTTACTTTCTTTGTAATCACTTGCGGCATCCACAAAACAAGGCCAGACGTTTAGAGATACATTATCCATTCCCCTTAGAAAAAATTGAGAACCACATGTTCATCATATCAGTCAGACAGCGGTCGTATTGGAAATATGTGTATATAAAACGTAAGCATATACATTATTTGTTGTATAATGAAGAAAACTGATGTGATGAGTGAAGTGATAAAAACAGGCAAATGAAGAGAATTTAGTTTGGTAGTGCACAGACTTTGGTCAGAAAACTATCAAGGTCATATCTGTGGCTACAGATGCCACCAAATGTAACAAATCTCCAGATTAAATCTAATCCATTCTTGTTCTTAAGTGTCACTCCAACTTTTAATTCCGTGAGGATGATACAGATTCCTCAGTTAGAAGTTTGTTCATACAAACACACTTGTTACTAATGTGTGTTACTAATAACATTAACAGGAGCTCAGCTCTCATAAAATTCTGTTAAATGAGCCCCGAATCCCAAAGGCACTAGAGATGAATGGTGTGTGTTGGCTAACAATCAAGTTGAATAAAGATTAGAGATAAAGATAAAGATTTCCTAGGTACCTTTGCTCATTTCATAAAAGTTGGCAGTCGAGCTCAGAACATAGTACCAACCAATGATTTGGACGACCTAAATGTCACCAGTCAGACTTTGGCTTCTGATCACTGTGTGGCTTCTGGCATGACCTGACCAGAAATCTCCTGTGATTACTCAGGAAAGAGCAGAGAATCTGTTGCTGTTGTCTGTTGCTCCAATTTGCTGCTTTCTGATGGCAGGAAACACAACAGCGACCTGGATGCTTTGGTGTTTTGAATCAGCTCTGGGACTCACTGACTGGCCGGTGATCTAAGGGTCTGTCAGTGGCAAGGAAGCAGAGCTGAACCAACATCTCAATGGATAAAGCTAAGAGAGCCAGGGATAAGGGTTTGGATAAAGCATCTATCAAATGGATGATGTATAAAAAAGATCACGGTATAGCCTATAACAAAAGTTTTACTTTATATTTTGAGTTAATATATATGTGTATATCTATATTGGGTTAGTGGAAAGCATTACATCAATGGTAGGGTGAGTGAGTTGCTGTCAAGTAATAGACCAAAAGGCAAAGAAATCTGAGCCATCAGAAGAAAAAGCTCATTTAACTGGAGAATCTTTATTCCAGCCTCCAGCCTTTCTTATTGCCTGTAGTCACGACTGTGGAAGAGGGACTCAAAAAAATTAGATTATGGATCCAAACAGCCAAAATGAGATTTCTTGGGGGCTCAGAAATACAGGAAAACCAAAGCCTGTTAGTTCTGGTGTCCTTGAAGGATGCCACCTGAACGCCTCTCTCTGGAAGTGAAGTGGACCTGACTACCTTTGAGGATAATCTCAGGCAGACCTAAGTCATGCCAGAAACTTTCCATCTTCCACGAACAGTTTAGAATATGAAGAGGAACAACAATATCACAAGATAAACCCACTATGTAGCTACAGTCTATATTCTACTATGCGAGATTTATATTTACCTACTATGTAACAACAAGTCTTCGTCATTGTTACAACAATGTACCACTTACTGTATGAGAAAATACAAATTATTAATACCAACTGTTTCCCTTCCAATCCACTTTGTTTAAAATGTTACTTCTGTTCTGTATCACCTCTAATCCAATTTGATGCAAACAAAACAGATTCCTCCATTTGTTACAGCCTTGACCACATACAAATAATTGCAAATGGAGCAACGAATTCAGCTTTTAGTACCTCAGATTAATTCCTAAGCACATGGCCTTGTCAAAAACTTGTTTCATTGGATTACCTTTTTATCTTAAATACAAAAGTAGTTCTTTTTTTTTTTTTTTTAGTTTTAAATTTTTTTTAAAGTGGCTACAGTTGGCTGAGAAAATTGAAGCCTCATGTGTGCTTTAAAGCTGTAGTCATCAGCTGGTTATCTTAGCATAGCATAAAGATAAACCAATATATATGATGATATAAAGCCATCATGGCACAGTAGAGTGGATTTTGCTGTTGTTGACACCACCTGTGTCTGTGAAGACACATTTGTTGTTAGTGACTTTACTGAGCAGAATTTTCTTGCTCCTACATTGAGCAGAATGAAGCAGATCGTCTCAAGACGAAACATTTAATCAGTGACATTGTCATCTCGCAAACAATCCCACTGAATCTTCTGGAGACCCTGAAGCTACATCTCTGTTATGAGGACAGTCATCACATCTGGTCAAGGGCAATGATGCTACTCTGTCCTGACAAACTCAGCCACTGAACGGCCATTGGCTTAATGACAAAATACGAGATTACACATAACCATAGTCACCCTTGTTTTAATTTAGTTGGTCACCCGCCAGGATCTGTAACACTTATACTGGAGCTGTGTTCAGTCCCCCCATTTTCAGCCAAGACGGAAAGATGGTCTGCGTTCGATGATTGTATATTGTTGCAGTAGAACAAGTTATTGCTAACTTTGTTTTGAACTTGGCCCACATTATTTTCTGATCTCTTCTCAGCTGGATAATGCCAACTCATTCACTGCTCACTGATGTTTCCAAGGCCTGTCCACTCCTATCACATCTCTTGTAGAGGGAGAGGAGCTCACTGCCTGATCCGCATCACTGCACAGGCCTCCTCTCAACATTCATCCCGGCCGTGATGCTCACAAAACACATACGTACCTGCAGCTTGCCCGAGGACAGCTGCTGGAGTCAAGAAACATATATGTTTTGTGTTTGCCTTATTGCCGCCAAATCAGTGTACTGATCCATGTGAAACCCACACAGATGGACCAGTATGTACGCCCACTCGAGGACAGTCAAGTGTTTGTAAAATTTAAAATCACGCTGCTTCATAGCTCTGAATCAGCCAACTGTTTCGGTCTGGTCTTTTATCTTCTGGTGAAATCAGAACTGCTCCTTCACTTTCCTCTGGCCCTGTTTAGACATGGCATTAATATGTGTCTTGGGTAATCCCATCACAACTTGACTGCTCTAAGTACAGGCGTGAATGCACCCAAGATGCATTGAGGAAGCATTCAGATCCAATCGCTCAGACCACATTCGGAGGTGGTCTAGGCTGCACATGGTCATATTCTTTTAGCAGTGTGTCCTTGGCCTCATTGAAGGATTGCCTACACAACTGACATCCTTTGTTCACATTCATTTGCAGACAAGAAGCCACTACAAAATGGATTCTCGTAGACAGAGTGCGTTGATTTCCATTTGGGCAAGAGAGTCAGTAGAACAGAAACTAGAAACAGAAATAATGTACATGTTTATTTGCATATAGAGCGGAGAAGTAAACTGATGTATTTAGAACTGTCCAATTGTGATCAGATCACCAAAGACACATGTTAATGGCAGGTGTAAAGAGGACCTGAGTTTCTGTGAGCAGGGTCAGATGATGTCTCTGGCTGTGATATTATTAGCCTGAATACATTCTCTGTCCTGTAGACGCTTAGGCTGCTGTAAGCCTTGATGAATTTCATGGCCAGAAATTCAATGAGACCTTTTGGAGTTTTTAAGCACAGAGATTCTGGGATTGTCTGCCACTGCTGGTTGACAGTCCAGTTACTCTTACTGTACACAATCAGAGCACCAGTATGTGTCAGACAGTGCAGTGATGACTTCTAATTCTCTGTGATTGCTGTCTTATTCAGGTGTTGCCAGAAGCATTCAACACTGACTGTGCAGTATGTCAAACTGCAGGACATGTTCTTTGTGGAGTAAAACTCTGAATGAATGCAGTGGAGTTATTTGAGGCCATATTTGGCAGCAGGGAACAAAAGGAACACCTCATTTCTCAGCTTGCTTCACACAAATGTTCGCTGCTCATCACTGAGTTATTAGTGTGCATTTTTCTCCTGGGGTTCCATTTTTGGGCAAATTACTTTCCAGGAGATTTAAATTCAGAGGAAGGAGTCAACAGAAATTTTGTTTGACTTGTGCCAGCAAAAATGACCTCTTTTATCCCGAACACGGAAAATCTCACTTTGGAAGCCAATCCCTTGGCTTTTTAAAGGTCAGCTGCAGGTAATGGTTCGGATAAAGACTTGGTATCCTCGCTGCATTTCAACCACTTTACCGTACACACTAATGTAATTTTCTCTGTCAAACACTGGGACAGATAAAGTGCAAAGATAGCTGAAAGTCATTAAAGCCACATTATAAGCCCAGCCCTCATTTTCCAGATGCAATCGTTGATAACTGGGTTTGTCACGTCAAAAGGGCATTTAACACATCTATAGTGACCTTTTCAAATAAAAAACTTTGAGTTCTGCTGCAAAGTGAACTGAGCGTTCAAAGTACTTCACTTGTCAACACAGTTTCACTTTATCTAACAGTCATACAGTTAAATGATATTATGAAATTACAATGAGCAGAGCCTCAATATTTGTATCCAGGAAGAAATTTTATTGTGGAAGCAAAGAAAGCACATGCATCTTCTTTTATCATGCAATTTCTTTCAGGTCCTCCTCCCACATATATTGGAGGATGTGGTCCCTGAAGCATTTCCCAGGTGTGTTTTTCATTGACCTTTAGTTGTTCCTGCCCATCATACTTAAGAATTGATACTATCTTCATCGAGTATCAGAATCAGGGCGATTGCCTCCTCCCAGTACAGAGCAGCAGCCAGACCTCCTGGTTTGGTTTGTATTTGACAAACTGGATAAGACATTGTCAGGGATAACGTGACAAATTCTAGGATCATCTCCATCGTGGTCCCTGACGTTCCATCAGTCCTTTGTCATCACAACAAGATGGAGGCAGTCGCTCAACGTCCGAGGTGGAATAAGACATAAGACCACAATGTGCCACATTCAACTCAACAATCCACTGTCAGATACTTATGGTATTGTCTTCCATGATTCTTCAACTCACAAAATAACACTGCACCTGATTAGGTCATGCATTGTTACAATACCTGACTCATAGCAAATGCTGTGGTCCCCCAAAGTATTTTCTCAAGTGATGGTAGAATATCAGCAGAGTACTATGCATTTCTTTATTCTCTTGTGTCTCTCCTTTCTGTCACTGTGAAGCTTGCTCTGTAATAACAATGTTTTATGTGGAAGCAAGAAAGGAGGGTGAACTTTAAGAACATCCTCATCTCAATGTCTGTGGATTATTCATTTCATGGTTAATCAGGAAGCCTCTTTCCTTGGCTGCCTCGGGAAGTGATTTAATGTAAAACAGTAGCTGTTTTTACCCACACTCTACACCCATGTAGAGTGCCCAAGTCCACTGAATTTCAGTGCAGTAAATGTGGAAAATGCAGTGCAGGACAAATGACTATGCAGACACATAATGAGTGAAAGGAATGAAACCAGAATAAAAATATAAAACCTTACATTTACCATAGGACAAACTGGACTTGTCACCTCTCCGCTTGAAGGATTAGTACATGCAGCCCAATTAAGACCTTTAACTGGTCAGTGTAAACTAAACTACAAAGCCAGATGTAAATATATTTAAAATTGCAGCTAATGCACTAATTACTAACAGTATCAGCATCCAACCAGTTTGAAGATAATAATAATCCTGGGATAATCAAGTCCCTAAAGACATGGAATTAAATAACTAAATGCTTTAACTTAAAGGAAGAGGCTGAATTTTGAATAATTTCCTAGGATTCTGGTCTTGTACTTACTGAACATAACATGAAGAAACTGAGAGGTTGGATTATGAATGGCCTTAAAGCTGCACACTCTCAGTCAGAGAAGTATGAGCTTCTATCCATTTGGACAACATACCAGACAAAGAAATATTGAAATATTTATGTGGATGTGAGGATGGACTTTTTTAAAGACAATTTTGAAACACACACGAAGAAGAGATCTCATACCATCACAACATTGTAATCTCTAAGGAATCACTACTACTACTCTACCACTACTCTTTTGTTTGTTTCTAGGTTTGAATTTTAAGACCCCCTTAATTTTAGTTTTTAAAGAAACATATACCATATTAGCAGACTTAACATAAAAAATATACAAATTTCTTGCAAAGGTATGTGCACAGGATTCTTGATGATTCTTTCCTCCATGCATTAAAAATGGTGACTTGGGCTATTATTAATATGACTGATGCTTCAGTGCACACACTGAAACACTGAAAGGCTGAAAATAAGCATACATTCAGGTTTGTATAGTGGAACAAAATGCCTCCACATTAGAGATTCAGATGCTTTGCAATTTCAGAAAAGCAAGTCAACATATGGCGCTTTGCTGGCTGGATTACTCTCTTATTCAAATGACTCCATGACTTTAAGTCAATATTGTTGGTTAACAATAGAGTGCTGCCAGAATGGAGGGCTTGTTGTGGATTTTAAGCATAATAAATGGTAAGATGAGACTTTACGTTCTGGCTTTTAAAATATAAGGGCCTAGATGTGTGTTTGTGTTATTCCTGACGTATGTAAGTTAATGAGGTAGACGTCACACAAGCTACATGCAATATGGCTGCCAGTGAGTCCTGCCCCTCAAATTTTCCTTATCAGTGTTTCGTTTCTGTCTGAAGATGTATGGGCTGAGTAGGATCAAAGAAAACTTTGAGAGCCTCGGTCAGGAGCAACATGGTGGCACAAAACTCTGAGCACATAAATGAAGTGTGAGGGGGGGGAAATTGGTTTCCTGGGGCTGGTTTTTGTGGAAATTCAGACAGAGGTTGGTATTGATAAAGGTCAGAGAAGAAGTTTTGTTTGAAATGAAACTCTGGATGGAACATGTGCTGTCAACTACGAACAACTACTAATTGGATTTCCTTGAGAAAGGCGTCCAATCTGCTCAGATGTTCCATTATAGGTAACAACCTGGCTGAAAACTGGCTTTGTGTGTCAATCATTCATGTCTCCAGAGACAGTTTGCAGAATGACATCTGGTAGCTGCTCAGTAAGACCAGCTGTCTCTGTGAAGGCCCTGTATACTGCGTATTACATAACATTGCAATATGATATAGGACTGTACATTGTGAGGGATGAGAGGGATGAGTTCCTCATTTCCTTCCCCCAGTATCTCAGAGGAGTTGAATCTGTGACCTCCTGTCATCTCTAGACCAGGATATGACAAGACAAGATGAAACTTTAATGATCTCTGAGGGGGAACTGCAGCAAAGCAGAAGGAAAGAGTAGTAGAGACAGGAGACAATAAAATCAATTCAGGCCTTTTTGCATGAATGAGAAATGCAGTGCAGACAGTAGAAGCTTGGTTGAGTACAGATATTGTAAATTCACACTATGAGGACAGATTAGAGTTACAAAATATTAGATGCTTTGCTGCCATCAGGTGGCATAATACATACAGTACAACACTTACAGACAGACTTGAATACAATTATGTCATTATAACCTCAATATTAAATACAATAGGTCGTTTTCACATTGTAGCCTGTCATTGCAGAAAAAGCAAACGTGCTACTGACAACATTAATGATGGCTATGAAAGTGACCCATTAACTATTTATATCTGTGCTTTTCCAACTGTGACATACAATATCTTGAGTGAAAAGAACCTTTTGTATTTCGCACTGATACTAATGTGACATAAATGTATTCCACCTCGTTGTAAAGATAAGGATAAGTGGGTATAGCTAATGGATGGATGGACTGAATCCTTGCTTGCATTAACTTCAGCGACCTCCAGGGGTCACTAGAGAACACTCTATAAAATGTAGATGCCCATGCCTATTTAGCTTACCACATACAAAGATGCTACAATAACAATGACATCAGATTGTTCCATATCACCCTAATAATCTTTTTTTTTTCTCAGTGCTTCGATACATCAGAGACAAAACAGTGAATTTAGCATAGTCTATTTTATTACAAATAGTCAGACGTTTGTTTAAGCCCACAAAGCGCATCATGTTTTACCTCCCAAGCAGATAGGCCTTGTGAAGTCTTCCCTGATTAGAAATATGGTGTGATGACTGTAGTGGTATGTGTTTCTGAAGTATATGAACATTTTTCACTGAGCATTTTGTTGTTGCACTGGGTGAATTACTGGTACAGCAGTGCCCCAACGACTGCTGGTGCAGGCCTACACTGTTCTGTGAGGAACATTTACAAGCAGCTTTCCACTGTGTCATGGAGCATGTAGGAAATGTCCTCACTTCAAGGCAGAGATAGTTGGCAGGCAGACGGCCGAGGTGAGACATACCACAGGAAGATGAAAACAGATGGGATGAACATGCAATGCCTGCCTCTCACTGGGGTAAGGGTAAAAAAAAGATCTGTTACAACCCTACAGTTTATCCAAGGTGCATGAACCAGCAACCCAAATTAAGCATTAACTCAACAATGATTACAGACAATGGACCACATTGTATAAATGTTATCCCTAAGGCTGGAATCTCTCATCACTCATGTTACAAACAGCAGATGAAGCCCCCCACATTCACCCACCCACACACATCACACCCCCACTGGGCTATAGGATCTGAACACCTGTTTCATTGTGGATCTAAAAAAAGGAACAGCTCTTCAGATGTCATTTCAAGAGAGTGTTAACTACTGTTGCTTTACAGTCGTTTACACCATTACATACAGCGGCAGAAGCCACTTTTATTTTCTTGGGTTCTGTGAAACTCAGCCTAAATTTGAATGTTTGAACTAATGTGTGTATATGTACACACAAATACATAAAAAACAGAGCAATAGTAAATAATTCTGCACTGACGTTATTACAGTATATGAAGGGATATAGTAAAGGAAACAAAAATCAAAAGTGTATTAGCTTTAAAATTAAAATTCTAAAATTCTTCAGCCAATTAGAAAAAAATTACTGTACTTGGCATTGAGCTCAATTATTTTCCTGAGCAACTGACATTGTTGTTTGCAGCCTTCCCGAGGGAATTAATCCTAATGAATGGTGATCCTGTGACCTTTTCTGTATGTCCACCAGCAGGTCAGAGCTTTCCATTATCCTGAAGAACATCAATAACATGATGAACTGGCTCAAAATTCCTGGGGGCATTCCTGGTCCCCTGAAGATGAATCCCACTGACTATGGTGATGCGTGACTTTTCCTCTTGAGCCACCATGGATGTATTGCCATGAAATCCGAAACAGACATTCATGTCGCCCTCAGGATCAATTGTGAAAACTTTGGTGACACCCTGACTTTTTATTCATCTTGTCAAATTGTAATTAGTCCAACTCTTTGGTTTATTCCCAAACCTGAACGTCAGAATTAGCTTTACTTTGTGTTTATTTCCCATGAGCCAATGTCAGCATGCCAACATGCCATACAATATGATTGCAAATAAGTTCAACATGAGCCAAGAGCTGAAAATATGAGGAGCACCTTATTGCTATAATTCTGAATGGATGCATGGATGAGTGACACCATCCTGCCACCACTGTAAAATGTCAGTTCTCTTGGTTGTAGAAGAGTTTGCTTTATCCGTCATGACTGGTTAATGTTTTATATAGATGTGCATGCAACAAAAAGCATGAGAAACATATTTAGAGAAGTTTTCAAAGAGACAAAGATATATGTTATTCTGCTTAAACTCAGGTTGGTTTGACAGGGATGATGTGATGTCTTATTGGATGGAGACCACATGAAGTGTTTCACTGAACAAATGCCACCTGGTAAACTTGTGTTCATCCATGTAACGACCAGAGAAAACAAACCATGTTTAGAAAGGAGGTTTGTCTGTGGAGTTGTCCCTTCAGAGGTTTATTTAGGCCTAGCAGTGTGGACCCCAGCCCATAATCCTCCTGCAGACACACCTGTACAGGAGAGTATAAAGACCCTGGACTGAAGTGAGTCAGACATCAAGCTTCAAGGAGTCTCCACACAGCACATCTCCACACAAGCTCCACAGCCTCCACACCGACCCTGAAGATGACTCCCTCTGCCGGCCTGCTGCTGCTGCTCCTGCTGGGCCTCTGTCGGGCACATCCTCTCCAGGAGGAAGGAGGCCAAGAAGAAGAAG
>JBBMOC010000001.1:11719852-11989892 GCA_037975185.1 Centropyge bicolor | reverse complement strand
GGGGGGGGGGGGGGGGGGCAGCCAATTGTCTAGCTGTCCAGACACCTCTGGTGGCATTTCACCAAGGACAGGCCCCGCACTGCATGACTAGACTGAATGCACGGTACAGTTATTTGTCCTTCAACATTAATATAATCACTTCTTTTTTAACACACATAGAATTTGTATCACCGGTTTGCCTATGAGCTGTCCTCTTCTACCAAAATGACCTTTAGAAGGTTAGAATACAATCTTTTTTTTTACCTGGGCCCAAATACATTTGACATTAGAAATGGTCTTCAGTCTTCTTCTACAAAGCATATGTAAGATTGTTGCTTGAGTTCAAATGATTAGTTCATTAATTGATTAGTTGATTGACATGAAAGTAATATTTCAAGCACCAATGTCAAAAATGGCTTTGTTCCAGCCTCACTTGTTAATATTTGAAGCTTTGCTTTATGCAATAGTGACTTGAATACTTTTGGGGCTTTTTCTGGATTGTTGGTGGGGAAAAGAAAGAGTATTGAAGTGGTCATCTTGGGCTTCAGGAAATTGTGACAGACACTTTTCACAAATAAGAACAGCACAAACAATTAATAGGCAGAATAATAGAACTTGAAAATAATTGCTAGTTTCAACCATGTTTGGAAATAAACAAGACAAACAAAAGTTGTGTTATTTTACAGTGGAGTTCTACACAATATAGAAAAAAAGATGAATGGATATTAAACATGATCCATCTGATTTTACTTGCACAGCCATGTTTAGATTCTCTTTTATCTGGAATTGCTTCAAGAAGTGTTGGGCTTTACACTGGACCTGGCTGCTAATGAATGACTGATAAAGATTTTAAAGTAACTCCTGTTCCACTTTTTATTGTCAGACACACATTTCATGCAAGAAGCCAGTTCATCACTGACACACACCCAGAACACAGCTGCTATGACGTGTTTGTGTCCGTTTGATAATGAGAACAGCTGCATGAGGTTTCTCGCCTAAAGCCACGCACATGCACAGATCCCTTTTTCCCAGGTTGGCATCAGGCTCGCCTCAGGCTTGTCTTGGGTGGAGGAGGAGGGTTGTGGGGAGGAAGATGGTGGAAGTACCATGTGTCATTAACAGGTTGCTGTTGTTGGTTCAAGTGGCAGATACACCTGCTTTTACTGAAAAACACCTGAAGCTCAGTACCCTGCATTATTGTTTTACACAACTTTTAAATTGCGTATGGTGCAAAAAATGGTATACACTATTAATTGGTGATATAAAATAAAATGAATGAATCTGCATTTAAAAAGTTGGTTGCTTATAGTGATGTCATTGGCTGTCCCTAAATGGCTGCGAGTTGTAAAAACACTTTCTAACACTCGTTCTCTCGCTCTGCCTGTCTCACTCTCTCTCTCTGCCAGGTGAGTGTTCTGACCACTCTGGAGAGACGCTTCAACCTCCAGAGTGCCGATGTGGGCGTCATTGCCAGCAGCTTTGAAATCGGCAACCTGGCCCTCATCCTGTTTGTCAGCTACTTTGGCGCCAAGGCCCACAGACCCCGCCTGATTGGCTGCGGCGGGATTGTCATGGCGTTGGGGGCGCTGCTGTCAGCCCTGCCGGAGTTCCTGACTCATCAGTACGAGTACGAGGCTGGGGACTCTTGGCACGCTGAGGATGGCAGGGACGTCTGCTCCAACAACTCCAGGTCAGAGAACCGAGACTCTGGGATTAAATGTGGCAACAGAGCCAACACCAACATGATGTACCTTCTGCTGATCGGAGCCCAGGTTCTGCTGGGCATCGGAGCCACACCTGTCCAGCCTCTGGGAGTGTCCTACATCGACGACCATGTCCACAGGAAGGACTCCTCGCTGTATATAGGTGAGTAGCACTGAGGTACTGTGAACTAAAACATGATTATCATGTCTGTGTTTATGGCACCTACTGAAACATCGATGACAGAATCAAAAGCCTTTTTGTTCCCATTGCTGCTGACTGAAAACACTGTTGTCAGCTTAGTTAAACACCTTGGAGGACACAGACACAATTATGATGTGGTGAATATGTTTCAAATAGGTGGTTGCTGAGCAATTAACCTTTTCAAAAACATTGGAAGGAAACATTTGAAATAGCAACAGACTTTAAATAATTCCACATCAGAAAAAAATAACATCTTAATTTCACGTCAATGAAAGGAGACACAACTGCTCAGTGATGTGTGTGAAGGAATAGTTCCACATTTTGGGAAAACACTTAATTATTAATTATTATTATTATTAATCTACTTGTCTAACTCTTGGCAAGAAAGTGAATAAGCATATTCCCCAAAACTATTTCCAACTTCTTCATTAATGATGCGTGTTTAAAAAGTGATGCAAATGAAAAGAAAGATCCTTGATGCCTCAACTAAACATCGACTCCAAGTTTGATTCTTCATGCTCTTGCATTTGGCAGACCCATGTATGAGTAATGAGCCTTTACTCAGTCGGGAATAACAAGTCCTCATCTCCTCTAACTCGCTCACTGCCTCGCCCCTCCTACCTGTTATTAGTTAGTGCAACATGAGAAGGCGAAGCGAGACCATGTGCCACTCACACTATTGTGCAACTCTTATATTAACTGTATTTGATGAAATCCATCAGGTTAATTCCTGTATTAACTGAGCCCTGTGAGAAAAGCAACCACTTTGGCACTTGTTTCAGCGCAGTACTCACTCTCCCTGCCTGGAGCTGAAGGTCTGACTCGGGCTGCACAAATCACTCACTCGCTCACCCAGAAGGAACAGTGCTGAGCTTTGAAGCCAATTTGACATAGTGGTGAAACTGTGCAATTACAGGGGCCTGAAAAAAGCTTTCTCACACACAGTTTAAATAAAATGGACAAAAATTGTGGATAAGATTTTTTGAGCGTCACAACCTCCCCACACGTTTCTACTGTTTGCACTATTGTCTTTAGCATTTTCAACTGCAGTGTGTACCGCTGCTCATGCTGACTACTCAGTTTTTCCTCTGTTAATTTTACCACAAATGTAAGATACATAGGTGACTGTTATGATCAATTCCTCTCAAATTAACAAACATTTTAAAAATTACTTTAACTGAACCTTGTTGAAAGGAGGAAGAGTGAGTGAAATGATGCCAAGTAACAGCCTGTCTGGTCTCATCAGGCTGACAAAGTGGCCATTTTGGCCAGTAGTGTTGTGACACTGGAGCCTAATAAGAGTTATCTACACTGTCTGCTTTGACTGTCCTCTCATCTCCTCTAGCCACCATCGAGTCCTACTGTGTGTTATGCACTGTCAGTGTTTGTCTGTGGGTCTTTTTATGAGAAGCTGCGTATAGGCCAACATTGAATACTCTCATGCATATACCTACATACATACAAGCATATAGCTGAATACTACACTTGCACCTACACTTGTACTGGTACTGGGCATTTCTGCATACACGCACACTCCCTCTCTCTCTTTCGTATATATAGTATGCATCACACAGGCATGCATACACATATACATGCATGCATTACGTGAGAATATGTGCATATAGGTATTAGGGTATTTGAGTGCATGAATGTGTGCGTTTCAGTATGTGTGTAAATGGAAAGTGAATCTAAAGGGCCAAAATTTACAAACCCTTTGGTCAACCCTAAAAGATTATTATCCTTAGATGCTGTTCATTTATTGGAGCAGCATTCCTCCAAAGCTTGGTACGCGGATACATATTCTTCTTTAAAAATTTTATCTACACCTATGAGGGTAAGAGCAACCCTAATTGACTTACGGTAACGTTATGTTAGCTTAGCATTAGCTTAACATAAAAATGTCATATTTGACATTTGTGCAAATGCTAACAATAATATGTGTAAGTTTACATGCAAGCCATTATTTTTGATATAGACATTTGTTAGCTGTAATTACTCACTCAAACAATTAGTTGCTGTATCTAATATAGTTCCATATAATTTTATTTACTCAACATAAAAATTAATTTGAATATACATGTTAACTCTAATAATAGTTTTATTCTGAGTGCATGGAACAAAAGATTTAAGCATCTGTGTTGTAAATAGTGTAAAGGTTTATATTTATTTCACGGCAGTTTCTTTTAGACTCACTATAAACTGAAACTTGAGCCCCTGTAATGCTGTTCCATCCATAAAATGCCATTTTATATTTGGAAGCTATAGTCAGGTTTCTCTTTTATGTTAATCTTATTAACCCAAATGACCCGTTGTTGTGTTCTCACATGCACCCACATTTTGTCTGACATATGTTTATGTCTTCACTGTAGCTTGTTTTCCCTGCTGGAACAGAGCCTATAGTTGAATGTATCATCATGCACCTGTGCAGCAGGCAGAGTTCTGTGCAACCATCTCGTGGCCATGCTGTTTCATAGTGCCCATTACAGCATGGTGCAGGTCAAGGTGCTACTAACTATGGATTGCACAAGCATCTGCAAACATGGCATGGCTTTTGGTACATGTACTGTATAAATGTGTTTCTCGAGACAGCTAAATGGTAACTGGAGGAGTAAGTAACTTGTGAGATATCGAACCTGTGTAAATATTCGTAAATGTAATAATTTGCAAGAGATATGGATTTGGAATATTTTTGTAAATCGATAATTGCCGTTGCAGCTGATCTTGTTAAACAGTGTAAAAACAAATATGAAAACCAGTGACTGTGTGACTGCTCTCGGCAAGTTTTATTTATACAGTACACAGTTGTATAATTACTGTATTCTAGCTACTGTATATGCTACTGTTATGATTGTATTTGTATGCATAAAAGATGAGTGTAAACAAATGAGCAAAATCCACTAACTAAATACTCTTTTCCGAATGAGCAATTAGCTCACCGTAGATACACTAACTTATCATCATATCAAATCAATCAAGACATTTCATCAAACATAACTTCTTACTTTATGTGTCTAAAGGCATTGGTGAAATAAGTACTCTCTTCAAAATGTGACATAAAATGTTCCGCCAGTGGATGGAAATATTCCTGGCTATTAAGCATGTTAGTTGTTTGTGAGGGGATGCATGAGTCCATCAATACTTGTGCCATTTTATGCTCTTCTCTGCTGAGTGTTTGTAATGGCAGTGGGTATTACACAACTGTAAATAAGATTCTAAAGGCTACATTCCTTGATTTTGTTATAGCACTCAAACTGTCTTCCAGCTCAGTCTTCATGTGTTGAAAAAGCTCATTAGTGGATTTCTGGGACACTGTTAGGTGTGACGAAACCAAGGATTGTGTGTTTAAGGTTATAGAAGCAGTCTCATGAACTCGAGATTACTCACTAATAATTTAAGATCCAATGTTTCATGCATTGTCGTGGACCTTATCCTGCCCTCTGTCACATAAGTACCCTTGAGCAAAGGACTTTATTCCCGACTTCAGCAAACGCTCAGTGGCCAGCAGCAGAGGACTGCAGTTATACTTGCAGCAGAAACCGAGAGGTCGACATAACACACATTACAGCCTGTCTGCCAAAGTTGCCAAGGCAACAGTACATAGACAGGCACCGAGGCTACAGTATGTGTCATTCCTGTTCTTCTCACCGCTCAGCGACCTGCTAGTAACAGAGCTCCATCTGGGGAGATGGAGACAGAGGACGCGAGAAAAAGAGACAGAGTCCCATTATTACTAAAATAAAGAATATAAATGTTAAAAAAAAAAATAGAATAGAATTTTAGCCAATCTAATTAAATCTGATAACGCTAAGTATTTTCTCACAAAAGCTGATTCACATTATTCCAAATGCAACAATAATATTGTTAGTATTGTATCGATACTAATCTATCCTTGTTATTGATCCTCGAATTCCATATGGATACATCTCTTCTTATTGAATTGAATACGCACTCAATTATTGTTATGTTATTGTGGTAATGTAAACCAATAAAATCACCATCGTTTGAGCTGATGCAGCAGTAAATCAAAGCACAACTGTAGTTAATCCTTATTCTCTTAGAGTTCTTGTGTCCTTAAGCTACTCGTCTTGTGGATTCATCCGTTTGCCTTTATTGGATCAACAAAGGCCCCAAAAGCAAATACAAGAAAAATGAAAAAATAAACATATACTCTCGTTGGCTACTGTGTGGCGAGTTACTCCTCCTCTCAGGCTTCCTCTGCTAGTCCTTGGCGAGTTGCGTTGTCCCTGCTTGTGCTTCAGTGCGGACCTCTTGCAGGGTGAGAAGGCCTGCGGTTTGTTCTGTACATGCTTTGATCTGTACAGTCTCTGCCAGCAGCATTCAGGCTGGAGGAGATGAGGGTGGGAGGGATGGACGGAGAATGGACCAGAGGAAGGAGGGCAAACAAGGCTAGCACAGAACCCAACAACTCACCCTACCCCCCCGCTTGGCTGTAGGCCAGCTCATACCAGATGCCTGATGTTTGACATTACACTTGATATTTCTGCGCTGGTTTAGGAAATTTAAAGGATTTCACTGCACCTAACCAAATAAAATGCACTAATCCTGGGTTGCCTCATTATAATGCGTTTTTCCATTAGCACAACTGCACATTTAACATTCCTAAAATTGCAAATAAAAAAAAATCTAAATAAAATTTAAAACCAAATTGTATTGTCATATACACAGTCATACACCGTACCATTAAATAAATAAAATAAGGCTGGATCAAGAAAATAGAAAATATTCTAGCAAACTGATATAACACAAGTATAAACCAATGAGTAAAAATTATTTAATCAGTGATGATTATCAGTGACAGTAAAACAGTGTAATCAGTTGCTAGTTTAAAATATATATGAAACAATAGAACCAGTGAATAATATGTGCATTATGAAATGACAGCGTGTGTGACAGCGATGTATGGCAGGTGGATACATAGTAGGTTATGTGTGTGTGTGTGTGTGTGTGTGTGTGTGTGTGTGTGTGTGTAAAGTCAGTGGTTCAGGACCTAAATTGCCTCAGGGAAGAAACTCCTCCTCATCCTCTCTGTCTTGGCCTTTAGAATACATTACATCCATCAGTCATCCAGCGCAGTGGTTCAGTGGTAATGTTGTCTCCTCAGAAAGATACTAGGTCACCTTTATGCTTTCTTCTTTATGGAGTTTGCATGGTTTCCCTGTTTGTATATGGTCATTCCAATATCCATTCATTAGAAATTAATGTCATGTTTTCTTTTTGTTTTTCTTGCCACAGCATATAGATCAGTTTTGGAAATTGTACGTTCTGCTCTTAATTAATTAAAGCAAGACTAAGACAGCCATGCTAGCAGCTATGTTAACCAATATAATACTAAAATGCTGATGTTTAGCAAGTATAGCCCATCATGTTCGCCATCTTAATTCAGTGTTAGCATGCTAATGTTTGCTAATGAGCACTAAACAGTTAAAAGTTTTGATTTGAAGGTACTGAGAAATATCAACCCCCAAATTGAAATTTTGACCTTATTATGGTGAAAAGTAAGCAGATCACCATCAAGATATCGAAATTCATTCAGAGAGGAACATGAATGTCTGAACAAAATTGAATGGCAAACAGTGTTTGAGACATTTCACTCAAAATCAAAATGCCAGTTTCATCATGGTGGTAAAGCAATCGTCAAAGTTTGTAAGATTCATCATCTCAGGACCATGAATTATCTGTTAGGCCTGTAAAATGTTTCATGGCAGTCCATTAAATTATGACTGACTGGTATTGCCACAATATTAACACTTTCTTAAGTGATCTGACAGGATTTTTGACAACATATATAAGTGACTCACTGTGATTTCACTTGGACTTTAAGAGTCAGAACTGCCTGTGAGCATGAATCTGATTGTGTTTGTTTGTGTTGCCTCATGATGGACCAGATCTGACAGACTAGTCAGTCGACCAAGGACGTCTCTTAGCTGCATCCTTCAAAAAGTACCATCATTTCTTCCTCTTTTCTCACTCTTCGTCTGTCGGTTAGATTGTGAATTTGCATATGTTGCATTTCGGATTGAGGTTCTTGACTCTAATTCGGTATCGTGGCCACTGCTCTATGTCCTGGCTCAGTGCACTGTGGCCACTGCCGGTCCACAAGAAACTGTTTCTTTCGTAACATTCCCCAAGCTTCTTCCTTTAACACTCCCTCTATTATTCTGTTCTCTCCTCCACCCCCTCTCTGTTCGCTGTTTTTGACAATCCAGCCATATTGATTGCTATGGTTGCCTCCTACAATGTGACTGCTGGGTTGTCTGTTGTGGCTCCATAATTGTACGGATCCGGTCTTTATACAGTACATGCAGCGTGTGTGTTATGTGCCGCTTAGTAGTATTTCTTCCTCGTCCCAGTCTCTAGGCGGCGGCTTTGTTTGAAGAGTTCGACGTGTGAAGGAACAGTAACATTGTAAGAAAGCTGCTGAATAATGCAGCGCGACAGAGAAGCAGTTAAGACTTGTTTAGCAAACATCTAACCACACGATTAAATATTAAAGCAGCAGCTCTGCATGGGCTCACTAACAAACAGATGATTGAAGGACAGGCCGCTCTGTTGTGGCCGCATCTTCACCCTACATGGATCAATATTGCCTGAATAAGAGAGCAAACCAGGAAGCACCACCCAGTTGTCATGACACAAATATCCCAGCTTGCACCTGTCCTGTATCTGTTCTATGTCTGTGCTGCGGCCTGTTCTTCCTCAGATGTTGAGTCGGCTTTTACTTAGTGTTCTTCTTTGTGTGTATGTGTGTGTGTTTCTGTCCTGATCAATGTGAGCAACAGATCAGGCAGGAGGCCAGTGAGAAGAAACAGAGACTTGTTTTTTCAGTTAGCTTCCTGTCAGATCATTGAGCCCTCTGGCAGTTGAGAGGAAAACCAAAAATAGATTCAAAAATTGTAGTAATGCAGCAGTGATACGCTGCAGCACGAGCGATGACGAGAGGGGTCTGTGTGATGGAAAGGGTCCAGAGTCTACAGCCATACTAGCAGCTCTATGAGGCGACTCAGGCACTGCAGTAGCTAAATGCTACAGTCAGCATGCTAACATGAGCTCAAAGACAGTGATGCTGATGACCATCTTAGTTTAGCATCATAGTGTGTAACATTTTCTAATTAGCACACAGAGTAAGATAAGGTTTGTTCATAAACCAAAGTGCTGAAATAATTAAACATTTGCCCTAATGATGATTCCACATGAAAGAGGATCATCAAAGTTATTAAATTCAATTCTGTGCAGAACATGAAAGCCTGATTTCATGGTCCATCCAATACTGGTTGTCAAGGCATTTCACTCTAAACCACAAACGTCAACCTCGTGGTGGCGCTAAAAAAAAAAAGTCTGGCGATCACCAAAGTCATTAGCGTTCATCATCTGGGTGCTATGCATATGGGAACTCAATCCCACCAATAGTTGAGATTTCAGATTCAGTGAGGATGAACCACAGACTGTATAAAACAGAGATAAACAAGGTGGACTGACCGACCAACACTGCCATCCTCAGGCCAACTGTGGAACTTTTAGTACATGCACATGATGCTGAATGTGTGTGTGTGTGTGTGTGTGTGTGTGTGTGTGTGTGTGTGTGTGTGTGTGTGTGTGTATGTGGATGCCGTATATGCATCCACATTAAAGTTACAGTGTGTCAATGTCTGTTTAATATTTTAAGTCTTGACCTGTGGCTAATGCATAGTATATGTATCAGAGGAGAAGATGGCTTCCCACAGAAAGACAAACCTGCTCCTGAGCTCTGTTCACTACAGTATAATGTCCGAGCCGGACTGTAATTGGATTATTGATTGCTGTCTACTGCTTGACTGATACCCCAGGCGAAGGCAACTGACCCTCGTATCTATTGTGTCGTTCACAGAAAAGCAGCTATTCAGATGGAGTGTCCATGCTCTGTATTTTACAACAATGTAACACCAAATAGTTTCTGCTTTACATCCTAATGGGGTGCAAATAATAGTGCTGTGTAAATATTTGTATCTCACTAATAGAAGGTGTAAATCTCTTTTGCTATAATTATATGGTCAGGTCTATGTGAGCACTGCAGCAACACAGCAGTTACTCCAGTGATGCTCAGTTTCCATCAATTCATTTGTCTGCTCTTCTGACATCTTTCAAAATGATCTCTGAAGACAAAGTTAAGTTTTTACAAAAGCACGTGAACACATTCATTTTCTACTTTGCAATGAAATTTTGTGCAGACTTTCATGGTGCCCAGAGGATGAGTCTTGTTGACTTTGGTGACATTTCCTCTAGCACCACTTTGAGGTGTACTTTCGTGGTTTTGATTCAAATGTCATTCTACAGTTCTTCAATTTCATTTAGCAGACGCTTTTATCCAAAGCAAAACACGTTCACATGCCGATGGAACAGCCTTCGGGGGCAATTTGCGGTTCAGTATCTTTCCCAAGGACACTTTGACACATAGACTGCTGGGGGCAGGGATCGAATCACCAACCCTCCAACTGGTGGACAACCTGAGCTATAGCCGCCCCATAACAACAGTTGGATCGCCTTGACATGTGGTACACTCATTCATATTCCCCACGTGATGAATTGTACTCACTTTGGCGATCCCTTAGCTTTTCCTCAAACGCCACCATCAGGTCAAAATTTTCTTTTGTGCAATGCTTTATTCTAAGACTATACATTCAAAACCAAAGAATGTTAGTGCTAGTTAGCAAATGTTAGCATATTAACACTCTTATCTAAAGTGGTAAATATGGGAAAACACACCTGCTAAGCATCAACATGTGAGCATTGACATTGTGAGCATGTTGGCGTGCTAATAGTAGCATTTTGCTCAGAGCATTGTTGTGCCAAATTGCAGCCTCACCGATTCGGTATGGAGCTGTGAAGACTCTTCCTTATTATGCAGTTCATCAGACTAACCATCAAGCTTTTTTTCTAACATTGATTTAAAATAAGTAATAGTCGTTGACAAATTAACACTTGACTTTCTGTTCAGCACATCCCAGTCGGACCTTCCCATTGTATTATGAATGCATGAAAGTACACAGTACAGTAGTGTTGAAGATCTGCAGAATGCAATATGGCAGCAACAATACAGGATATTACAGCACAGGAGTGTAAAGTACAGGGACCTATAACAGTAGTGTAAAGTAAAAGAGCAGTGGAAGCCCGAGGGGTCCGACTCTGCAGCCACTGGCCCAGCTCCTCTCTCCCTGCCTCATATCAGAGCCTCTATTCATGGCTCTAATGCGTGTAATGAAGCGCTGTGAGGCTGCGAGTTGAGAGTCCACTGCAGCAAAATGTTTTTACTCCAGTGGAGTTATTACTCTTTCACCGTAGGACAGCAGAGGAAGGCACGGACGCTGACTCAGCACACACTGTCTGTTCGGTGCGGCCCCGGTTGTTTTATATGTGCACCTTTTAGGAGCACCTTTGCCAAGATACAAAGTGCCAGTGATTGAACCGTGCCATAATGTGAGTCTGAGTGAGAAATTATTCATGTGCTGGCAGGGTGAGCAGGTGGAGGAGCCCTGTCTCATACAGTATGACCTTGCCTCTGCTGCATTCATTACAGCTGGATACAGAACACAGACGAGGGGTCCGGCATTACCTTCATGTTCAGCCTGATTTTCATCGCTTTTCATTTTTATTTCACCAGATGCAACAATATTATCAATAAAAATGACCATGTGGCGACTGCTGATTACTATTGTTATTCCAAAAGAACTTATATACTCATATATTGTATACAAATTTGGCTTGTATAGTATATTTTTTGGTGCTGCCACCCTTCACTAGATTCCTGTTTTTTAATACACTCAGAATCTTCAGTAGAATAAAACACCATATTCATTGTAATCAGGGCTTTGGAGGACACTGAGGTCACATCCACACTATTTTTTTTCTAGGACTTTGAGGGCTTTAGCTCCCTGGGGGGAGTTTACTGTATGTGTTCTATAATTAAAACAAGCACATGGCTGTATTTTGTAGGCTGATTGCAGTATTTTTAGACTCAGTAGGTAAAAATGTTTAGTAAATAATCAGCAAATGAGGAAATGACCAGAATATGTTTCAGAAAGTGAGAAGAAGCTTTAAGCTTTAAAACAGTATTATAGCATTTAGATTATCATGCTGGGAAACAACATTTACAGAAAATGTGACTGATCAAATAAATGAACTAATGAAACATTAAAATTAAATATATTAAAAAATTCCAAATTTCTGGCTTTGGCTCTGGTCATAATGGAATACAGCAGCCTGTAATAAATAGTACATTTGTGAATTTGTTTTTAAAGAGGTGTTGATTTAAGTGTGATAATTTTGAGGCTGGTATTTGTGTTGATGTTGAATATGACTGAATTATACTGGAGATTGAAAATTTCTGTTTCCCCACATATGTAAATGAGCAAGAAAACATGCATGTGTGTTCATGGTGTGGTAAAATTGTGAATCTGATATTGAAAGTAATCAGCACATTTAATGTTTTATATTAAAAGTAATATTTTAGGAACAGACCTGATTATATACATTATTAAACTCACTTAACATTACAATCTCAATGTAAAGAGGAGCTAATCCTCTACAAGCTCTTGACTTAAGTGAAGTGTCTCCATCTGCCATTTCCAAATGGCTGGGTCAAAACAAGCTGCCAGAATTCTACATGGACACCTAAGTCATCTCTAAAGCTCCAAGCCCTTCCAGAGTGTCTGTATGTGAATAATACATTTCCCTTACAGTTATTTTCAGTCATCTAGGTTCATGTGACACAAAGTTACTTTGGTATAGACAGCCTGTGTGTGTGCCAAAGTGTGAAAGGAATGAGGAACAAGCATATTGGAAAAAATAAACTCATCCTCTATTACTTTATTGTTCAGAAAGACTGTATTTCTCTACCATGACCCCAGCTGGCCTTGTGCGTGTGTCCATTGTCACGGTGCTCAGATGCAGCAGGTATAAAAAGTGTCAAGAAGGCTACAACAGCAGTCTGTGTTTTTTGCATTGAAACAATGGAAATCCATTAGGGTTCTCCCTGAAAATATTTTAGCGTGCACAGTACCTCCAGGGCAAAGCATGTACTGCTAAAACAGCCTGCAGTGTGTGTTCGAGATGGGTGTCACATTTAATTCCCCCATGTCAACCAATAGTCTTCCCTGCCATTTTAACCCTTTTATCATAAGTGTTTTATCACCTGTCATAGGTTTTTATTTAGTTTATATTGACCATTAATGATCTGAGCTAAAATCCCTCTGGACTGAAAAATATTTTAGTTTTATAATTATCATTGTCTGGGGAAACTTAAAAATGACCGCCAGCACTACATTTTAATGGATAGAGGTAGTTTTTAAAGGATAATTACAAATATACAAATCCTTGAAAAAGTTGTACTGACTGGATGAGAGTGAATTATTTAATGATGAACTGTGATAAACAAACTCTACTTTTACGCTTGTGACCATTTACCTGTAACTTATTCTGCTGATTGCATGTTCTATAGCCATGAATGCATTGATGCTGTACGTGGTGCTGGACCATAGCTCAACACTGAAAGCATCTGCAGCGCTCATCCAAAGCCACACTCAGGCAGACCTGCAATCATTGCAAAGTCAATAAATCCAGTGGGATTTACTGCCCAATTTACATTCTTCAATCCTTTGAAAATTAACCTCACAGACATTGATTTTTTATAATTAATGTATTTAATAATGTGTGCACATCATAATTGTAGTGTTGTTGCAGTGGTTGCGGTTTCCAACATTTATAAAATTACAATGCAGCGAGTTTAATTTCAACAGTACAATACTGATTCTTTTTTTTCACATCAGGTTAAAATGAATACGCCTCAGAGTCTATACTTTGAGGATTGTGCTAAAATTGTACTGGTTTAGATAATTTCGACCACCTAATACACACTTAATAGATTTAAACATACAGTTTGTATATTTTGAATCTCAAAACACTTCATGAATGTCACAATCTATAAATGCAATCACAATTTTAAGCAATGATTAAACTCCATGCCCTGTGCAATTTATTTAGTCGGTCTACATTGACTTGATTATAGAAATTAAAATGGCAAAAAAATATTATAATTTAACTTGAACTTTAGAAACCACATTCATTCTTTCTTTCAGCAGAAACACACTTCGAAGCCCTTTGCTTTCAGATATGAGAGCCATGAAAATATCTGAACACTGTATATAGTTTTACCACACAGTAATAAAGTTTTACTGTATGGTAAACGCTCTGCTCCCTCACTGCATGCATTCTTTTACTGCCGTGAACCTTCAGGCGGGTCTCTAAGGAAATGGCCTTAGATGTACCAACTGTTGAGTCCAAACAACAGACTGGCATCAGGCCTGAATGCTTCTTCTGATGGGTGGCCAGCAGCTGTTGCTATAGGATTATGAGCTCTGCGTCTTTTCTCACGGCATAACAAAGCTTACCCGTAACTCTCCGTCATCGTGCTTATTGCTGCTATTGTCATCAGCGGTTTCACTTTGAAGGCCCCTCAAGACCTGCACCTTATTCTAATGCATACAGGACACAGTAAAGCCGGGTGGTGGACTGTAGATTGGCTGGGACCCAAAATTCTCTGCTGGTTCTCTGCCACGCTTGTGTGTTTGCCAGCCTCCCTGCATGACATACATTATGGATTAGTTGTGTTGTCCTTTGTTTGTCTGTGATTTGATCCTATAGTGGAAGGCAGAGTTGGAATGGGCGGTCATTGGTTGGCTGTCGAGTCGGCCCTGCTGTAACCCCAGACCTCCTCTGTCACCTGATTTCAGCCCCGCTGGCATTAGTGACTCTGCTGAAATGAACATAATGCATCTAGCTGACAGAGAAAGTCAGACAGAGGGAGAGAGGGTGACTATTGGTCAGAGTGTACCAGAGTCTGCTGTCACAGTTTCGTGTATCTAGTACAGCTTAACGGGAATGGCATGTAAAGTATATGGTAATATTGATTTATTTTAATTAGGAATTGTAAAAATGGTCTTTTCACCCAGCTCTTTGTGTTCTTTTCTACTCGTACAACAGCAGTATATCTTTAGCTTTTCAATTCTTTCACGTCTCCTTTAAACAACCATTAACACTTTCATAACAAAACTGCAACTATTAAACTGTTCTGTCCACCTTTATGAATATGGATACAGAATTATATGTATTGTAGGTAGGACTGACTTGTGATCAGGCTTCTGACTTCACTGACTAGAGTTACAAATTTTAAATATTTGGATGGAGGACACACAACCTATCCAAAGAGGGTCAGCGTTAATGGCAATTTCCCTCATGTCATTATAAGGAAATAAAAATGCCTAGTGTTTTAAAATGAATGATTGTGAATTTGTGCTGAAATAGATTTTCAAATGGTGAAAAGAAATCAAAATGGTAGGTTGAAACAATTCTTATATTTTGGAGACTTAGCTTTCAAAATGCATTGATAACACTGTGAAAAATGAAGCCGCTGCTCCTCTCTCAGATTTATCACTGTGAAAACCACAGCACTAATCATTACATCCCTCACAGAAAAATTGACTGGCTCTCTCGTTCTATCAGTGGGGAGCAGCCTCCTGTGCTCTGGACTGGTTAATGGCAGTCAGACTACTGCAGCTCGCTGCTATTGTTCCATGTGCCACCAGCATGGATAACTGAGTTTCACTGCCACACACACACACACACACACACGCACACACACACATACACTGGCACACACTGCACAGTCTGCTGTTGCTTACTGGAAACCTCTCAGCCTCTGGGCCAAAACAGGGCAGCGTTGCTTTCAAGAGAAAATAAACCAGAGTTACTGCATCAGTGGTTCCCCGCTGCTCTTATGCTAAGAACCCATTTCCTGCTTGATTATTTATGATCCTGCGGGATAATCTAGTCTTAGATCAATTACGCTGTGCAACCTATGAGCTGCATATTACAGTGACAGTGAATAAATCTGTCAGTGGGAGACATCTGATGAAATTTAAAGTCCCTTGGCATGAATTCAGTACTTAATCTTTCCTTGAACAGAACACGTTTTGTTCTCAGTCATAGAGAGCGTTTAACAACACAAGTGTTCTCTGTGGTACGAAGCACCACATTACCACATTTTTAATAAAAGGGCCGTAGTAATACTTTACAGTCTTGATGCAAGGCTGCCCTCTGCTGAAGGATGAGGTGAAAAGCATTTCTGATTGATGGAAAGTGTGAGATATTTCATTTTATTTTTACTTCTTTTTTTCCTGCAAAAATAAATATGGTGTTTATGACACGGACTGAGTTTTTGCTGCTGCTAAAATTTTAACTAACTATTTTATGGTCTCTATTTTTATTTCTCTCTCTTGTCTGTCTTGCAGGTATTTTATTTTCAACATTAGTGTTTGGCCCGGCCTGTGGCTTCATCTTAGGTTCTGTCTGTACCAAAGTCTATGTTGATGCTGTCTTCATCGACACCAGTGAGTAGGCTTTTTTTTCTTTTTCGTTTCTTTAGATGCATACTTGAATTTTGTTCATTTTCATTGCAATAGTCATATAAATATTAGTCCTTTGGGGAAAATACAACAATAGAAACACCAAATTAATTTACTTTACCAAATTTGCTTTTACTTTAAGTCAGTTTCTTCACATTGATCTCTGAAATTTCATCTGACAACATCATTCAACGACCATCCACTGTGGTAAATTCCCTGACCTCCTGTCCAGGTAAGCTGGACATCACCCCAGATGACCCTCGCTGGATCGGGGCGTGGTGGGGCGGCTTCCTCCTCTGCGGTGCCTTACTCTTCCTGTCGGCCCTCTTCATGTTCGGCTTCCCCCAGGCCCTGGACGAGCAGGACATGGATGGTGGAGGAGAGAGTGAGCAGGCCATGCTGCCTTCTTCTCTGACCCTGGAGTACCAGGGCTCTAAACCCAACGGGGCCATTCATGGCTTTGATATGAACAGCGGACTCTCGGTTTGTGAGCATCTGAGAGGTAAGGAGGAGCACAGGAGGGAGGAGATCCTAAGAATAAAAGGCTTGAACACCAGAGGGAAATGCCAAAATATTACATAACATATATTAATTTTTTCTGTTTTTTCCATCACTTTACCTGTTCTACAACCTGTATCCTCTTTGTCTCATTTTCTTCCACATCGACCCAGTAATCCCTCGGGTAACCAGGCACCTTCTCTCTAACCCGGTGTTCAGCTGCATCACACTGGCAGCCTGCATGGAGATCGCTGTGGTCGCTGGCTTTGCTGCCTTCCTAGGAAAATACCTGGAGCAGCAGTTCAACCTTACCACTTCCTCAGCCAATCAGCTGCTAGGTAAGCCGAGCATAATATTGTCTGAGCAGAGGGCAGAAATGTCAGGTTATTGTTATAAAAAGCAAAACAAGAAACCCATAAGAACTATAATGACTTGTATAACGGAATGTTTAACTCTAACATTGGACATCCTTGTCCTTTCCACGTCTTCAGGTATGACGGCCATCCCCTGTGCCTGTCTGGGTATCTTCCTTGGGGGGCTGCTGGTGAAGAAGCTGAACCTGTCAGCTCTGGGCGCCGTCCGCATGGCCATGCTGGTCAACCTGGTGTCCACCGCCTGCTACGTCTCCTTTCTCTTCTTGGGCTGTGACACGGGACCTGTAGCTGGGGTGACAGTCGCCTACAGCAATGAGTAAGCAGGGAAACCCACTGATGTGAATGCGGAGACTTTTCAAGAATTTCTACCAATGCTCTTTTATTTTTGACAAGTTATTGAATTGCTTCTATGCAGTTTTTCAAGAAATATATTCCAGTTCTGCATGACTTGAACTTTAAACATAATAAATGCTAAAAATAGCAGATTCGCAGACCGTACAATGTAACTTACTTTCTTACCTTTTTACTCAGCTATATATTAGCTATCTGTGTACATTAATGGCTGGCTGGTGTATCAATGCTGCATTCAGGTCATATGTAAGAGATTTCATATTAGCCCAAAACTACAATTCTCGTCGCTATGGGAAAGGGGATGATCAAGCTGGGAGGCTGATGGTTTATGGATCTTCTCTCACAATAATTGTGCATTAACAGTAAAATATTAGCAACGTCGATTATCTTTTATATGCATTCGCGATGCTATGCTTGCTCAGTGTTTATAGTGCTTTAAAACATCATTCTGCACTGAATCACACAGAGAAGAAAAATGCCTCTGCACAGCACTCTGTGGGTTAAAACTTTAAAGCATGTTGTAGTGTTATGCATTTGACAGCTGTCACAAATATTTGCTTTTACATCACTGATTACATGATGCTGTTAGAGTACAATGGTTGAATACTCAGCCCATAGAGCGCCCTACGTAATCATGTGCTGATTTACTCTTTAAAAATGAATTCATGTCCATGGAGATTGAAAAAGATGAAAAACTGAGGAAAAGCAAGTCTACAGAACAAATTAACTTTGATTGTGAAATTATTCCTGTGGTTATTTCCATTTTATTTGAACATAGTAAATATAGTATCTCCCTAACATGACCTTTGACCTCCTCCATAGGACGCTGCAGTCCTGGCAGCGGCCTGAGTCGGCATGCATCAGTAACTGTAACTGCTACACAGCATCAGTGAGCCCTGTCTGTGGTTCCAATGGAGTCACCTACCTCTCAGCCTGCTTTGCTGGCTGCACCAAACCAGTGAGTGAAGACGTGGACGCTGACTGAGACAAGCTGTATCTCGACTACCTTATATATTTACATACATATAGTGCAGCAGTCCTGCTTTATCTCCACACTCACAGTGGGATAGCAACATTTTGATCTCATTCCTTGTCTTTGTATTAGAACCTGACCAGCTGTACGTGTATATCCAGCAACAGTGAAGATGCAGTGGCTATACCAGGGAAGTGTCCCAGTCCAGGCTGCCAGCAGGCCTTCCTCACCTTCCTATGTGTTATCTGTGTGTGCAGCATGATAGGAGCTATGGCCCAAACACCTTCTGTCATCATTCTTATCAGGTAAGGTGACCTGGTGCTATGCATAGATTTCCCACAAGAGGGAGCTGTTGCCTTTTATGGCTAAGGCAAAATGATGGAATCGGAGTCACTCCAGTCACTGGTACAGAGGAAATACTGACACACAGGATAATATTACCTTTCAAAGAGTACTTTGTGTTTATTAGAATTGTGGTCATATTTCCATAGAATTATTATTATTATTATAAAATTATTATTACAGATAAACTAACACTGTACTGCACTGAAAAGAAGGCAGCATGAACACGAGCATTCAGAGAATTGTTCAGGTTTTTAAAAGTTAATTGAGTAGTCTGCCATTTCTCAGAAAAGTTTAATTAATCTTTTTTTTTTTTTTTTGCTGATTTATACCACTCTCATGTGCGTTTATGGTAAGTTTAAAGCCACAGTCAGCTTACGATTAGCTTAGCATTGAGACTGTAAACAGCTTGACCTTACTGGGAATGAAACTATTCAGCTTCATCTATTTATGCCAAATCTTCTTTTTTTTGTCAGAACTGTAAGTCCAGAGCTTAAGTCTTATGCCCTTGGAGTTCTGTTCCTGCTCCTGAGACTGATAGGTAAGCAATTTAACTAATTTGTTCAAATACTTTACTGTCATGCATTTATATCCACAAAAAAAAAAAGTTTTTATTTATTTACATTGCTACACATTCTGTATAAGTCTCACACCATATTTGTCCATCCATATTTGTGACATTCATTCATTCTTGTTCTTCATGTTCACTGTTTCCCTGTAGTTTTGAACTGTGATGTAAATGGTTGAAATGAACTTTATCAGTCCGTCTTTGCAAACATACAGAAAACCTGAACTCACACTGCTTTGCTTTTTGCTTTTTTGACTTCCTCTCTTTCCACAACCCCCTTCTGTTCCAGGCTTCATCCCCCCCCCTCTGATCTTTGGCATGGGCATCGACTCCACCTGTCTGTTCTGGAGCACTGTCTGTGGCGAGAAGGGAGCCTGCATGCTCTACGACAATGTGGCCTACAGACATCTGTATGTCAGCATCGCCATTGTCCTCAAGTCGTCGGCCTTCCTCCTGTACACCACCACGTGGCAGTGTTTGAGAAAGAACTACAGGAAATACATCAAGAACAGCGAGGGTTACCTCACGCCCACCGAACTCTTCGCCTCCAATGTGACTTTGGACAATTTGGGCAAGGAGATCACGCAGAACCCAGCCAACAGGACAAAGTTCATATACAACCTGGAGGACCACGAGATGTGTGACAACATGGAGTCAGTTTTATAGTGGTGGTCTGCATTGAGAGTGCAGACTGGAGCTGAGGCTTTTCATGTGCAACTGATCTGATGCGTGATGTTTCTCAGTGTTATATCAGGTTAGAAGAACGGTGTCAGTAAGGGTCTTATTTTCTTCTCACCCAAAACATCAGACATAATGAAAAAATGAAATGAGAAGTTTCCAAAAATGCTCTATACCCACATGGCACTTTTTTAAAAACTGAAATACAGACGATCTGGTCCAATTTTGTCAGACAAAATCATAAGCTGACATAAAAAAAAAAAAATCTTTCATATTATGGCCTTTTTTTTTCTTAATTTGACGGCAGAATAGAGACTGACAGCAGAATGACATGCAACAAATGTCCCCTGTCAAATATGAACCAGGGATGTTGCAGTTAATGCGTCACACCACTGATCCACCAGGACGCCCCTGGAATGATCTTTAGTTCAGCTTCATTAACAGTCATATTAGGTTTAGACTTATTGTGAGGCCAGAGCTCTTTGAGAAGCAGAAGTCAGATATTTTGGTTATTCATTAGCATTATTCGACAGTTTTTTTTCCTTCTGAAGGAAATACTTCTCAGGTCCAGATGTCAGATAACAAGGATGACAGTTAACATGGTTGTTCATCATTAGATGATGCATATTTTAGCTCGTGGTTGGAGCTCCTGACATACAGAACATACACTTGTAAGTAATAGGCGACCCTTTTACAGACTTATTAACAGACTTCCCTCAATCAACTTTATTTAAAAAAAATAGATTTAGCATAACAGAAGCATTGACTACAGAGGCCCAACAAATAGGAATGCTGGCCCATAAACAGGTACAATAAATGAGAATAATAATGAAAGAAATCAACACCAGAGAGGTCACAACTGTCTGGACCTATTTCCTGCATAAATCATTAAAGTTTCTGAGCTTGAATATAAAACAAGTATAGAGAAAATACAGAAGACAAAAAACAAAAAATACATTTCTATCCCATTATACAATAACTGCACTTTTATTTAATCTTAACTCCAGTGACCCAAATCCAGATACAGTGGGAAATAAATTTTGAGAATGTCTTGTTTTATTATGCCAAATCACACAGAAATTGATTTCTGTTTTTTTTTTTTTTTTAGCCAGACATTTTGTAAGAGTGGAGGTCACCATGCCTCAAACAGTGGAGATCCCATTTTGGAACCAAACTCTTCTCTTTAAGTTGTTGCACATATTGTTCAGATTTGAAAAACTGAGGAACGGAATCTTTCTCAGTAGCTTTCGGTGTGATCTGTTCTTGTTCTAGAGGGGTTTTTAGAGCATTTGTTGACAGTAGAGCAGTGCTGAGCCAGTATATAATAATTATCCCTTTACTGTGTCACGGTGTGGAGTTTTGTTGTGAATGCTGGACGAGATTCTGAGACAAATTTTCTGTCTCAGACCCAGAGAATTTTTTTTTTTTTTTTTTTTTTTTAAATTTTGTTGAAATTCAGTCTTTATCTTTGTGGACATTTAAAGAAATTAGGTGCAACCTCCAAAAGCAAACTTTTAAAAAATGTCCTCCTAGGAACGATCTTACCAAAAGCAAGACTATAACACTATTAAGAAAGGATATTGGAGTTATGTGGCCCACCTTTGAATAGTTGGACAAAACGCACACAAGCTTACTCAGTAACTGAATCTGTGACAGTTCAGTTATATGACTATCTCTCTTACCACTGGTTTGACCGTACCTTTATAATTCAAATCTAGACAGAAATACAGTTTGACTTGGTGGTGTAATTCTACTCTTGGGGGCGCCCCCTGCAGCAGTAACGCATGGAATACATAGCAACGTGTTAAATAACAAGCAGAGAACATTACAAAGAAGACTGTCCATGGTACATGTGTGTAGTGGGGTCAAAGCAGGTGGAGGCGGTGGGGGAGGAGGCCTTCGCTAATAGAATCAGTAACAGCAGCAAAGCTCACGTGAGCGGACAGACTGAGAGTGTGAGCGTTTAAGTAGAAGGCCAAGTCAAGGCGGCGAGACGTGATGATTGTGGTGGGCTAGCTGTCAGCAGACACAGCATGACGCACAGTGTCCAGCCAGAATTAGTTCATTTAAAAGCATGCTGGTAATGCATGCAATAATAAAAAAAGAACTATTCAGTATGTCACTAAGCTGCACAGACTGGTTGTGGTTTGGGGGCTATGGAAATGGTTAAATACTCATTTAACTCGAATGGCCTCCAAATTCTATTTTTGACCATGGAAAAGCTTTATAATGCATACTGCATTGTGATGTTGACAACTTTGAGCAAACCTCAGCTGACTCATAATCACTCACACTGCAGTGATTGTCTAAACACAGATGTTTTTTGTTTTTTCAAATAATATTTTTTTTAGGAATTCTATGGGATTCTGATTTCTGACATATCCAGTTTATATAGAGAATATATTGTTTTTTCCTGGCTTACTTTGTAAGTATTTAATATGTTTTGCATCAAAAATATGGACCTTTGTCCAGCCAATCACCATCGCAATAGATTTCATTTCCAAAATGTGTAATCCTTTTGATGTTTGGAGGTGGGGGTTAAAGGAGCAGTTCAACATTTTGGGAAATAAAATTATTCACTTTCTTGGCCAGAGTTGGATGAGATAATTGATAACAATCTCATGTCAGTAAGGTAAATATGAAGCTAGAGACAGCAGCTGGTTAGTGTAGCTTAGCATGAAGAATGGAAATAAGGGGAATCAGCTAGCCAAACCAAACTTGTCTATTTTACACCTGGTTTTTGTACAGGTTAAACAAATGAGATATACGATTATAATATGTTAGCTTTATAGGAGCTCGTCGATGGATTTTGCTGCTGGAGCCAGGTTAGCCATTTCCCTCTGTTTTTCATCTTTATGCTAAATGATGCTAATCAGCTGCTTGTTGTAGCATCGTATTTACCATTGAGGCATGAGAGTGATATCAATCTTTTTACGCCACTTTTAACAAGAAAGCAAATACACATATTTTCTAGAATTAAGTTAAAGACACCTACAATATTACAGATTCAGTTTCATTTTATGCTGCCACTCATGTTTTATGAGTAACTTTTATTGCAAATGGTGGAAATTATTTTTGATCCACATTACTCATATGATGTATTTAGTTTAGAACTTCAGTGAAATAATAGTATAAGATTTATACATTGATGGTGTTTTAGCACCATAAAAAAAATTAGAATATTATATCAAACGAGGAAAACAGATAGTTGTTAGAGAACGTTGGAGATCAACAATGGACCTACATTCAACAAAGAGCCATGCCGAACCAGAACAGACTGAACTCATGTCTGCTCGGTTTGTTGTGAACCACGAGAGTATGAATACAGATTTCTAGCATTGCAGTGGGACTTAAACTCTTAAAATGGAAGAATTTTTGGGCACTGATTAGTGTTTGAAACAGTTTCTAGGCTCCAAATTTGACTGTCCCTGATGGGAGGACTGGCTCCTAGCAGGACATTCAGGACAGCCGGACATTATGCTGAGATGTTGGCTACAAACAATTCAAATGGAAGCTTCTAACAGGAAGCAGAGTGTTAACTAACATTACCAGCTGTCCACCATCTCCTCCCTAGCAACCCCCAACAGGTGGCGCTGTCTTTGATAACTGTAATGTCCAGTATGTCATAGTGCTGACTCCTCTGTATATAATAGTGCCATACAAGTGCCAAAGTGACACCATAGAAGTGTTCTGTAATGTCCTGCAGAGAACTTTGTCTCACCACGCTGGAGCTCAGAGCAGATCCTCCAGCTGTATGTAGCCTTTCTGTGATATCCCTCCACTTACTCTCACCATATCATAAAAAAAGTGTCCCAAAAACATATTGCCTATAAAATATTGTATATGGGTCTAGAAAACAGTATTATTTAGGATGTAATAACTGTTAATAAGTAGGACTTTTCTATTAGTGAAGGTATTGTCTAATTTAGATTAATCTCTCTTTCCATCAGTGGCAAAGCTGATAACTGTTTGTTGCTTTGGTCCAAATAAAAACAAAACTTTGCTTGAAATAAAGTGGCACCAATGTTAAGCTATAGCCTGACATTGTACAGTAGATAAGGTTGACTGTAGAAAAATCTGCCAAACTTCACTGATAGCAGTCCTGCACCTGTGCCTGGATATTAAGCTCTACTCTGAGACTTTCCGACGGGAGCCTATGTTGTGCCATATCAACCTGTGCACTGTAACATTCAACACTCGCGAAGAAGAAGCCAACATATTCTAGGTCTGTCTAATGCGCTGGCAAGTGTGGCAGCGCTCGCTTGACCTTGTATTCACCTGCGGCGACAGGACTGTTTTGCCTTGTGATGAGAAAATAACTTTGGAGCATAAATGTTTTTTTACATCCTATTTTTCTCATTCTTCTCTTTTGATGACCTTGCCTTGTGGTAACAGCAGGTTGATTTTTCTAGCGGATCTTTAGTGACAGAAGTATTGACATATGAAGAGTTTACTGCCAAAATACGACAATTTTGGGCAAAAAACAAAACAAAACTCCTGAGGTTTATCATTCAAGAGACATTTTGACATCACCAGACCAGTTATTCTGTAAATAGGTCCATAATTTGTTTTTGTTGCTGTTAATTATTTCTTACAGACAGTCATTTTTGTAAATGATGGATGTTATTTTGGAAGCAAACTCTTCGTATGTAGATAGATAATCCTTTGGTTTGAGCCTTCAGGCAGCATGTTGCCATTGATTAAAGCGAAACCATGTGCTAACCATGTTAGTGACGGTTTTGGAGTGATGTGTTTTCTTATGTTGTGGGTGGTATTCAATGTGTGAATTTCATGGCTCTTTGCAGGAGGACCTTTGAAAAGAAAAGGGCATTGAAATAGGAAAATATCACCTATATTTTCAAAGCATCACTAAAGAGTTTTGGATATGCTCTATAGCTTCTTTGATTTTTTTTTTCTTTTTTCTTTAAATTATCTGAATTTATATTTAAAAGCTTTATGTTCTGTATATTTCTTGGAAAAGATTACATGATTGTATGTTTATTGTAAATACATTAAATATACTATTTTTGTTTTTATATACCTTTCTGCCTGACTATTATCGAGAAACCTATGATGATGTTAATCAAACCTCGCTGTCGCTGTGAGGTACTTTTCACACCATTGAAATATCAGTTTTTATATTCACTAAGCCAGAATCAAATTAACTGCTTGCCCACCAAACACAGCACTGTAAATAAGCCAGAACTGTGCTTCACTAGATAATGTTTACATGTCAGCATTGTGACTTGTGTAGAACAAGACTAAAGGTTTGCAGCCATGCCAGAAGCTCTTTGAGGCTGTAGGATGATAAACATAAAGTACAGCTGAGGCTGATGTGAATGTCCATAGTTATGCAGGTATTTGTTCAGAAATCAAAATAATGGACCAATTAAAACTTGGCCAGATTAGCCAAAGTTATTACAATTCAACCTGAAGGAGACACAAATATTTTTACCAAATTTCATGATAATTCATCCAATAGTTGTTGAGACACTCGGATCACCAGAGTCACTAGGATTCATCCTTTGGGGAACATGTATGCCTGTACAAAATGTGAAGGCTTCCAGTAGTTTTTGAGATACTGTATTTCAATCTGGACCAAAGTGGTGGCACAACTTTGCCATCCCTAAAACCATGTAAAGCACCTGTGTCAGTTTCATCCACTAGATGACGGGTTCCTAAACCTAGGGGTTGGGACCCCACAATGGGTCATGTGATAAATCATTGGTATCATAAGATGATTAACAACTAAAAAAAGAAGATAAAAATTTTCAAACTCTGTTTGATTTTTTAAAGAAATCTTTACTTCTATCTTGTGAAACACCAGATTATTTTATCTTCTCAAAACTATTGTTACAGCCAAAAAATTCCAAGAGGGCGACATCAATCTTTGGCTGGCTGCTCACAGCTCATATACTTTACATCACAAGCAAACAAGATCAGTAACCACTGCATTACATGATGATTTTTTTCATGCACAGATAATATGATGTAGTTTGCTAGTTTCAGATAAGGTGAAAGGTCAGATTTTCTCTTCTCATCTAAACGCACTGACAGAAGAAGATAAATCCTGACATCAGTTTAATCGAAATGTGCTTGTGCTTTGCCATGATCTAATTTCCTGTCATCCAAGCCCTCTGGTTATCCCTGGGCCTCCCCGCCGTGCGCCAACAGCCAGAGGAGATAATAGCCGGGGTTATGGATTGACCAGCGGATCACCTTGTACCGCTGCTTTGAGGGAGCGACGTACGTGGTCAGGGCCAGGTTTTGGCGTTGCCTTTATGCGAGAGCCGGGGCTGAGAGCTCTCCTGTTTCTCGAGTGCAGCCGGGGTCTTGCCGGGGCCACGGTGCAGTGAAATGGAAAGCATGCCATTCCCTGTTCCGCTTGATGCCGAGTGACTGTGAGAGGTTGTGTCATGTTCCTTGGCTATTGACTCAATGACTTGGGACTTCACGACAAAAGCCTGAACCCATGCGGGCTCTCTGCGTGCTGACAGAGAGATGTGTCTTCCACTTGTCTTCACATTGACCCGAGGACTCTGCCGGACTGACGTGTCCACATCCCCAAAGTCTCACCTCCTGGACCCAGAAATAACCTTTCCACGACCTCGCCTGTCTTTCACGCTCTGTTAGCCGTGGGTCTGGCTGCTATCGAAACATTTCACTGAACTTGTGTTTTTTTTACTGATACAGCTATGGATTACCTGTCCGTGGCAGTCAACCTATTCAGCTTCCGCTACATGGATGACATGGCTGAGAATTCAGCCTTATGCGCCGCATATTATTCACTGTCTCAGTGGGTTGAAAAGTCAAGGCACAGAGTAAGCACAGGCCATTAGCTGGTACTGAAATGACAGCACAAAGAGCCAGACCTTCATGGCTGTCTCAGCCCTCAGGTTCATCTACAAGACAAAATCACCATATGCCCTTCATTTGTTGGAAAAATTGGAATATCTGGACTTGCCTCTCTTCAAATAAATGATGATGTATTCCTCTTCACATTGTATGCAAAAGGATTATTCTGCATATTTGACTAATGCCTTGCCTTGTGACGTGGCTCCGACAGCTGACCTGATTTATTGCAAGGTTCCCCACATTGTTAAAAAAAACAATCTCTGACTCAGTGACAACGGTCCAATTATCCCTTTCATGCAGAAAAGGTCCATATACAAAATAGGCTGTGAATTGCAAATCCAGTTGCTGGCTGTCCTTGCTCTCCTCTAATCTAATAATGTGATCCATCATTTCAGGCTCTACACCCCAGGCATGGAAAAGAATCCCACAGAGGATTAGTATGAAGATGTTTGCATATATGCAGTCCTGAGAGGCTGTGTGGAAAGAAGCCACAAAAACATATTTATAATAATGTGTCACATAATTTCTTTCCCGTGTCCAAGCCTTTAAAAAGACTTTCTTGATAACATATTTCCAGACTAAAGTTATTGGTATAACCTTCCAGCACTTGACACCTATAACCAGTATAGAGGCCTTCAGAAACGTAAGCGCTGTTTCAGGCAGAGAAAGACCTGTAAAATTCTGTTTCCTGCACAGTAGTGGCACTGTTGGTTGAGGGATAGTCCTGTTGCAGAATCATCCATTACCCTGATGAGCCCGCAGCCCCTGAGCTACGACAGCACAGCCACACGATGAGCGAGACAGGCGACTGCCACTATTTGTTCTGCTAAAGCATTCATCACACTAATTACCCATGGTGCCAAGCAGCTCCTGTAGCCCAGTGAAGCTTTGGCTGCTCGTTTGGAGCCGAGGTGAGCTAGGGAAACCTCAGATAAACAGGAGGTTGTCCTCTTTTTCTGGCTCTCCTGCACATAATTAACTCAGCACTCCAGCAACTTGACAAATTGGAATGATGAATCTGGCCTCTATGAATAGATACAAATAGATGATCAATCAAAATACCGGACAGTGTTCTCAGTCTGAGGAAATGTGCCGCTGTGAAGGACAAAAGAAGTGGTTTTGCTTTCAATGACATTTGGTCCTGTGATGGAAAAGTGAGAGGAACCTCTTTGTTGTGTTTTTTTTTGCCAGTAAAAACAAAGCAAGTCAATGCTAAGAGACTGGTGAAGAGATAAGTGGTGGCAAAATCTCCTCATTAAAATGCCAAATTAAAACCATTATACTATTAACCTTTTGTGCATAGTGCCTGCTTTAAAGGACTGTACATGCAACCAGCCTCCCAGCGTCTTGGAAACCATTCCAAATTCAGACCAATAGAAAGGGACAGTCTCTCTGAATCACAGTCATTTATGCCACCTGACCTTGAAAAGCACCAAGAAAGACTGTTTCTGTGTCATTCAGACAAGCCTCCAACTGTCCGTGTCCCTCCTGGCCTTCACACAGCCGTCTGAACCGATGTAGCATCCAGCACATCACAACATCCCAGCATCACCTCCCTGCAGTGGCCACAGATCAACAGATCAAGGACAAGGAAACTTCCTGGAAACACCAAATCTTGCCCTCCTCACGGTCTCATGCTTAGAGAGTTTCACTGCTGATCACCAACCAGGGCAAGAAAAACCACTTGATTTAATGACGCATGGCAATAGTTGAAACACTCCATTAACCCTGAGATGCACAGGTCACTGGAAGCTCCACTCTGCAATAAGTGACACTCATGAAATGACACTGAGTGGAATAATAACTTCATAATTTTGCTGAATTTTTAAATTTCATTTTAAGTCCACATCAGCATTATTTAACATCTGTAATGATTATTTGTAATGTTTTTCTTTGTTTTTCATTTTCATTCCACTTCTAACAGGGGTTTTCCTAATTTAAAGATGTTAATATCTGTACCAGTCATTTAAAGAGCACAATTAGCCACACACCAGTGAATGGCCTGTATTTTTAAATAACCACTTTTCTCCTTTATTAAATGTATTTATAATTGCAATCAACAATCGTCCCCAGTTTTCAATGGCAATTATTGTATTTATGCACTTCAGAACAATGTGCAGAAGTTAACATGTTAGCAGTTGTTTGAAGCACTGATGGTGCAGCACTAGAGGAGGAGGGCAGCGATAGTCTTCGTCATCTTTAAAAAAAAAATCTGGCTCATTTCATGGTAAAGATTGTGACTTAATTCAAAGTTGAGCTGTATGTATTTGGATCATTTACTCAGCTATGTGGGTTAATCTTGTGCCAGATAATGAGTTCTCGTCTGAGTGAGGTCAAAGGTTAAGTAGGGCTCTGTACAAGTCCTAATGAGGATCCCTACACTTTACCAGGATGGCTCTGTTCACAATTGGGAAGACCGTTGGTGAGGCGTTGTCATTGCGCACTGATACGTAGTGCAGTGTGTCTCTCAAGCGTGAAATGTACCTCATGGCGAAGGCTGCGGCGGCCATAAGTCAGAGGTCAGCGGCCTGGGGTTAATGAAAGGTCAAAGGCAGTCCAGCGGTCACAGGTGAAGCAGTGGCTGAGGTGCATAAGCTAACTGACAAGTTATTGCTGCTCTCTGGCCAGGATTTGAGCCTGCTTAGCAGCCTAAGAGATTCCAGCTTTGTTTCAGTGGCTGCCAAGGGTAACAGCAAGGAGACAATCTACCTGCTCTGTTTAGCATCCAGTCAGATTTTTGAACATGAGACGGCGATAGATAATCAATGCATGACTGTAATTATTCCTTTTAAATTGCATCACTATTACTCTGCAGACACGTGATCTTTATAGCAGTATTTTGTCCTTTGCCAAAGCCTCCCTCAGGACTGCGTGGGCATGAACAAACTCCAAGTTCTTCTTTCTCACTCTCCTGTTAGTTTTGTTGCACCTGTTAGGGCCGGGAAGCTTACACTGTTAAGACATGGTCAGAATCTGTTGGCTGGACATCACACCGAAACAGGAAATGTACACTTGACTTTGTCTGACATTGAAGCTTCAATATAATTAATTGGGAGGTAGAGTCATTATTTACATACTTGAAATGTATTGTAACCATACCTTCATCATTGTATTAATTAGGAAAAAAAAGTGTGGTGGCATCCTGTAATTTTCATCATAGCTCCACTGAATGCTGGAGGTGCAGACAGCCAGTATTATTGTAAACCTTGTGTGGGTGTCATATTTATATCTTATTAGCCCATAAAGACAATGCCAAAATTGCCAAATGATTTTGAAGATGCAAATCTATATCTGTCCTAATTTTACATCCAATATTTATTGTCATTGGTGATAAGGAGTGTAAATAATAATTAGTCAATGTGACATAAAGGCATATATTAACAGTAAAATTATTCAGCTATACATAAAAAAAAGCCTGGCATTGGTATGGGCTGTAACATTTTGATGTTTATGAGGATTCCAGTGTTGTGGATGAAGAACAGTTGTCTCTATATGTTACAATTTGGCTTTGCTTAGTTATCATCACTTTAATGGTCAAGTATGATTTTTTTCTTATTTAACAACCTGAGAAGATTCGGCGGTACCACATCCTGTTTTCAGGGGGGGTGACCAGTGTAGTGTCCACTTGCGTGTTTGTCTCTCCTTTAGATCCTGGTAGGCAAATCATGTGACAGTGCAACTGGCTGCACCTGGCCAGTCTCCCAGAATGCATTTAAGATCAGCGGTCTCATAGCATAGCTTTCTCTCTATTTCTCACTCCCTTGCTGGCTCTCCCACATGCACTGCATCTTAGTTCTGTTCGGTTTGGTTGGTATTAGTATGTGCTGTTTTTCTCATACAACCATGTGTATCTTTCACTTTGTTGTGGCCCACAGGCCGGGTAGTGACATTCCCGGATCTGCACGCTCACTGAGGCTTTGCCAAGACACTAGCAGGAGATATCTGCTGGAGGATATGAGACAGCCTGCAGTATACTTTTAGATCACAACCATTAATCTCATTAACATAATGAGCTTACACCACACCCATTTACTCTGAATACCAAGAATACATGGAAGACCATAATGTACACAATTCTAAAAATACTCTCAAAAATGGTTCCACCTTTGTTTGTTTTTTTTTAACAATTTCAAGACGCTAAAAGTGAATTGACAGCGAAGTGACATCATTCTGTGGATCATTTTTGACCCTCGTGTGTGTGTGTGTGTCCTCCAGTGGACGAGCACAGAGGCCCCATCTGTTGCCCCACCTCTCTCACCTCGAGCGGGCCTGTTGTACTTCTACTGTATGTGTCCTAATATGAAACACTTGGTGGATTTAACAGATAACCATATGGTGGTTAGAGGGGGTAAAGAGCTTAGCAGGAAGCTGTAATTCAACGATATACTGTATGTTTACGTAGCCACCTTGAGGGCTAAAAAAAACGCTGCAGGTCTCTGAGCAGTTAGTCAGCGCTGCTTCCCACTGTGCTGTAAACAGCCTCACATCCAGGTGGTCTTGCACACACAGCAGGTCTCTCCTGGCCTTACTCTCACTCACTTTGTCTCCAATTAGCCTGCTTTCGGCTCCCCATGTGTGATAAGTCCGAAAGGGCACCAGATCACCGAAAAAAGGGCAGATTTATCTTTTTTAAACTCCCAAATCTGTGATTAATGCTAACCACACTTGTCACCAGATAGAGAGGGGAGGGGAGAGCTCGATGCATTAAAAACTGTGGAGGAATGCATCATCCCCATCCAGTGCAGTAAACACTTTAGCCTTGACCTTCCGCTGTTGATTGGTCTTGGACGTCAGCCGTGTGTTTTGTTAGCAGGCAGAGCAGAGTTTGCTGTGTGTGTGAGCAGTCGCTGAATGACTGCAAAGCTGGCCGTCTGGAAGAACGTGACGGCACATTCGGCCTCGGGACTCTTGGAGCATGAGTCAATGGTGAAATGGCCATGTAGACATTTTCACATGGCAATGACTTGCTACCAAGAGCCTTCATGAACATTGAGATAATTTCATCTCTGAATACAAGTAATGGACAAGAATTAGCCTCTGTGACACTGGTACAGAAACACATCAGGAACTAAAAGCAGCACAGTATGTGGACATAGCACAGAGACAAGAGGACGGCACTACACACATACGTGCAAAAAAATGTTTAATTTCTAGGTGCAAATTATTGGCTGTACTGATTAGAGCATAGGACACACATACACATATTGAACTGTAAACTGGATAAAACAAAACGTGTGAGCTTAATCAGTCCAGTGTGGATGAACTTGATCTCTTCCTTCTCTCTGCCTTTGGTTTGAATTATATTATTTCAATATTTATATGTTCTTGATGGTTGTTAGGGTGGATAAGAAAAGACTAAGATGTAGATTTCATCTTGATTTTAAACATATGACACATGTCTATGCAAAACACTGATTATATTTGGTCTCTGTGATGTGAATGCAGTGTATTTGCAGATTTTGATTAAAGCCATGGAAGGGACATTTTGAACCACAGTGGGGGCAGGGATGAAAAACAGCAACACAATATGCTGGACATTTTCTCTTTTTAGTAAAATTGTAATTAAGTAGATTTAATATTATTGTAAAAATCATCTTAAGTTAAAGTAATAAGTTTCTCATTTACTAAAAACCAGTAGTAGTTTTTACATCTAAAGATTGTTAAAAATATTTTTTTCTATATGCAAATCAAAAAGTAGACTATGTTCAGATTACATTCCTATAATTTAAAAAAAACATATTGATGAGAAAATAAGATACAATTATATTATTTCGCTCCTTATTATTACATAAATGGTGTAAAAACATGAGAACAGAGAAAAGTCCAATTACACAAATGCTGAACAGAGAAGGGAGGAGAGCAGTGCATAAAACATATTGTCCGTATATTTTCAATGGACACTTTAAGACAGTTCATTAGAAATGTAGTAGATTTATCTCTTCAAGCTATCAAGTGCATCCTGTAGTCAAAGGTAGGCCTAGTAATTTACTGATGACACTAGGTGGCATCAAATTACTGCAGTGAGGAGCTGCTGCTTCTGGGTCTGTTGCACTCCTCATGTGAGACTAATGAAGTGTGAGCTTAACTATGTCCTCTCCTTATATTTCACAGTGTAAGACAGAGACAGGGAGACAAAGATCTGACTGAATCACTGCAAGTACTGGAGTCAAGTATCAACAGAGAGAGAGAGAGAAAGAGAGAATGAGAGAGAGAGAGGGAGAAAGAGAGAGAGAGCACCAGAAGACATCAGCAACTGACACCACTCTCTGTTCATACACAGTGTGTATGAACAGAAACGCAACTGGGGCCCCTCGCTGCTGCTGCTGCTCCCAGACCAGCTTCTCCTCGCCTTTAACTCCGCCCCAAACGCTGACGTCACCGAGTCACAGCCCGTGACGTATACACGCACCATTCTCCTCCTCCGTCCCGGAGCAAAGCATCATCAAACCCATCATCCATCACCCTCTCTCTCTCTCCCTCCCTCCCTCTCTCTCTCTCTCTCTCTCTCTCTCTCTCTCTCTCTCTCCCCGTTGTCTTTTTAATGTAACTTCTGAGTGATCGGGAGAGCAGGGAGCGTCTGGAAAGCCTGGTCCGGCGACTCCATCTCTGATGAAGGATCTGCTGGCAGCACAGTCTTCTCTTTAAAGCTGGACACGCAGGACAGAGAGGATCAGATTGTCTGTTTGTTGGGATAACGTTGCTTTCTTGCGTGGATTTTTGGCTCCGTGTCCGTGTTCTCTCCCCCCTCCCTCTCTCTGTGTGTGGATGTTATCTCGGCCTGAATGAAGCTTTCTGGATTTCTGGAGCTGCTTCTGGGTGACTGCACACTCTCTGCTTGTCAAGTCGCGCGTTATAATTATATCGCCCTTATTTTATGAGCTTTGTTTCGAAGCCTCAACTTGTGTTTAATGTTCTCAAACAATGCGGCAGTTTCCTTGAAGGTGCGTTAGTGGTTCACGCAGGCAAACCGTGTGCGTTAATTATCGCTTTAAAAAGAAAAGAAAGAGGAAAGTTGGGCGCGCAAAGTTTCGGTCGATATGGCGATGGTGGCGTGGAGAAACACCGAGGGCGTCGGGGACACCCAGGGGAGCCTCTCCTCCCCGGTGTCCCAGGTGGCGCCTCTGTCTCTGCCCGGGGAGCTGGCGGGACACATGAACCCGGCGCCCTCTCTGGAAATACCCCAGGCTGCGGCTCCTCAGGGCGCACCGCCGCCCAACCCGTCCGGCAGCACCACCGCGACCACCACCAACAGCAACAACAACACCACCACCTCTTCCTCCTCATCCTCCTCCTCGTCCATGGACAAGCACCAGAGCCAGCAGATCGAGTGCATCGTGTGCGGGGACAAATCCAGCGGGAAGCACTACGGACAGTTCACGTGCGAGGGATGTAAGAGCTTCTTCAAACGCAGCGTCAGGAGGAACCTGACCTACACCTGCAGGGCCAACAGGAACTGTCCCGTGGACCAGCACCACCGCAACCAGTGCCAGTACTGTCGCCTCAAGAAATGCCTCAAAGTGGGCATGAGGAGGGAAGGTACGGGCTGGCTGGGTCCTCCTGTTGTTGCTATCGGTATTATCACATCATATTATCCAGCACACGGCTCAGGACACTCACACCGGGCTCTGTTATTTATCTTACACGTGTCCTATAGGTTGACATTAAATTGGCTACATTTGTTTAGCATAATTTCTCCCTGGTCATCTGTGTTGTCTTTGTCTCCGTCCCTGATGTTGGACGCATATTTTCCTCTCTCCCTCCATCTCACACTGTTCACGCTGTTTATCCTGTGTGATGTGACAGAGATTAGTGTGTTCCTGCTAGCATCTTGTAGCATGTTCGGTGTATGATGTTCCGTCCTTTGTGTGACTCAAACAGCCCGGAGCCGCTTTAAATGTCACGTGTTCGAATCCGACGGTGATTTTTTTTGCTACATTTTCGATTCATTTCGATGTCTTTTTAAATTTCCCTTTAAATTGTAGCATCCGAGCGCGCGACCTTTTTGGTAGATTATGTGTTCGCATGTTGACCGTGTGTGTGTGTGTGTGTGTGTGTGTGTGTGTGTGTTTGTGTACGGACATACTCCTATTCATAATGCATGCTGGTTGTCCAGGCCTAACATAGCCTACTGTAGCCCTTTAATACTGCTTCTAATATAACCGAGAGTTAGAACAGTTTCGTTGTAAATTTAAATAAAGTTGAATCCAAAAATGAGTGCAAACAAAAACACGGGCCTGTTGGTCTCGGCTAGTATAACAGACGAAGTTACTCGGCTAAAATGTAGCTAATATTTGGAGACACAAGTTCAAGGTACAAATGCATTCTTGAATTTAAACAATTTAAAATAAAACTGTACACGTAAAAACTGACGCCGAAAAGTGTGGACGCCATTATGTGCAGGTCGTGGTTTAGAAGCAGGCTCGAGAGCAGCTTTAGCTCGATGTGATATTCCCTTCACGTCCATGTTATAGTTCACTATAGACTGTGGTGGAAACTTTAATGGCGGTGAAAGACTAGTGTGTGTGTTTATAAGATGTTCTATTGTTATCGCTGATGTATCCTGCATTTTTCTGTTTTTTTCTCTAAACGTTCTCTGTGTTGACTTGTCCTGTTGCTGCTGTGTGTTTCCCTGCAGCCGTCCAGAGAGGCAGACTTCCCACCCAGTCCTATCACGGCCAGTTCGCCCTGACGAACGGGGACCCTCTGCAGTGTCACTCCTACCTGTCGGGATACATCTCTCTGCTGCTGCGGGCCGAGCCCTACCCGACCTCCAGGTTCGGCTCCCAATGCCTGCAGAGCAACAACATCATGGGCATCGAGAACATCTGCGAGCTGGCAGCCCGGATGCTCTTCAGCGCCGTGGAGTGGGCCCGCAACATCCCCTTCTTCCCGGACCTGCAGGTGACGGACCAGGTGGCGCTGCTCCGCCTCACCTGGAGCGAACTGTTCGTCCTGAACGCAGCCCAGTGCTCCATGCCGGTGCATGTGGCCCCGCTGCTGGCCGCCGCCGGCCTGCACGCCTCCCCCATGTCCGCGGACCGGGTGGTGGCCTTCATGGACCACATCCGGGTCTTCCAGGAGCAGGTGGAGAAGCTCAAGGTGCTGCACGTGGACTCAGCAGAGTACAGCTGCATCAAGGCCATTGTGCTGTTCACCACAGGTAAACTGTCGTCCCCTGCAAACACAGACACGGAGGCCTGGTGGCTCCAGTGTGTTCAGAGCCAAACCTTTTATTTTGGTGTACAGTGGTGTGATGTAGGCCTATGTGATGATCCAGACAAACAACCATCAGCGTGAACTAGATAAGACTCTTTTTTAAAAAATAAAATAAAATAAAAAAGAAGAAAAGAAAGAAAAACACCCTTGAATAGACTGCAGCAGTGAAAATAAAAGGTGGATGAACTATAACCATTTAGATTTAAAATAAATAGATAGATAAATAAATAAATAAATAAATAAAAACGTCTCATTCTAACTGTCCATCAATTCAATCATAAAAAAAAACATTTTTACCATGACAGAGATGAACATTGGTGTAGCTGGAAATAATGAGCTGGTAAAAATATAATTTTAAAGATATTCGTCATTTTCTAGGAAAACCACCAAAGCCACGTATTTCACAAATGTGTATTTTCGCAGAATGTGCGCTGCCTTCGTTTTTCTGTGAAAATTAATCTTTCGGGCTTTCATTCCCTTTAAAACAACCGCAGGGCTCGCCTTTGGTCCTCCTCATTTTACTGTAAAAAAAAAAGAAAAGAAAAAAAAGAAGCAACTTATTTGTGCCAAACACTTATTTTTCCTACAAATTTAAATTTATCACGATCATGGTAAAGCAAAAAAAAAAAAAAAAAAAAAGCAGAACAAGAAAAAGAAAGAAAACTCTTATAACCTTTATGTTTTATTTACTGACTAGGACCTAGAATGAACTTATATGACCTCATAGCCAGCTCTTAAAGGAACACAGTTATGTTTATCAGTATTATGAGTATTGAGTATCCCTGCAGCCCCATCAAAAAATTTAAAATGCATGAATCATACAGGAGCCTGTGCAAATGAAAACAGCACTGGGCGTTTATTCCATTGTTGCTTCACATAAAAGACACTCCAACAAAGTACTTTATCAAATAGACTGTTTAATGTTAGTGATCACTTTGTTGTTATTTATTTTAAGCCCAAAATAGAAAAGTTAATTTGTAGGCTTTGCATTTTGAATTTATTTATGATAATTTGTAATGAAATAATTAAATAGGATAATTTCATATTTTTAAATCTAATTCTGACAATTGCTCTAAACATTAATTACAAATATAATAAATGCAAAACAATGTATTTATTTTTGTTTTATCTTTAAATTGTTACACCTTTTGATTTTATTGTTTTATGAAAGACCTTCCCTGAAGTAAGTGTAACTGTGGATCCACACTTTTTTCCAAAAAGCACACAGCCTATTTCAGAGCCTTTTAACAACAGTCACAATGATGTTTGATGGCTGGTTCATGAACAGGATCAAAAGAATCAGTAGCAGCAGTGTAAAAAATAAAAAAGGTCTCCTATGTAGGTCTATTTTAGTCCCCATGAGCACATCTGAACACGTGTCTTTAAACTGGGACACAGAGACCGTTCTTTAACCCCTGCTGCCATCCGGCCTGCAGCGTTGCACTGCAAACACAGTGTCTGCTGTGTGTAGAAATACTACACATACAGTATGTAAAGGTCTTTTACAGTACAGCAGTTGTCACTTTACCAATGTGCCCTGATACATAGCCACAGTTTCCTTATTTCTCCTTCTCTGAGAGGCCATGACATTGATGAGATACCAATTAATCTCAGTGACAGGGCAAAATAGACAGTATTTTTTTTTCTTTTGTTCATCCTGCTGTGATTTCACTGCAGCTTTGACCCTAACTGCAAATTTAGGGATTTTACCATTTTACAAAATACATTTTGACACCTGTGCACTTGTAATGTGTGTTATTACCTGATCATTTATGTCTGATTGATTGATTTATTGTTAAATATTGTTCCCAGGGTAGTGATATATCTACCTGCTTTTCAGTTCTGTTACTATTCCACCTAGACTAACTCTGATCTGCTTATTATAAGATAATTAACTCGTTGAGTAGTCTGCAATCCTTTAATGCCTTGATCAGTGATCAGTAAGTGAAAACCAGCAACTTTCAAGAGCAAAACGGTTGTATTTTTTGTCTAAAAATATCCTAGTTTTTGTTTCTGGTGGTTTTTTTGCCTTGTGATGATCATAGTCCACCAATATTTATATAACACTACATCAGCCACTGATTTGTTCTGTCTATGCTGCTGTGTGCTGTGGTCGCTGTGCTAAGAGTGAAATACCTACAACAACAACCTAGTCCTCATTTTACTGACATTCCTTTCGATGCTTGGTTAAAACTCTTGACCGCTTCTTCTCCTGTCTGTTTTTTTGTCTCGCTGTCGATCTCTCTGTCTGTAGATGCTTGTGGTCTTTCGGACGTGGCTCATGTGGAGGGTCTGCAGGAGAAATCCCAGTGTGCTTTAGAGGAGTATGTGAGGAGCCAGTATCCCAACCAGCCTAACAGGTTTGGGAAGCTGCTGCTCCGTTTGCCTTCCCTCCGCACCGTCTCTTCTTCTGTCATAGAGCAGCTTTTCTTCGTCCGTCTGGTGGGGAAAACCCCCATAGAAACTCTGATAAGGGACATGCTGCTATCCGGAAGCAGCTTCAACTGGCCCTACATGCCTATTCAATAGAGGAAAAAGCTACAGTGGTGCTACTAAGGTCAGGAAAAGGTCCCGGGCCTCAAGTCAAGTCATTTCAGTGCGGTGTAAAATCTCTGTTGCTTCGAGCAAGGGAAAAAAACTGCCAGTGGAATGAGATAATTACATTTCCGATGTAAAAAAAATTATCTCAATAAATAATTTTTCTTATACCAACCGCCATTTTCTTGATACCAGAGGAGAGGTCTGCCTTACACTGAATTGCGTCCCTGTGTGTCTAGAAAGGTCCCTGAAAATAATTGAACCATTTTGCAGACGTTAAGCGATTTGACCCCACTGGCAGAATTTTTTACTTGTTTAAAGAGGAACAATATTTCATGAGCTGAAATGACTGTTTATGACGGACATTTTTTGCAGTGTGGTGACCACTCACAGTTCTATGGTTTTTGGGATAACAAACAATATTTATTGGACCCTGTGTGTATATTTATCGTGCTTGTAAATTATGTTTTGGCTCCTTTTTTTAATGTTTTACGTATTTTTGCCCCGGCCAGTGAGAAACTGCAGGGATTGTCTTGTGTCCATATGTTTTGTTTTTTTGTTTTTGTTTCATACCTTCCAGACATGGCACTTTGGACTAAAGGAACATTTCAGAAAGATTTAACACCGGCGTTTGAAACCCAGCATCATTCGACCTATCTATTTGCTCAACTGTGTACAGACAGAATGGTGAGATTAATGCTCTGTTTTAGTTACTTTGGATTCTTATTCTATTTGCATTATCAATATACAGAGAATGAGAAGAAAACGAGCAAAAAAAATGTAGGAAATGCACTTCTCGTGATCAGGAATAGGTTGCGCCAAGTAATGCATTACTCCTGTCATAGGTAATATCATTACTTTCTTACATGAATTTTTTCTTAAATAATTAGTTAATACTTCCTGGCAGATGTAATTATTTCCTCTTGCCATAGCGCTTCATTTTGCCTTCTAAAAACACTTTTTAGAAACAGTTTTTAATCCCTTTTGAATGATCAGAAACTCGAGAATGTCATGTTTATTTTTCATCAAACCAGTAAATTTACCAGTCAGAGAAATTCAACTTTTCTGCTGTTTCTCATCTAAACAGAGATGACAAGGCTAATAACGGGAAAATAAAAAGATAAAGGGAAGGAGCCTGAAAGTTAGATAGCTGTACTTTAATCTGAAATTTTTATATTCAGAGGGGTTCAAGTCAAAACTGTTTTCGTTTGACTGGTAACTTGTTACAGTAAAAAGTAATGACATTACTTTACTGGATTAGTGATTAATGCATTACCAAACACTTCTGATTCATGTATGTTTCCAGGTCTTTTACACTGACTGTCTCAGAGAGATTCTAAAAGCACTGGGCCTGATGTATACAGCAACTACAGTTTCTTCATGGGGTAAATGAACTGTACACAACTTCCCAGGTCAAGTCTACAAATCAATTTCATTGTAATTCATGCATTTATGAGCCCAGGCCGCTTAATGGCACAACAGACCACTGCAGGGTATTGCTGAACTGAAAGTGTGTGTGTGTACGTATGTGCGTGTGTGCGTGCGTGCATGCGTCTGTGCGTGTGTGTGTGTGAGTATTTGTGTTTACTTCTTTTTTGACAACCACTCTGATGTACTGTGAAAGCATATTGGTTAACATATTGGTACCGTATTAAATTATAACTCAAGATTTATAAATAAAGTGTATTTGGTTTATTTTGCCATTTCAATTCGATGTTGTGTATGACTGCCCCCACGCCCAAAAGAAGAAAAAAGTGTGTGTTTATACGTGTGCGTGAGTGTGCACATGAGTTTGTGTACTGAAAGTAAGCGAGAAAATGAAAGCCAAGCAGAGCTGTCTGGTGTTCTGGAGCCTGTTTGACTGTAATATTGTCACTAATTTTAATCAAACTAATTGCTTCCCGTTGACAGGCCTTATGTGCGTGTCAAGATATATTTGCGATTGCTTTATTTGAAGACCTGCAGCAGGAAAAAATGTTTCACCTGCAAGTTATGCTACATTGGTCTTGATCAAGGAGTTAACCAGCTGAAATATATATATAAAACGCACAACAAAGAGCACACACTGCTCACCCTATTTCAATTTCAAAACAGATGCAGGTTTTGTATTTTGTATTATGTGTGTAGTGTGACATCTAACTAACAATTATTAGACCAAATTAATTTTTTGCATATTAGTCTCTTTTCAAAGTGCATGGAAACACATTCAAAACACTCAAAAATGAAGCTCTTATAGGGAGTACACAAATGGTCATAATAACTTCCAGCTATTGTGTGCCTTAAATGTCTTTTTTTCACCTAAATTAAACAAATTAAACGCATACTTAATATTATTGCTTAACACTTTCTTAACATCTCTTAACATGCATGCTTTTTTCTGTTGAGGATTATATGAATTCATAAAGCTGGTTAAACTGCATAAGACAAGAGAGCAGAATGAAAATGGAATTATAATCGTGTCTGTGTTGCCAGATTGAGGAGGACACAGAGGATTAAAGCAGCTTCTCTGCTTCTTAGTGGACAGAGAGCTAATGAGGGGCCCCTGAGTGCTCTGTCACAACAGTTTACCCTGAGGAGGATGAAGCTGGGCGCTGGACGGCCCCTGGGTGTTCTGGGCCAAAGGGCCAACATAAAACAATGGAGCATTTTCCCACACACGTACAGGTCCGGGGGAAGAAAATGCCAAAGGAGTATGGAGGAGAAAAATAAGTGTAGATCAGACTATAAGCAGGAAATTCACCAGCGATGTGGCTCAAATGTATTTGCACTTGCTTCCGTATTTACGTCACTTTTCTAAGATTGGTGCGAGTCATAAATAAGAGAGCAGCGCGTCCCGGGATCAGCGCTTCCGCAGCAGGGATCGCACTCAGCCAATCAGCATCCAGAAGCGAAGTGCGTAGCCAATCAGATTACTCTACAGATTCTTTAAAAATATGTATATTAATATTAATCATGTCAAGTGAGGACGATTCAACCCAGAGGCTCAAGCCCACAGGAAGTTTATGGGATTGTCAAATAATAGAATACACTTATTACGATATTATATTTATAAAATAAACTGACTGTCCCACTCAAATATTCTTTTTCAACGCATTTTGTAGAGGGGCGAATTTTAGCTTGTTTACAATGCAAATCAAATTCATTTGAACATAGCAGTCACTATTATTTAATGTAAAATTATTTTTAAGTTTGTTTTGTGATGTAGACGCTTCTGGAAACTTTTTGAAAACTGCTAAAAGTACAATTATTTTCACATGACCAACTTTTTTTTTTTTTTTTTTAGAAAAATTATATTTTATGTTAGAAGAAGAAATGAAATGAGGTCAAACGTGTATTTGTTTTGTAGTATGACACTCGTGTCTTTTTTCAGCATCAACTGCAGATGGAAGCACCTTTTTCGAGTTTTGACTTTTATAGCAGAGTTGTGATATAAAATTCAGCGCAATTATGGCAATTTCAACTGAGTGTTAATAAATGAAATAGTCAGTCTGGTTGGTGGGACGTGCTGCTCTGCTATAGTTTGTTTGTAATGTGAAATAAGTGCTGACTCCGGCTCTTGAAGCCGTTTCAATGGCACGCTTTAAACCAATAATTATCACCCTCAAATCTATAATGATGCCCAACTGGTTCACAATCCTCCCCAAAATCTAATTTCAACACCATTATGTTGCTTCTATATCTTTTTTTTTTTTAATGTTTAAAAATAATTTTCCTGTAATGGAAAAAAAAATCGTGATTATAGAAATCCAGGAGATTTTCATAGAAAAGAGGTTTGGGGTAATTATTGGATTCAAGTGAAACAGGGCAACAGAAGGCGACTCGGTTTATTGTCAAAAAAAAAAAAAGAAAAGATAAAAAAGCCGTCAGAATTATTAAAGTTTCTTCTTTTGCTCACAAAGCTTTTATATCATGCCTCTTGTTGCGACGACGCAACTTTACAGTCGTGAAAAAAACGCGCTGAATAACGTTTGTTGCTCAACGTTCCTTTGAAAAGCAGCCGATGAATGATGAAGATCCGCGTTGTCCTGTTGTTGTTTTTTTTAATATGTATGTTTGACCGCTTTGTTTGAGGGTTTTGACTCTTGTGGATTCGACTCTGTTGATAAATCTAACGGGCAATATATAGAAGAAAAAAAGCGTTGAAATAAACTGTTGCATCACTGCGGCTGAAATATTTCCTGTTCAGATTTAGCCTGTTTAATATCTGACAACTTACAGTAACTTTATGTTAGTGTTTAATATATGGAAAAAAGTTTTACATTATTGACTTGGTCACTTTTAAATTACTAAATTTTTTCCCATAATAAACCTCCAGTTCGGACATAAACATCTCTCCTCCTTCAGCAGCTCTTTAAAAGCTTTGTTGCAACTGTTTGACATTTAAAAGGAGTTTTTTATTCCTTCATTTTGCTTTTTTAACTTCGTGACTTATTGCAATTACTTTTACCGATTTTTACAAAATGCTTTTCTTTGACGTGTCTGTTGTGAAAAGCAAGTCTGAAACACATTGTTGTGTGCTGTATTGTGAAACACATTGAAATTTCATTAAAACATGATTTACAAGGCTAGAACTTAACAAGAAAGAAGAGAAAGAAAAAGCAAACCAGTAGAAATATTGCAATAAATATTCAAACAATAAAAAAGAAAACAAGCTTAATCCTACTTTATGGTATGGTATGTCACTGTGCAAATCCCTTGATATTGACAGCAAATCTATATTTGATTACATTTAAAAAAAAAACTTTTTAATTTGTCCTTTGGTCTTTCGTTTTATGGATCTTATTGCATTTATTCATTTACTTACTTACTTACCTCTTGACTGAATGACTTCTTACTTGTTATTTAGCATCTTTTTATGATGAAGGTTATAAAGCACCACAGTCCTGAACTGAAAAGTTGCATACAATGGTACATACTGTACAGTGGCTTAACTTAGTGCCTTTTATCAGACCTTAAAAATGAGGCAAAAAGAAGATCCTCTTTCCTCAAAAACACATCAAGTCATATTCTGCTGAGGGCTTTTTACTCCCAGACTCTCTACATAGGCTTACAGAAGAACCACATTAAATATTGTATAAGTCAATAAAAGTGCAGTTGCTCTGATGTCCCTGAGCGCCTTCATTGATTTGAATGTGGTGTAAGATATTGTATGTTCAGAAGAGTTAAAAGCACTTTCGTTTCTGATATGAAGCTCCATCTGTCTGGAAGCTGGCATTAAACGGACCTGCAGGCTAAAACATCTGAGAACCAATTTCACATTTTGTGCGGCTAGCCTGTTCAAAAGCAATAAATCTGGGACGCATTTAACATGGGAACCTCATCAGATCAAAGAAAAATCTTCTTTAATCTTTTACAGATGATCAATAGCTCCACTTGACTATTACTAAGTTCATTGTTATCATTTCATTACATATGGGAAATACATTACTTTATGTGAAATGCGTTTGTCCAGACTTCATTCATCCTGCATTTTTCATTCTTGTCCTTGAATTAGATGAGGCCAAACTCCGACCACAATAATTCAGTCATCCTTCTATCATCTATCTATCTATCTATCTATCTATCTATCTATCTATCTATCTATCTATCTATCTATCTGTATGGGCAAATCCAAGCTGCTGGGAAAAGAGAACAAGGTCTTTCCTTCTTCCCTTATTTCTCTCTTCCTTGTCCCCAAATTGCCCTTTTAATCCTGTTCTATGTGTCTGACTGACATCACGCCACTCTGGCTCCCTGCTCTGATGTCTTCAAGCTGACGGCGTGAATCAAGAGGTTCCCCTGGCTCCCTCCACTGACCTTTGACCCCTGGGCTGCCCTTTGCCTGACACTGGCTAAAGAGAAGGGAGACATGATAGTGGTGAGATGCTCAGGGATGATGAGCTGGAGCCTCAAGCCACCAAACTCTGATACAGTCACTTGATGCAATGTTATTTCACAAAACTTGAAAACACAAAGAGTGACAATGTGATAATCACTCATGGAGAAATCATTTTTATAGGAACACTGAGCTCCCTGACAAAATTCACTTTTTGTTTTAAAATTTTTTCTGTCTGTCATATTGTGAATGATGCACATCCACACTTAGGGAAGGCTAAGCTACAGCGAGTGCCACGCCTCAGCGAGTCCATCTGATGCTCATGGAAACAAAATTCTTAAAAGCAGTGAATGTGGGAGGAAGCCTGTCTGCCGAGGAGCCCCCTCGCAAAACATTTCAGCGACCAAGGAGGGAAAAAAAAAATTGCACCAATCAACTCAAGGACTGTACAAAGAGCGGTCTGTCGTTGCTAAGAGACAGATGCAGAATAACCTCCATGAGAAACCTGACCATGACCCTTCCTTCTCCTCCTCCTCCTCCCAAACAGTCTCTCCCTCTCCTACCCAATTACTACAGAACATTAAAGCCCATCTCTGTCACATTAAAGCTGAAAGGCAGGGAGGTGGAGGGGGGCTGGGGCCTGGGCTTTGTTTTAGTACCAGTAAAGAAGCTGCACAGAAGATTTTGGATTATTTCTTAAAGCAAAAACAAATCAATTTTCTTTCTTATTTTTCTACATGAGAGAACGAATCTGGCTTGGGTGCAGCAGACATGAAGGGTTGGTGTTGGTGCGTTTTGTGCAGGCTGGTGGATTGGGCGGAGCTTGGGATGGATAAGAAGAAGGTGGGGGTGGGCAGAGGGAATCTGTCAGACGAATGAGACGATGAAGATTTGACAGAGAGGTGACAGAGAGTTCAGCTTATACGAGGCCTGTCGATTAGTGCGTTTGTGGCTGACAGGTGGAATCCCAGGGGCGCGTCTGTCACCGTGTCTGCTGCCAGGCCCGGCCACACCACCACTGCCGCCACCACCGCTACCACCACAACAGGCGACACCCATGGGCGGGGATATGCTACAGACACCGAGGCACCTCATTGGCCTGGCCCGACAGCCCGGCCTCCCAGTCAGAGCCTAGATTAAAGCTTTATTGTGCACAGAAAGCAGGGCGAAAGTCATGTTAATCCCCCACTAATACATTGCTGTCAGTGATCTGTTTTTACAACACAATCGAAACAAGCTTCCTGGAACGGGTATTAATCTGACATGTGAAATAGTATTTTTTTTTTTTTGTTTGTTTGTTAATACATACTGTTGTAGCAGTGCATGCGAGTCTGAAAAGCACAGTGCTGAGAGGGCCTGCTGTTGCTAAGATCCATTAAGATGCAAATCTTCTTTTGTGAAAAGTTTTTTTTATGAAAAGGCAACTGCGGCAAAAGGAAAAATCATACTGGGATGAAGTAAATCATGCCAACACTTAAATCAGACTTTATGGCAAAGTCAGATCAGACCACAGACAAAAGTAGGCCACGGCAAAGTCTCTGTGGATGTAGTAAATATCAAAGTATCAAATGAAATGTCAGTCGCTGCGAATGCCCAAGATACAGTCAGCATGTCAAAGTGTAACATTTAAAGCAATCAGTGCTGTTTCATGTAAGGATCTGTCATTAGACGCAGCTTGCTCATTCCAGTTTAACACACAAATACTTTAACATAGAAAAGAAGTTCCTGGAATATAACTGCATGAGTTTGTTATTAATATTTTCTCCCAGTGGTGGAAAGTAACCAAGTGCATGTATTCAAGTACTGTATTTGGAGGTACTTATTCACTTGAGTATATCCATTTTATGTTATTCCATAGAGTAGTCAATTACAATTCATAGGCAAATATTGTACTTTTTACTCCACTACATTCATCTGATAGCTGTAGGTAATAATTGCTTTTTTAGATGAAGAGTTTGCATTAAAACATACCGAGTCCTTATGCTATGAGTTGTTGGTCCGTCCACCAAAGAGACATTTCCCATATCAACATCTCACATGGTTTCATTCAGATAATTGTTTAAGATCCAAAGAGATTAAATTATGCAATATTTTCCATTTAAAAAGGGAGAGACAAAAACAATATATAAACAATATAGGTTGAGTATCATGACTTAATTTTTCTTCTGTCCTGCTTCATCATCTCACAACTCTTCAGACTTACCTTGTGACTCTTTTGGAGGGGGGGCTTGACCCTGAGGTTGAGAACCACTGAGCTAGCTATCTATCTGTGTATATATAGTATACACCTCGACCAGCTGCAACAGTTTCAAGCTTCAGTAATGCTTCAGTATTCACATTCTAACAGTGTAATATACGTATATGTATAATAACCCATCAGTCACACAGATTCAGTCAATCTGCCAAATGCAGATTGGGATGAGTGGTGACATGGTGACATCTGTATTACAGCATAATATAATAAGTCCTTCACCTTATGTGGTATATTCAAGTTCACTAAAAAATTAACAGTAGATTCTCAACAATAATGCCTATAAGATTCATCAAGTTTGGCCAAATATTAACCCTGTGTCACTAAAAATCATATCACCGACACACAAACATATAATTGAGTCAGAAACTTCCAAAATGTTGATCTTTGCATATCATGCAGACTTATGGCTGTTAATACCTGTCCACCAATATCTGACCTTTACTGGAGCAGCTATATAGATGTACTGTATGAAGCAAACTGCTATTTTGACAAAACACTGCCTCCTTTATTCATACACAGTGATCACAATGATGAAATTAAGAGCAGCAAAATGTCCCTTTCAGAATCGTACTATATCTCCAACAAGTTATATTGAACTTTAAAAAAACAAAGACTATGTCCCAGCTGGCTGCGCAAGCTTGTAACCTTCCTTTGGTGACAAAGTTATGAGTGTTTCAACACAATAGTACACTCATTCTGCTTTTTCTTCTTCAATATTATACTATTTTGAAAAGTCAAGAATGGTAAGAATTGAGTTTTTGTCTTGTCTCAGGGACCTGTGAAGACCAACAGAAGTCAGTTTCTCACAAGTCAACAACAACAACAACAGATGTGAAAAAAACCTTCAGATTTCTGGGGGGAATGTTGAACATAAAACTCATCTCATTGACAGGGGAAAATGACATGCAGACATTTGCGGGCAATGATATGAGGTAACAGCAGTCAAAGACATGTGTCATTGCACTGATAAGACACAGTGGATTTCAGTGTCCATTTTTCCCCGATGTTTGTCGTTGCCCATCACGCAGCATTGTTCCTAACAAAGACGGAAAGTCTGTGATTTCCTTCTTAGCACTTCTTAATCATCAATAATCATTCACGGGTCACCGGAATGTTGTCTGTGTGCTGTGACCTTTGACCTCTTGATCTCGTGACTACCGGTTGTTTGCAATCTTGCTGACGGACGATATTAGATGACACAAGATCAGAGATTCATTGAAACTCATCAAGTTTAACTTATTTTAGTTCAAAAGGTGTCAGTTTTGTTTTTCTTATTTTACTCTCTTTTTTAAGGAATATGGCTTTGAATCTGAGACATCAGACATGGGGGTTGGGCTACATTGAGCAAGCAGGAACTTGGAAATTTGTTGATCTTAAAGCAGTAGGTAATAGAGGGGATTTTGCATAAAATTGGAAAAACAGATTTTTCTAGATTTGAATATGTTTCTGAAAGTAAAGTGTCATATAGCCTTAGCTGGTCTCTGATGCTTTATGTAAAAAAAGGACATAACACTAAGTGAATCCAACTCACTTGGAGACTCTTGTGAATCTTGATCATAAAGGATTCCCACTGTTCTGTTTTGACTTTGAGTCAATAGTTCACATTGTGCTTCTGCTTTGCATTTTTCCCGACAAGCAGTCAGCATGATCACAGATATCGTTGCTCATCCCTCAATTCACAGGAAGTCATTTGCAGCTATTCTTTCACAAGTCATAGTGAGCACGGAGCCCTCATTTGGTTTTGTCAAACTTCGACTACTTCTTTGTCTGAAACCACTCATTGGACTGGAGAAGATCTCAGATTGGATGAAGGAGGTCTGTAAAAGGCAGATTAAACATTTTATAAAACACAGATACAACAAGTTATCATCTGTTTCTCGAGAAGTGATCCTTTCTGTTACATCCATGTCTTTTATTAAAGCACCAGCAAGGACAACAGTTACATTTCAAACCACCCCATATTTTCATCATATTTTTGTATTTAAAAGTCTGTTTGAAATGTAATAACATGCTTATGTGCATATAAAGAATTTGGAAATTGTACACCAAGTTTATTAAGAAACAAGTGGGACAAAACTGCCTCAGTGATTCTGTCTTTCTCCTGCAAATTTTAAGTCTTGACATGTAGAGAGGTTTCACAGCTAGTGACCATGCTGATGCCAGACTGTTGGGTAAAGGCGGGAGTGCCAACAGTGTTTTATTAGAGATGGGATTCTCCAGTCTGCTGCAGCTACTTATTTATGGCTTTGCACAGGAAATTCTTGTTTAGTGTAGCCTCAAGGGGGAAGTGCAATGGTCACTTCAGGGAGGGAGGTAAATCAGCTCAAACCCAAACTTTGCATCTGCAAATATGTGTGTGTAAACTCAGGCATTAGTCTGTTGAGCTGAATTGTAATTACAGTACATTAGTTTACATAGATACATGACAGGCTTTCGTCAAAGTGCTGATGGGGTAAAGTTAATAAGAGCATTAACAGCATGTATTTTACATGAAGCAATTGAAACATGCCAAGTTTTACTTCTACATTTTAAAAAGTGAGATGATTGATGATGAAGTGAGATGCTTTTCGACAAAGTTTCTGAATAGTTTGTGCTCAAAATACCGTTTAGTAGTCTAATTAATAAAATATAAAAGCATACTTACTATGTTTAATTTAGTAGAGTAAATACAATATATTCATTAAAAAAAGTCCCCACAAAGTCCATAATGTCAAACAAATGGAGGAAATGAATCTTAATCCAAAAACTAGCTGTTTTGCATTTGGTTGCGTGCAAAGAGAGTCTCTCCATTTAGATGTGTTATGTAATGGGAGGCTGTAATCTGTTATATAATAACAGAGTAAGTGAAATGTACTGTACTTAAATTGGTGGGTTCCAGGATTTGTTTTTATCTCACAGTCAGAATTGTTGTTCTCTGTAACATCTGTAAGATACCAAAAATTAAAGCTAAAGCAAAATATTGCTTACACAATATTTAATTAACCCTTTATGGCCTGGTTTTAGCTTCCAGAGGTATAGCAGGAGACATGCTGTGAGGTACGGACTGCAATATTTGTATTTTGTTTTGACATGATTCTCAAAATGATGTTGCTATCAAATCAGGGGGGAAAATGCCCTAAAAATAACCACTGGGAAAAAAGATGCTAAAGTTGTAAGTAAACAGAATCTCTATTTTTTTCCCTTTGCATACCTTGTTCTTTCAAAAATGGCTTATTTCTCAGGCCGTGTGTGAAGGAATGAAACAACAGGTTCAATAAATAGAATATGACAGGGTTGGCTGGCATAGTAAAGCAATGTGGTTTGGGCTGAGCACATTGATTTAAGAAAAAAGCGGGATTTGTATTTGCAACTGTGTATCAAAAGACTGAAACATGTTGTCGGAAAACCTCTGAAAAATATTTACTTCATCGGGATTGTTTTCCTCCTTCCTCACTGTCTGTGGTTTCCTTCTCAACCTCTGGTACTAACACACTAATACTAAGACATATACAGTAGAAGGTAGTAACATGGAGTCCAAGTAATGAATGAATTATGAATATGAATTGTTTGAATTGCTATAATCAAACTCAAACCCAGAAATGCTGTACTTCTGGGAGACTGTCTCCTAGGGAAAAAATGCAAGTCTGCAAGTTTAAGTAATGAATTTTTGCTATTTTCACTGTTGATTAGTCTGCCATAATATTTTTGTTATTAACCACCTATCTTTAAAATGCCAGAAGTTACATTTCCAGAAGTCCAAAACTCAACAATATTAAGTTTACTATCATATATGACTAAGAAAATCAAAATGGATCTAATCAATTAAACGACAATGATAAAATTTGTTGATCTATTAATCGATTCGTCAACCATTCATTAGCTATATGTGCATGCAAACCTTTGGTGTAACATTGTTATATATAAAAAGATCGTTACTAGAATCACCTTGTGTGAAAAGCTAGAAATGAAAACCCTCATTAAACAGTTCAACTAAACTAATGCCTTTTTATATTACATCTAATTTGCAAAATTAATATGAGCTGAAATGAGAGTCATGCTTTTGTGTGTCTTACACAAGAGGAAAATAAGGAGGTGAGAGGAGAAGGAAGAGAAGCTCTCACACTGCAGATGGTCTGTCAGCTCCATTCAAACAACAAAATACAAACCAGTGTTTTTTTTTTTCTTTTACCTGCGTGCTGCTCTGATGATGAAACTGACTTCATCATCCAGAGAAACTTCATGAATAAATATTTCTTCTTCACACTGAGTCAGTGGGGAGAGGTCATTTCATCCTCATCAGATTGAATCACATTCTGTCATATATGGCTTGAACTGTTTGGTGCTGTCGCTGTTTCTCTCTGCTGAGGATATTTTTGGCTCTCCGACGTGGCAAACACAGAGATGCACAGAGAAAGAGAGCGAGGGAGAGAGAGAGTGATGGCTGTCAGAGGGAGAGAGAGGCTCACAGAACTCCCCCGGCAGGCAGTGTGTGAGATCTGGGGCCCCGGGGCCCTTTGGATGGCTCACGCTGAATGGGTGCCCTGGCGAGGTGACCAGGCTCATTGAGAACAGGTTACGAGGGGAAGGGAATGCTTTTGCTCTGCGTTTGGCCCCCTGACCCACTGTCCAACGTCTGCCTTGGCAGCTTTGAAATCCAACATATTTATTTGCAACGCTCTGAAGAGAGAGGGTGGAGCGGCTGTCAGAATAAAGTCATCGTCCTGCTGACAGCTTCATCTGCTGTTGAAGGGCAGCTATGACAGGCGCACAATGTCGCTGCGTCGGCCAGCCCTGGGCGAAGGACTGTCATATGTGGACATGCTGGGAATCTAGCAACCATCTCCCCTCCCTCCCCTCTCCCAAGCTCCCTTGATACGACAGAATTATTTCTTTGGCCCGGTTAAAAATGTTTTTCATCTGCGTGTACAAGGATGTCAGCTGGGTAACATGTGGGATCTCTCCATTGTTCAGCACTGGTGCATCCATGTTTGCTTTGGCTGTTTTTGTATCTCATTATGTGTGAGGGAAAAAAAATAAAGAAGAAATGTATTTCTATGCCATCTCTAACAAATTTATAAAAAAAATGTATGTAATAATATGATAATTATACTATATCTGTTGCAGGGGCACCAGTGTTCCCTGCAAGCTGATTCTTGTTTTGTGAGCCTTGTCTGATAATTCAAAGAATAATTAAATTAATCTGCAACACTGACCAAATGACAACATATGAGCAGGTTTGTACCTTCTGACTGCACATTGTTGAGGAACAGGCTTCGCAGCATGATGTGTCCCAAAGACACATCAAAAACAGCACAACATAATGTGAGTTTAAAGTAGGCTACTATTTGCTCAACCATGTTCTTCAATGAAAGATACTTGACAGTTTAATGACAAATAAGATGAGATGCATTATGCTTTTGTCTTACAGTTTAAGTAATTGATTGCCTTTATAATACAGCCCCCGTGTAATATTGCTATATGAATCAGGTATGAATAGAATGCTAACTTCCTATTGGTTCCTACTGGTACTTAAATCCAGATAGAGTGGAAAAAAGACAATGGAGTAAGTATTTTTGTAAAATACTAGCTACCTATGGGGGACAGAGCTGGAAAACAAAACTGTTTAGGAAAAATGTTTTTCAGAGGACCAGCTTCTGAAAATGGCAAAACATGGGTCCAAAAAAATGTATATTCTGATCTGACACCACTGTGGTTTAGGTTTGTATATTTTATGTTACATATACTGTGACTGGCCATAAAAGCTAGTCAAGGCTTTCCTCTTTGTAACTATAGCAATTTTTGTCAGATGGACACCAGATTTACAGGCAAGGGAAAAAGAATTTGTTTTTACTGTCTTTATATCTATTACAACAAGGAACAGCACTTCATCTGCAGTCAGTCAAAAGAGTGTTTAGGCAGTGGGCCTGCCTCCATAATTCCAATCTAAGTATGTTGCTGTGGTCCATAAATGATTGACAGGTCCCTCATTATTCGTACCCCCTTTCCTTTGAGCTTCTAACCCCCAAATTACATTGCTGCACCCTAGCATTTTCAGCTACATATCCCATATCTATATGTTTTATATGCTCTTCAAAATGATCTTACTGTAGTAGTGCAGTTTGGTAGCATTTCAAAAGTGTGTGAAATTATACCATAATTATATTCATTTTAACTTTATAGATTCCACAGAATATCATGTTAACACTATTCTCAATCATTGTCTTTGTTGAGGTGTTCCCTGGTATACATTTACAAAAAATTTTTATAAGTATAAATCATTTCTTCTGCCTTGTTCCCCATAGTATAGTTTTCTTCCTTCTTTTCTTTCTTAAGTAACAGAAGGAACTGTACTGTACCTAATCATACAACAGTTAGGTCAGTCACACTGTAAATCAAGGGTTGTATTATAATGTTACCAAAAGAAAAGAGAAATACAGCCTGCTTTGCAAGTTGACTAAACCGACCAAATTACTGCATGACAAGATTAAGATGTATAAACGCAGATATAAAATGACAGCAGAGCGACCTCTGTGTCCAGGCCGTGTACAGGCAATTGCATTAGCAATGCTCTGGGTGGTGAAGCAGCAGTGCTGCGACCAGCTGGCATCATGCTAATATGCATGGTGTACCCAGCATCCTTTCCTATCAATAATTATCATTATGTCATTATGCGAGCCATGCCACTGATGGGCATCCTGCAGCCCTATCTGCAGCTCAGACAAAGAGGATGAAGCAGGTCTCAGCGTTGGAATGCTGCCCATGTATGAGGTGTTGTTCATGCCACAGAGCTGCAGGAGCACCATTGCCATGCAAATGGCTGTTCAGACTGAAATTAGCATGGTATTTTTTAAAAAAGGTATAATTACTACTTGGGATTGAGGAGGGCTTTCAAAATCTTAAATATTAACACAGCCATGTGAGTCGACTTTAATTATTACCATGGCCTCACAGGTATTAAGCTTCATGAGTGTTTCCCTGACTTCTGTTTACTCCGGATCCTCCCTGTTCTCTTGGTGGCGGTTGTTGGGGCTCTACCCAGGGCTTAAGAAACACCAGGGGAGTGTCGGCAGGGCTCAGCAGCCTCCCGGTTGAGGGAGGTAATAATCACTGGTATCTCTTTATCTTTAAAGCCCTGACTGGGAATTTATCCTCATGTATCACATCTATGTTGCACTCGATCCCTGATCCACTTTTAACTTGCTCGAGTGACTGGTTGCTTCTTCAGGTACCTTGTGCCAGGACTGCTTTTAGAAGGACTGCTTTTAGTGTTTGTGCAGTCTCTTGCTACATGACCTGAAACTGAATCCTCTTATATCACTTGTACAATTCAGGGTTTTACTCAGTAACAGTTCATGATTGGCCAGTAACTGCTTTACATGTTGTTGTTGCTTTGTATGCTTGTATTTCTCCTTTGCTTATTGATTGCTTATTTTAACTTGTCTCCTTCAATTGATTCTCTGAGTCCTAAATAAAAGTTATACATTTTCTGATGACCCTAAAAATATATTTTTCAATTCAATATAATCAGTGTTGTACCCGAACGCGTTCAAAGAACGTTAGTTCATGAACTAACTCATATTTTGGGTGAACGTGAACGTCCCGTTCATTTTTGCTTGATGAACATTAAATTGTGAACGCACTCATTCTGCTGTTTCTTGAACGGCACTCTGATTTCGTTCAGATTACGTTCGTGCCAGATTTCAAGAGCCCTCGGCGAAAAACCAAGCTAAAACAGTAAAAACACATTGTAAACGACCATTAAAATGTCGCGGATAACCACCCGATCTGGCAACCGCAACCTGCCTGTCGCTCTACCAACTTCGTTGTCAGTCTCGTCACAATTCACATGTGTGCAAGGAAGGAGGATACGTTTACTGAGAAACTAATTCCCATATAGTCGGGAATTAGCTCGTAGCTCGTGGCAATGTAAAAAAAAAAAAAAAAAAAAAAGAACTAAAAAAGAACGAAATAGTTCATTTTGGGGAAGCATGAACTTTAGTTCACAATTTTGAATTATGAACGATGAACTGAACTAGTTCATTTTAAAAGGTTTGAACTGAACTTTGAACTAGTTCATATAGAAAGTGAACTTTCCCAACACTGAATATAATTCATTTAATGTAACAAACATGCGACTAGTCATCTTCGAAAATCTTTAATCAGGGCAGCCCTCGAGCACAGTAACCAATGTCATCATCATTTGTTACTTTTTAAGATTCATATAATAGTGCAAATACAAAAAGATCATTTTATTTAATTGTATTGATTTTTTTTTTTGTGGTTGAAGAACCTCTGACTTTATTGTTTTCCTTCCCATTTCTGAAACCAAACCTATGCCCTAAATCAGGGAAGTTCAGTTTTGGTAATAAATCTATGTGTTTGAAAGGTTGCCAGATAACAGTTAATTAGGATTTTACAACTGTGGGAAGTTCTCTGCACTGCAATTGTTTTGTCTTCCATCTCTACAGTAACAGCAGAGCATTTACTCTGTTCAAGCTACAAGGTTATTCAGCAAGAACAGGGTTTGCATGTAGTATCCAACATTGTATTGCTTTGCAACAAAATGAAGTGATGGCCACCTTTGTTGCAGAACAGTTGTTTACAGTATTTTCTTGATTTTTGCAGTTCTGTCATTGAAATAAATAAGTATGGCATAAGAGAGGAAGAATGTTGCAGCACTCCACATGTTGCCTCAAAAATAACTGAAAAACAAAAGCAGTACTGAAAGAAAGACAAGAGCCAACAACGTCCAACTTCTTCGTGGCATTAATCGCCCCCTATACTCCCCCACTACATCACCACTAAATCTCTCAGCACCGTCTCCACCATCAGCTCAAATTACCGTCAACCTCTAATTGATATGAACAATAACAGAAGAAAGCTTGTTAATGGTGAACATAATTGTCTCAGACAAAAGGCTAAACACGGCAAATCACACTTTACAGCAGGAGTGAGCAGAAGGCGACGTCTGGGCTGCAGCCAGTGAGCAGGGAGAGATATTTCACTGCAGATATCCATCTACCACCTGAATCACATTTCATTACTGGCTCAGCCATTAAACAGAACGGCTCAGTCCAAAAGCTCCACTTTTACAGCCTAATACAAAACATGGCATTGTTGCAGCTTAAAGGTTTAATGTATCTCAGACTGCATGACAGAGGCAACATAGTGACTCTGGATTTGTGCGTATTGGAAAGACAGTGTGTATAAGCATGTGTATAAGTGTGTAGATGTGTGCTGTAATGAAAAATATTCTACTAATGAAATAATTCAAATTCCATATATATACATCAGAGAGGCAGTATACAACAAAACCATCATTGTCCTTAAATTCATTTACACTTCAGGCTCTCCTGTGGAATCTCTTCCAGTGTGAGTACCAGTGTTTTCCATTAGGTACATTGCATTTGGCACTACAAGAAATAACTCCAGCCTGTTGGAGATGTTAAATGAGGTGGACAAGGCTTAAATCCTCCACTGCGTTGATAACTGGCTCGCCACTCTCTCTCTCTTTCTAACACACTGCTGTGAGGAGGAGGGTTAACTATCAGCTATAATGTGTAACTGAAGATCAGCTTCCCCCTCTGGCTCCACTTCTCACACCCCCCCACCCCTCCCTCCGCACCCTCCTCCTCCCCCATCCCTCCCCTCCCAGCATCCCCTGCTGCTGTTGTTGGGGTGGTCTCTGCTTCTGCTGTCACCAAGCCGCTGGTCTTTCAGCCGTCCTGCTCCCTTCCTCACTTTTTTTTTTTTTTTTTGCCGCTCTCTTAGGCGTCACAAGATTACTGAAGCAGTGCTGACATCTCTATCAGCCTCACCTAACACTCTGCCCTTTTCCCTCCCTCCCTCCCTCCATCTCCTCCCCTCCTCCTGCACTCCAGGATCCATCACACTCTGGCCTGAGCCGCTCACTACCACACATAAAAAAAAAATAAAGGGGGGAAAAACAAAAACACAGACAATACAGGGAAAAAAAACACAAGTAAGTTTTTTCCTCTCAGGCAGACAACTCATGAAATAAACACTTTACTGCCTCAAGCACTTCACAGTAATTTAGATAAGACTAACTCTATGTCTCTCTTTCTGAACTCAGAGACACATTTTCAGGAGGTATTTCCAGGGCATCCCACCGGTGGAGTTGACTAATGTATTATCTCCTATGTAGCTACAGTGTGTTTAAGTCTAGACGGGGACATTTAACTCATATCATGTTCATTATAAAAATTAATTTCCCCAATGAGGGATTAATAAAATGCTAAATTACCACAAATTCATCATCCATTATTTTACTGTCATTTCTGAGCAGAATTCATTTTAAAGAATGTGTTTTTTAGCTACGCTGGTGGTGTTGGCCTGTCAATCAAACTGAAATATCTCAACAAACTGCTGGATGGGTCGCCGTGAAATTTTATTAAGACGTTCATGTTCCCAAGGGGATGAATCCTCCTGACTTTGATGATCCCGATTTTTCCACCAGTGCCACCACGAGGTTGACATGTGTGGTTTTGTGTGAAATGTCTCAACAGCTATTGGATGGATTGCCTCGAAATTTGGAGCATGAATCCTTGGACTACACACACACACACACACACACACATAGGACAAATTGTAATAACTTAATTGATCCTCTGACTTTTCGTCTAATGCCATGATCAGGTTTAGTGCTAATTAGCAAATTGAAGCAAAACTCAGATTGTGAACATGGTAAATTATATGCCTTTTTTTTTTTTTTTTTTTTTTACACCTCTTTTAGTTTTCAATCCACATTTATACACAAGAAAAATAGATTATGATATGAACAGAAAGAACCGAAGCACAGCTGCTTTAAGGGTTTGCAGACATTAGATGTGAGGGTGGCTGAGGCTTCAAAAAAAGGAGGAGTACTTTTGGGGAGTTTTACAGGCTTTTTGAAAATATGGCTGACCTTCAGACCACCAGTGTGGCGAAGTGAAATAGATATAGGGACAGATGCAAAATTGTTTACAGACCAAATTTTCTGCTCCGTGTAGAGACAAAATGAAAGGGCATGCCATGTGATTTCATGGCAAGGAAGAAAGCCTTCATGTAGCCTGAAACATTTTTCACTGTTAACTTACAGTGGTGCAAATAATGCGTAATACAATGAGTAAAAAAGATGATATGATATACAGTGTACGCTGACAATGACTGCAAAACTTTGGAGTATGACTCTTTTCTGTTTTATCGAGATTTTGGCTGTATAAAGTACAAAAGCTGCTACATATTTGCCCTTCAGATTTCTTATATATCCTATTCAGCACAGAGCCCCTCAGTGTTAATGATGAACAGTATGAAATGTGCACCAAGGACAACAGTCCACACCACTGTTTGTATCCATCACTGTGGATTCAATAGCATTTAAAGTGCACTTGTATTGTGAGTTTGCTCATGTGTATGAATAAAATGAATGCACAGAAGTGTGTATCTGTGGATATACGTATACACATATACGTATACACATATATAGTGCATTCACTGGGACGGCATGTACCTCATCTCTACGAGGGCCTAGAGCGGTCATCTCTAGCACTGATCTGATTCATGCCAAAACCAAGTCTGCATGTACAACTGCTATATGTGCAGGACCTACATTTGTAGAGTGCTAAGAGTGATATGTAGTTTTTTCTTCCTGATGTCTTGCATTGTCCTGCACCTTGTATGTCAGCATGTATGGCTCCATTATTACTTGTCAGTATGTCTCTGCTCGGGCTTAAGAAAAACAAATGCCTGTAATTTCATTGTTCCAGCTGAATGAAGTGATTCTAATTCGAGTCTTTTCAGACATATGACCAGTTTCTCTTTTCATAAGTTATATTGAATTTCCCCCACTGAATGCTGTCTTTGCTCGCCGGCTGCATTCATCCAATCACCCCCCAGTGTTAGCTTTTGAGATTTGTGAGGGGAATGATTTTCATCTGCAAACAAACTGCTGTTCTGGATAGAATTCCTCAGTCGGTCCGGCCTGAGTGTTGTTATTAAGCAACCTAAAATGACACAGTCTGCAGGGGGGCCTGCCAGTGGAAAGATGCTGTCCATTAGCTGTCAACAATGACCACTGGGTCTACCCTCCCATGGGACTGGCAAGCAAGGCATCGTCTCATCCTGAGTCTGGCTGAGAGATCACACAGGCCCCATTGTCTCAAGCAGCCTGGGGTCTTATTGTAGCAGCGTCTCTGGGAAAGGACGAGCCTTCACGTCCGTGGCCTGTTAAAGAATGGGCTTTCTCCAGGCTAAGGCCATGAAAACTGTTAAGGGATGAATCTGGGGGAACACACAGAGGCTACGGAGTAGATTTGGAATAGGGGCACCCCTTCTTAGACGAGTTTGGAGTCCCCATCCAGACCTCCCTCTCCCTCTCCCAGTGCTGACCTCCCTTCTCCACCTCTGTTTAATAATGCCTGGGCCTTGGTCATTATTTTGGGCAGATGGAGACGGGGGCAGGCAGTGAAAGGAGCTGGTGTCACTCCTGAGGAGAGGATGGTAGGGATGACAGAGAAGAAAAAGCGAATCAGAGAAAAGATCAAAAGCAGAAGCTCGCCTTTCACTCGCCTGAAAGCGCTAAAGAGGATAAGGAACGATCGGGCCTGGGGTCTCCTGTCCTCTCTGGCAATTAGACTCAGCTGATGGAGAGAAAGGCGTGAATGGCAGGGTTCAAGGCCCTCTCTAGGACTCACACAACGGGAAGGAGTTTTTTCCCCGACGCCTCCTTTATCTTCCCCTCCTTTCAGAGTGTCAGAAATGCAGCTGAAATATCTCTCCAAAAAGACAGCACAATCCCCAATGCCAAACCTTAATCACGGTGGCTGATGAGATTGAGAGGGAGGGGGGGGGGGCGTTTGAGAGAAAACACACATTCTTTTCACAATTCATCTTTACACTTTATATGAGGCCAGGATTCAAGGGAGGTGTAGTAGGTTTATATGTGATAATTAAATTGAACAAACTAGAGTCCATATTTTCACGAGACAAGGGGACGTACCACATCCTGGGTACATAGTTAAATTGCAGTAAACAACAATATCTCATTGTGTTTTAAAATGCATGGCAGAATTAAGTTGTTGTCAAGGACTGGAGGTATCTGAGCTAAAATGTAAAACTGACTTTACCCGTTCATTTTGACCTCAAAAAATACCAGGAAGAGAAACAGAAACTAGAAGAATGAAAGCTGCTAAACTTGTGTCACAGGTGCATTAAACTAATAGTAAACCAATGAAAATAAATTAACATGCATGTATCAGTAAACAAATGTTGCTGGCGTACCTTCTGAGTGTCCCTGATGGACGGACAGCCATGATGGTGTTGCACAATGGCTCGCACTGTTTCATGAAATTTAGCATTCATTTTTTTTGACTAGAGAGATGTCTCGGGCACGGCCACAGCAACATGTCCCACAGGAACCTATTAACATCCTCTACATATGCAAGAGTTTCAATAGGCCGTCTATCATCCTCACAGAGGGACACGCAGCTTTTGCTACAACTTTAACAGCTTGTCATAAAAAGCGCACAGGGGATATCAATTACACAGGTCATCAGAGAGTGAAGAAACAGTATTTGGGTCAGAAATTTAATTTAATATTCTTTGGTAAAGGTTGCTAAAAAGCCATTTGTAAAACGAAAAAAAAAAAAAATTTTAACCAGCTAAGCTTAGTGTATCTAAGGCGCAGCGTGGCACACAAAGGGGACGAAATGAACAGAGACTTTTAGGGGATTAAGTGCTATGTTTAAAAAGTGGGTTTGTCTGTGGAGTTGTCCCTGCAGAGGTTTATTTAGGCCAAGCAGTGTGGACCCCAGCCCATAATCCTCCTGCAGACACACCTGTACAGGAGAGTATAAAGACCCTGGACTGAAGTGAGTCAGACATCAAGCTTCAAGGAGTCTCCACACAGCACATCTCCACACAAGCTCCACAGCCTCCACACCGACCCTGAAGATGACTCCCTCTGCCGGCCTGCTGCTGCTGTTCCTGCTGGGCCTCTGTCGGGCACATCCTCTCCAGGAGGAAGGAGGCCAAGAAGAAGAAGAAGTCCCGGACACCATGGACATCAGCACCAGGATTCTCATGTCCAACAACGCCACGGACGAGATCCTGCTGGAGGGAGACCTGCTGGCTCCCAGAACCAGAAACGCCATGATGTGCTGGTCCCAGAGCTGCCTGTGGAGGAAAGCTTCCAACGGCTTGGTGATGATCCCCTACACCATGAGCAGCGAGTTCACCAGCTGGGAGAGGCAGAAGATCGACTACGCCATGCAGGCCTTCCACAGCAGAACCTGCCTGCGCTTCGTCCCCCGTCAGAACGAGCGCGACTACATCAGCATCGAGAACAGGGGCGGATGTTTCTCCTCTCTGGGCAGAACGGGAGGCAGACAGGTGCTGTCTCTCAACAGGCAGGGCTGCCTCTACCATGGCATCATCCAGCACGAGATCAATCACGCTCTGGGCTTCCAGCACGAACAGACCAGGAGCGACCGCGACTACTACGTCAGGATCAACTGGGAGAACATCGACCCGCAGATGGCCTACAACTTCTACAGGCAGTACACCAACAACCTCGACACTCCCTACGACTACTCCTCCATCATGCACTACGGAAGAACGGCTTTCTCCATCCAGTACGGGAAGGACTCCATCACCCCCATCCCCGATCCCAACGTCCAGATCGGCCAGAGGCAGGGCATGTCCTACTGGGACATCACCAGGATCAACAACCTCTACGGCTGTTAACAGCAATGCTTCAGATCAATGCTGTCAAGCAGTAAAGCACATTTCTGTAATAACATTATTTAATAAGCAGAAAGCAGAATCTAGGATGAAGTCAATGAATATGTGAAATTTCTGATATTGTATGCAATAAAATTTGAGCACATGTTACATTTCTCTTGCTCATTCACCTATTTCTACTTACCTTACTTACGTAAATCAGCTCACACAAAATTGCAAGCTTGCAAAATGAGGCTCTGATGTACAAAATGAAGCCATCACAACCTAATCTCTCCAGGCAAAAGAGAGATTTAAAGGATGAGTCAGGTACTATATATTTAGGTTATATAGGTTATAGGTTATATTTATTTCTTATTGTCAGTAAATCCCATGAAAGGACCAGAGCCAATAATGAATTGATCCTAACAACAAGTATTGTCTGTGTTTTCAAAGCCTCATCCCACACACACTGTCCTAAATACTAGATCAGTGATTTCCAAACAGGGGTGTTTGTACCCAAGGGGCCACTTGTCAGGTGATATAGGGAAAGATTAGAAGTATAACGGTTTGATTTTAAAAATACATCCCCATACATTCTAGTGTCAGCTATAACACCAGAACCTCACATATAGCAATTAAGAGTGTGTGAAAACTATTAGCAAGCAGAGAACTGGTTGAATCCTACTGAATAAAACCCCCCGAAAAAGTTCGATTGAATAATTAAAAAAAAGTAACAATATACACTTTTTTATTCACAGTTTATTATTTTAAAAATTAACAGTTAGTTAGGAATCCCTGCATGAGGGGACCAAATGTGTACTTACCCACATCTGAAAACACTCCATAGCAAATGCATTATATTTACTCCTGTTAATCATTTGACCTTTTTTCTTTTCTTTTCTTTTAAATCTATCAATATACAGACCAAATTTCAAAAACTTACATCTTTAACAGGAACAAATGAGTTGAGGAACAAATGGGGTGAGTGCCACAGACAGTCCAAAACAAGCCTACTGAGAGATGGTTTGAGTATTTTCTGACAACAACCAATAACCTATTTTTTCAGATAAAACAAGAAAAAAAATAGCTTTTCTATTTTTATTTTTTTTTACAAGTACAGCAGAGAGATGGTCAAACAAAACAACAAAAGGCCAACTTAATATCAGTGTGTCGGCCTCTCACTAAATCATTTTGCATCTCCTCTGTCAATCAGAGCTGTCGGCTGTTCGTAGCCTCGGGCTCTTCTGGATCAAGGGCTTTGATGCCGGCCTGCTCCGGGACAACACAGTCGCCCCACAGCCTCTGGGCAGCAGCCCAACTCGTGCACACTGTGCCTGTGATTTACCTGGACCCAGACTCCCTGAAGGATTGTTAACGCTGTGGGGGGCGGTGGGGGGGTGGGTGAACTGTCCACATGGTCAAAATCAAGCTCATTACTGAAAGCAGTTATTGTTGAATGAGGATAAAACAATTGTGAGAAGTCCAACGATTTTCAAAAATGGAAACTTGGGACAAAATGGTTGATCACAGATGAGCTGAAACAATTCCTGGTGCTGTTGGATTGTATACAACAAACGACTAAATTAGAACTGTTAGATCTTTTCAAAATCAGACATTTCGGGAAATATTATTTGCTAAATTCTTGCCGATAATTAGAGGAGCAGCTCACTCTCATTCCAACCCGGCAGTCTGAAAAGCCCTACTATGTTAAAACACATTAGCAGTTTAACAGTTGCTAGTGAGAGGTTAACAGCAACGATGGTAACGATAATGATTCTCATTATCAGAACAATTTGATGATAATTATACATCTCTTATGACGAGTGGTGATGTTTGGAAACAGAAATACGTGACGGAAAGAATGAGCAGATATCATCCTAACATTCTGCACTGCCGCTCAACTCAAGCTGAACAGTGTTTGAACTGGAACCAATCGGCCTTCAGTGTGAAGGTTAACTATATTTGTGCTTTTATGCCATGCCCTCTACTCCTATTCAGGGAAATTAGTATATAATCATACTTAGAATTCAAAGCCCATACAGTTTCCAACAGCACCCGGAGTCTGAAGGTGAAGTACCGCAGAAATAGAGACAAAGTGAGGCACAGACCAAGCAGCCAGGCTGGCTGTCAGTGTGAAGACAGCGTCCTGCTGCTCTGCAGTTTGCTCACTGGCAATGTTTTATGTTGGGAACCAGTTAAACACCATGTTGCCTATTAGACCCCTCCATCCCATCTCCACACACACACGCAAACGGTCCGTGCTGGATGTAGTTATTAATGCTTTAATAAAGAGTGTTGATCACTAATAATGGACATTCACAGCCTCTGTAGAGCTTTATGTGCAGCTCCTCTGTCTGCACACACACACACACACACAGCTGAACATTCTCAGGTCCAATATTGAGTTATAACAAGTCTTTTGAGACCGATCAGCCGCTGTATTTGGGCCTCATCAGAATGCATGTGCCACATCACATTAGTCCCCACGTGTGAACCGTGATTTTACTTGGTAATTTTGAAGCATCTCGCTGCCTATACATATTCATGCTGAGCCTATAAGTGTCAAATTGAGATGTCCTTCCAGTGTCCTTGACAGCGGGTTATTAATATTGATACCTAAGTCAACATTATAACTAGATGAAGACATATACAGGTCATCGTCTGCCACGGTCTCCACATCCCCTGTCCTCACCACAATTGGACAAATCATCAAATTATTTTATACGGTGTTGCATTGTGTAGGATATTGTGTGCGTATTGCACTGAGCTGTAACAGGATGTTTAGCTTATTTCTCCAGAGCAGGTGTTATTTCATGTATTTCTCAAACAACCCAGCGTTAATTGACATCAATTTTAGTCAAAATGCTGACATCCTCAGTGTCTGATCAGTTCAAACATCACACACTTTCAGAGCCAATACATTTGCATAGCATTTGATACAAAAATTATGGGATTCTTATTGCACTTCATGAGAGCAGTTTCCCTCTAATTTTACTCATTTCTCATTTAAGAGGCTGCTGACTGAGAGCCCACGCGCTCTGACTTAAAAGCCATAAATCCCAGGGTATTACTCTGAACGCCAACATCTTAACTACTCCGATTCTCCAATCCCTAAATTGGTGCGGCTGTTGTTGCTTGTGGCTGGTTTTAAAATCCTCCTCCTGCTCCTGAGCGCTGTGCAGCCCGGTACCGGAGGTTTGTCTGGCTGCTGTGCTTGATAGGATGCTGGCTGCAGGCATCTCGTCACAGCAGCTGAGAGGAGGTCGCCGAGGTCCTCCTGCTCGTGGCGACGCCCAAGGGCCATCAACACAGCGGGGAGCCCGGGTGCCGGCGAGGTCTCACACAGCCTCGCCTTGCTTCATGAAAGCCTAATGAAGAGAGGGGGCTCACAAACCGTACTGTTAGACGCCCACAATCCTGCAGCACGGGAGCAAAGAGAGGATGAATACAACGTGCATGGGAATTCAAAGAGATGCAGCACAGAGCTGAGACAGAGAGGCAGAACATATAACTGTGTGATTGTGTGCATTTATTGCTGTTAGAATTGAAAGACGCAAAGTCTTCATCTGTGATTATTGTTAATAAATAAAGTTGTGAGTAAAAACCTGAGCCCATTCCACTCACAAGCAAAGACTAATAAACATAAAGTACAGTGCATCTTCTATGTAGGATGAATGAAAATAAAGAATAAAATGTAGGCACTTAACTTTGTATGTAAAAATAAGTCCATATTATCAGGTAAAAGTAAAATTAGTCAGTCAATATTGCATGCACATAGCACTTACGCATTTCCAAGGTAAATGTAATAAAGGAATATCATGAATAATATTTGCTTCTATTTTTTTTTTTGATATGCTGCTGAGTATGGAATATGAAAGGCTCAATTTGGAAAAGTAGTTATCTGACATTCTTCATAAACAATTTAAAACGACCTTGCACTTAAAAATATAACTATTTTCTAAAAAAAAAAAAACGCCTTACTACAACTTGTCCTTTTTGAAGTTTTCAAATGGTGGATTATCCATTTTGAAATTAAAGTCTTCACATCCGTCAATGTAAACTATGTAAAAAAATATACATGTTAATATTACATACCAAACATATACATACATTCAGTACAATACAAAATTATATTTTAGCTGGTTTCAGGAGGACACAACTTGGGGCCAGGAATACAAAATAAAGCAGCTTCTAATTGACTACTTTAAAGAATAAACTGTACAAGCAATAAAACAGCTGCAATCATTGGAAATAATATTACAAATTGTTTCAGAAATGCACATATAGACACATTAGTAAAAATCTTTTACAAAAGAGAAAGAAACCTCTGCAGAGTCCTCGGTATGGACTTCTTTGGTTGAAAGGTCCTTAGGTGCTGGTTGAAATGAGTGGTGCTGAGAATTAAGATTCAAACCCACCACGCATCCCAAAACCAATAAAAAGGTGAGAATCTACAGATCGTCTGGAAACAGTTTTTGGAAGGAAGCCCACAAACAGCAGCATCAGGTCCCGTTTCCAAACCGTCCTCCAGCTACATTCTACGAGACTTTCTTCTTCTTGCTCCCTCTTATCTCACCGTACTGAACCTGTAGGAAATAAGAACCAGGCAACACAAGTGTGAAGCTATTACTGTTTTTTTTACACCACTGATACATTATTTTATGTCTTTCTTGTAGTGCTTTTTTCAATCACAATTCACTATTGGAAATCAAATGACAGTTTCACTGAGGCATGCGTATGATGGTAGTACAGCCTCTACTGAGCAGGATGGGCTGAGTTGTACAGACAGAATAACAGTGGTCAGCGGAGAAACCAGAGAGAGTCAGCGTCACTAAATCCAGAGGCCAAAGGGCATTGAAGAAGGAGAGGGAGGAGGCAAATGGGGTCAAACAGCTTAGAGAGAAAAGGACAGAGACAGAGAGGGCGAGGAGGAGAGACGACGCCGGGTGAAAGAGAGAGGAGACAGAGAGGAGAGAGGGAATAAAGGAAGGAGAGAGGTCAGCACGGCACAACACAAATGAGGAGAGATCGGAAAGAAAAATAGGAAAAACAATCAATTTCTTGTGGGTGATTTCTTTAAAAAGATGCCTGGTTTATGGACATGAGGTAGCCATTTTGGACCATGGATGCACAATCCTGCAACCATGATGTCGTTTGTAGAGAAAGTATTTTTACTGTTAATAAATGATGTGAATTATTCTACAAAACCAGCTAAACATTAACTTATATCGGCTCTTTTTCTTTGTTTTGATGCGAGTTGGAGGAGAAACAGCGGGCTGACTGATATTTTACTCTGAGGCTGCTGAGTTCATACAGGAGACACCAGCAGCAGCAGTCTCCCGTCTCAGCCTGGGAACAGCCTGCGCTGCAAAGCTGCTAAGCAGCAGACCTCCACCAGGGATGTATCATGACCAAAACACAACAGAAATTATACAGGGCTACATAATTATACAGATGAAGCTAATTATACAGACAAGAGTGGTGAATGCCTGGGAGTTGTTTTAGTAAAATGCAAAGCTAGCGGGCTCTGGGATTTTGGGCTTCCTGGCCGGCTGATCCAGTGGGGCTTACCTTCTGCACATCTGAAGGCACCCTCGTCAGGAAATCAAGCACTTCATTGTTGTCAATGCTGTACGGGTTCCGTAATTTCTTGGTGAATTTATTGATACCTAAAACAGAAATTCACACCAACATATCATTAGCAGTAGTCTCTTGTGGCTGCACTCTTTGTTTCCACACAAACAAATACCTGCAGAGGAGACGCATGCTGTCCACGAAATATTGCATGGATTACTACCGTATGTACAATATATTGTTTTACTTTCACTTTTCAGCCTGGAAGAGTTGCAACATTTTACACTCTAGTTAACAATCTTACCCAGCAAGCATTTTAACAATTCATTCAAATCTGAAGAGGCTGCAGAAGCCAGAAAATATGAGAGCAAAATACTTGCGTGACTTTGTAAAGCTCATGGATAAAAGAAAGATCTCAGCAAAAGAAATGAAAAAGAAAACTTATTGATGGACAGGGATTTTACAGGGTGATGAGGCACTTGGCTAAAATGGATGCAAACAGACACAAACACACAGATAACATCATGTGTAATCAGTGTAACAGCGTTAGAGACTCACCCCATATTAAAACTATGTAGCGTATAGGAATGAAGTATGTAAGGACTGCTGCAATGGCAAAGATCAGGAAAGCCAGGGTGGACAGGAACGGCACCGACCAGTTGAAAGTGCTGACAAATTGAGGACAAAAACATCAATGAGTATCATGGAGTAATTTTTGTGGCAACTTAATTTACTTATCACTGATTGTACATAAAATATAGTACTAAAATATAACTGAGGCAGTGCAGACTTTTTTTCCTTTTACACTGGATAATTACAGGCATGGACAATTAAAATAATGTGTCAAAATTATAGTACATTTTTAAAATTTAAAATAAGATCCCTGCAGCTGAAAAAAGAAAAACACATTCAGTTGTAGTGTAAATGTAATTTCCATGCAGATCTTTAATTCTTACTTTTTAATCCTCTCCCCAAAAGAGGCGATCTCGTCCAGCAGGTTTTGAAGGGTGATGATGGTGTCTTGGACCATGTGGATTTTCTCCATCAGCCCTCTTCTCTCTGACTCCTGTAGCACAAAACAAACAAGATGGGAAGAAGAACTGGAAGACAGAAAGTATTCATACAGTCCAGGATGAGTTATCTTATTTGCTATTTAGTGAAAAATTGGTTGGGAATTTTACTGAGGGAAAAATGTATCATTTTCAGCAGCTAATTGTATTAGAATTTCAACAAAAGTACAAAATTAACAAATAGAAGACTACACCTTCATGAATCTAATAAAAGGTTTGTGCTGGTTGAAAATGATAGGAGCAATAATATCTAGTGACAGACTGTCAGACATGTAACTCATTAAATTATTATTAATTCCTGAAAGTACTATCAATACCAAAAAAAAAAATACAAACTGAATACAAAGGGAAAAGAATTTGAAAAGCAGGTGAAACTCTAGTACAGTTACACACAATTACAAGAATTACAAACAAAAAAAGTTACTTTACATTAAATGTGGTTGTTTCATAAAGGTGTTTTGGTCATAATTTATTGTGGTATTTTTTGTGAACTTTTTGTTAAGCATTTTACAATGCACATGTAAATGAGATGATCCATCACAAAATATTTGTTGGTTGAAGAAAGTTTAAATAAAAAATTTCAAAAAAGTCATTTATTAAACTGACTACTTAAAGGAGAGCTATTCTAAAGTAAATGGAACCTGAATGTCAAAAAGATCTGGATTTTAGGTTGGTTCGTACCCTGAAGAGCGGACATATCTGAGACATCCTCAAGGCCACAGGTTTGATCCCAACGAGATTTTAATAATGACTATCAAAGTGTCTCTGACAAAGACACCAGGCAGACACTTTAAAGCCAAGTTTGAAAATGGCTTTTTGAAGTGAAAGCTCTTCAGAACGGGACTGGACTTTACATTACGACAGAGACGAGGTACCGTTCTCAGGCTAGTCCAGATCCCTGGAGGGACGGATGGCTCTAAAGTAAACAGAGGAGACCAGACTCTCTGAAGATCTGTGCAGCGGGAGCAAGACTTCAGACAGAGACTCAGCCACATGTCCACATCAAACACAGGGAGACGGAAGGAGGGTTAGAGGACGAAAGAGAGGAGCTGGGGGTCTGTGAGGATGGTCGTGGGGTGGCAGCAGTAGCTACTGGAGGACTGTTTACTGGCCAAAGCCATGGTCTTTGTCACTATGTGATCTCTATGATGTATGTTTGCTTCTGCTCGGAAAACCCTGAGAGTGATCGCTGGCTCGGTGCCATCCAGACACTGGGGACGAGCCTGGGAAAAGAGCTGCAGAGAGGATCAGACCTGGGATATTCCAGATGCACAGCGGCTATCAGTCTCAAAAACCACATGGAAGACAATTTATGTTCACCTCAGTCAAATATCCATTAGGCACGAAACCACTTCAGCCATTTCAGGGTCATGTTCCCACTTGGAACCAGAATGAGAGCTACTTTATATCAGACAGGCGCGGGCCATTCAAAACAGTCTACAATAAACTGCTGTCATTCTTAAGACATATTTCACTGCCTAAAAGCATTGTAACACTTTCAACACAAACTTCCAAAATGAGCTTTGAAAAAGCATGTCTAAGTGCTGTCATTAGTTCCATATTGATGGCATTATATGCTGTGTTAAGCTCAGGGACTTTCCCAAATGCAGCAGAACCTTTTTCCACGCCCCTCTATTAGCATATGAATGTGTTGTGACATGTGGAAACGGACTGGTGAGGTCTTCATTAAGCTCGAATGTCTTTTAGTAACTACAAGTTTACAAAAAAATACAACCAGGGGCTGGCAGGAATCAAAACGCAATCAGAAGATTTAGCGCTGAATAAAGAGCTTAACAACATAGATCATCTTTGCAAACGTGTGAAAATAAAGCTAACTTCTTTGTTATCGATCAGCATGTAGAAATACAAAGACAAAAAACACATACATACCTTCTCATCATCCTCATCCTCATCTCCCACGTCAATACTGTCCTGAAAAAAACAACAACAAAAAAAACAGCATGATGAAGGTGAGATTCTAGTGAGTCCAAGAGTTTCTACATTATAAACTTGGTCGCATTTTGACAGTGGGACTTGTCATCTGATGAAGTGCAGGGATCAGCGGCGACCCTGAGGTCAGCCTCCAGAACCACTCAGCCCTGCAGGGCATATGATTGACAGCCCACATTGGCCTTGTTCACAATAAACCAAGGCAACTGATGCTCTTCACCAGAAATTGTTAAAGCGTCAGTAATCAATATTTTTCTATTAACAGTGGAGTACATGATTATTTCCATGTGAAAGGAGTTTCTCAAAGTGACAAGCCCACAGAGAATTATCTCTCCACTCTGCAGTTCCCCTCAGCTCTATTGAGCGTTTATAACACTTTACTGCCTTGGTATATTCTCACTGCTCACATAGCGTTGTTGCAGGCAGTCACTTTCAGCAGGAGAACTCTAAAACCCACTGAACATTACTGGCAGACGGAGTTAGCAACTAGCTGGTGGATCATTTACTCGCTAAGAGGTCTGATTTTCAAGAGTCGGTTGACACCAAAAACAGAGCTAAAAAGGGGAACTAATGTTGATTTTATGTTCACCAGGTGTGTCACATGATGGCAGGGTGCACATCTGGATCTTTTACTTTAAATGGTGTGGTGTAATATTCTCTTCAATATACTAAGCAGTGTATTCACTAACATGGTTGCAGAGCTGAAAGGATCAGTCAATTAACTGTTTAGTTGAGTCGACTGATGAGTTTTTGTTATTTATCATTATTTTGTATCATCGTAAATTTAATATCTTTGTGTTTTGGACTGTTGGAAGACTTCTGAGAACTAGTGAATAGCCATTTTTCACAAATCTGACATGTATAAAAATATAATTAATGAATGGAAAAAATAAGTGGCAAATTAGCCAATAATGAAAATAATTTTTAGTTGCAGCCACACGAGGCTGTAATTCAGCACATACAGTATTTCACCAATTTAACAATATAATAAATTACACTGTTGTCTGAAGAGTGCTCTGTGTATGTCATTTGCTATAACCTATAGTCTGTGTTGAACTACCATTACTGTATTCAGTAAATACAGCTGCTGCTCCAAACTGAGCACAGACAAGAACCAACATCCTTTTTTTCTGTGAAACTAAGAGCGGCGACAGAGGAAAAACAGCACAGTGTATTGTGACCTTTTCCCGAGCAGAGGCCTAAAAACTTTTTCTAATTTGACCAGTCACAACAAGAAGAGGGCAACAGACCAATTACAGTGAAGAAGAGGCAGGATTCAGGACAATAAATAGAAGAAGAGTGAAAAAAACGGAAAGCAGTGTTAGTAAGGGACAAGCACTGCAAATTAGCTTAGGCTATAATGATATGTTGCTTTAGTCTATTCAGTGAGTTTTCTATGCTTATTTATTATGTGTTATTTTATTATTATGTATCATGTATCTAGGTGCAGCCGGTTGCTATGGAAACAAAAAAAAAGGGCTTTTACTCATGAGAACAAAATGTGGTTGAGGTAGCTCTTCTTTATTCTACCAAATAAAGGAAAGGAGTGTGAACAGGAGGGTCACCGGGCCGAACGAGAAGGAGGCAGACGAGGCTAACGAAGCAGCTCCGGACTCACCACGTCCTGACTGACACGGCCCGAGCGGATCTGGAAGTAGTTCCATGAGATGAGCAGGACCAGGAAGAAGGGCAGCATGTAAAACTCCCAGTACCACACTGTCACCAGAAACACCTGCAGGCCACAGAGGTCAGACATCAGTGAGAGCAGACACAAGAGAAACAAAGTGATTTTCATTAAGACACATTCAAAGACATTTTTTAATCGTTCCTGAATCACTGTTGGTTAATGGTTGATCTGATCTGCCATTGATTACATAAGCAGTGATCAAGCTGATGAAGGCTGCCCTGCCGTTATCAAAGCCTGGCTTCCTACGTGCAGTTATCCTGCGTACACCCTGCAGGGCGACCACTGTGCTCAGCTGGACTGACTCTCCCTCCACCCCCTGCATATGCATCAGCATTAACCACATAAGTCTAATTGCTCTACCTCTCTCATCTTGTGTACATTAAAGCCGACCACGCGATTCAGTGCATCCACAGGGAGCCCGCGTGTGAATATGTCATTAACATCCATAAAGGCACTTGTGATGCACATTCCACCTGTGCGTGGCTCAGGTAAAATGGATGGGATGATAAAGAAATATGGCTTGTGATGTCTCAATTGCACGGCTAAATGGAACTATAAAATAATCCTGTCAGAGAGGCAGCGCCGGCCAAAATGGCAGCGAGCCACAAGGCGTGGGGACGGGTTTACAGGTTTTTATATGCTAATAAAAATAGAAGTGAACATCTGGTAAAGACATCACTCTCCTCTGAGGCACCAACTGACATAAAAGATGACAGATCCCCCTCCCACCCACCCACCACCACTGCTACCACCATCAGCTTTAATGTGAAAAAAGCCAAGCATGCTCTTGTCTGTGTTATCACAAGCCAAAACAGGGCCTGGGAGAGGAGATGAAACCAATTCCTCACTGAAAGGGTTATGTTTTATTAGCAAGGACTTTGTAATGACTGGGAGAGCCGGGGCAGGGGGGAAGCCAAGTCACGCTTTGGTGGAAATGTATACTCAGGCCATAAAGATTGTGATAATTGCAGCCCATTTCAGCGTGAGAGGCATTACACAGTCTTCAACAGCAAAAAGGGCTCTGGAAATACAATCCAGATCAGAGAGAGAGAAAAAATGAAAGGCTACCTAATGTGAGGAGAGCTACTGAACTGGAGGGCTGCACATTCACAGAATGCAGCAGGATTTCCACACTAATGCTCAGGGAAGGGTCTGCAAGGCACAGAGGTAATCCAGGAGCACAGGAATCACTGACATCATTTACTCCATTCTTTGTTTTAAAGCCATGCAACTGTGTAACTTTTGCTGAACAGCAGCCACTGTGGTCACAAGTATCAATTATGGGATAATGCTAAATGCTTCAATGTGGTGTAGCACAAGTGGAGAAGAGTCATAAAGTTAGTGGGGCAGAACAAACGTTAACAACCACAGGCTGGTGATCATACCAGACGATTGAGTGGACTGAATTGAGCAACTGTGCTTTTTGCTTATGAATTCATCTTTTTAGCTTTTAGAGCAGGAATGTGTCATTCTTTAAAAAGTAACATAGCATTACTTTAATGTCAGGCGAGGTAAAAAAAAAAATATCTGTCCAGTGTTAAACTTTTAGTCATAATGTTAACATATGTAAGCAGTGTGATGAAGTGGAAAGTTGTTATACTTAAAAGCGAGTGTAACACCTCCTGTTTCTGAGGAGCACATTTAATTAGACTTTTCTAATTATACTGTACATACAGCAGTTGTACGATCTAAGATTTTTACACTGTTAATACTGGATCCCCAGTAGGTTAGACAGACTCTGTTTCAAAGAGTATGTAGCCTTCTAGAAATGATGATGGTACACTGATGCATGCGCTGTGGATATGCCCCAAAATCCATTAATTTTGGATGAAGACCCACTGTTATGTTGCAAACATCACACACGCGCTGTTTGTATTCTGTCCAGAACTTTATATTTTCACTGAAGGAGATGAGGGTTGGACAGTGAATTTCTCTCAGGAGCCTCCTTTAAAGCACTAGCTCAAGGCGTTCAGAGCAGTTGCTGCTTATGAAAGACGAGTCATATACAATGAGTAACATGAAATAATACTTCCTGAAGTTGGGCATTTTTTTTTTTTGAGAAACCAAAAGGAGGAGGCGGAAGCATACAGATGACACTGATTTCCATGTGGGAGTTTTGCTTTTGCACCGTCTCTCAAACTTATCGTTTTGTCTTTGTTTTCTCTTTGGCTTTATTTCTAAGTGAACCACTTTGTATTTCTGGTGGCCCCTTTTGTTTCTCTGTGTGCGGTGGGAATGGGAAATTGGGGAAGTTTTGTTTGGAAATAGGCTGTTTTTTCTGATTTATAGTACTTCAAAATAGAAAGTCATAAAAAAAAAGAAAGTGCACAAAGGTGCACAAAGGTGTCTGACAATCAGCAGATGTTGCAGGTAGCTGGTCCCTCTATCCTGTCATGTAGAGTGAAGCTTTGATTCATTGCTCTCATGTGGCAGTATTAAGCAGGCATTTATTTCTTCTCACTGAGGCTTGAAAAGGCGCGGAGCATTAGTGTGAAAACATGAGTACAGATGGTACTGTCTTTCAAACACTGAGATGCAGTGGGAGGATGTGTGTGCATGTTGTGCACTTGTTCATGCTTGTATGATTTGTGCTTGAGTGTGTCTGTCTGAACTGTCAGGCAAAACAACAATATTATCCCTAATAATTAATAAAACAGGGAGGACTGGGTATTCTTCAGAATTACATTATTAAAAATCGTTTGCTATCAAAAAGTAGTGTTGTGAGTATGTGTGCATTAACTATGGTCTAAATGTTTCCATTATGAGCAGTTACTGATGAAAGCGCACTGACCCCTGACCCCATCTGGGATAACACAGTTTTAGGGTCCAGGCGATCCTGAATTACAAAATTAAATGTACAACTCAAAGCTAAAGAGCGGCTTCTGTTCAGATAACAGTTCTGTGCTGCAGCTCCCCTTTTTCACAGCAAACTGCACAAACTGTAATATTGGCTGGAATACAATATCTCTGTACCAGGCTCATAAGAAACTCCTCGGATGCTGAGCAAAACTTTAGTGCCATCTACAGGATGCAAGCTGCAAAAACAAAAGGAACTTTCCATGACCTTGATTGCCTGCATAGTTAATGCACAACTTGCTGTATGCTATTTCAATCGAGCTCGATCTGGGAGAGAATAACGTCGAAAAGATCAGCACCCACTCTACTTTGCAGTTTAAGACAAGGCCGAGAGGCTTCTCCTGTGTTTCTTTCTTCACACTTGCTCAACACTTGTATTCAACAAAGGCAGGATGGAGAAAAAGCCTTATCTCTGAAGAGCCTTTTAATTGGACTTCTGTCTGCATAATGGGGTCTAAATCAAACCAAGCACAGATTGGACAGAGGGTTAATGAGTTGTCAGGGAAGTAGAGCAAAAATAGACTCTATCTCGACTCCACTGGGACTCTACTCTCTCCAGCTGAGGCTTAACTCTGCATCCATGAGACGCGCTGCACTGAAAGCGTCCACTCCAACACAGAGCCGGGGCCAAGCCTGTGTTTTTGCTGAGTCCAACACCGCATTGATTAAGATTCTCGCTGGGAGAGTTCAAGTAGGGGCTGGCCAGACTGCGGTTGTCTTCCGCAGCTTGGAGGGAAAACAGAGGGAAATGCAGATAGTGTGTTGATAAGCAGTTAAAGCACTTCACCAGGAAGGCTAGCAGGCTCCTCTGAACGCTCTCCCACTGGAAGCAGCTTTTGATGTAATGCAGAGTCGACATGATAGCCGTGCAAAGTGCCCTAACACGCAGCACGTTCCTGGCCAGAGCCTGAAAAATACACATCACAGACATTGAAAAAAAACACAAAAATTATTAGAGTAGTCGTGTTTAAAGAATGGATAAACATGCTCTTAATCATTGTGTGTAGATTTAATTTTGTATGTGAATTCAAACTCAACAGGAAACGTCCAGTCAGCTAGTGAATTAGTGAGAGTAACTGGTCTGTTTTGGAATGAGCCGCTGTGGTCAGGGGGCAAAAAATGCCAGTATTCTGACCTAATTTTGTCAAACACGACTTTCAACATTAAAACAGAGGGAGACCCTGCACACCATGATCCAAATCGTCAGTGTGTAAGCCAATTTCGGCGTTAGCGAGCAATGTATTGTCTGACAACAATGAGTCTTTGTGGGAAGTACAGACAGTCGGGCACCCTGTCTCACATCCTGTCTTGCACACTGTATATAAAACTAATGTAGCAGAAGAGTGGACAAGAACTCAGTCACAGTTGGGGTCAATTAAAGCTCGATTCAACTAATTCAGGCGGAGGAAAGTCCCTGCTTTTGCAGTCATTGTTTTATAGGGGAAAGCAAGGCAGAAATTGCTCAGTTCATTTCAAACTAATTGATAATAAACATGTTAACATTTGTACAACTTATCTTCAACTTGTCCTTCTTTCCCTTAGCTCCTATTTTTCTTTGAAATCTCAACTATCCAAGCATCACAGGTCTATTGTCCAAAGTGCAGTGACCTCTGACCCCTGCCCTCTTTACTGTTGGCCGCTTGTAACGTAACATTATGGAGTTTAGGACGGCAGCCAACTATCATTTTCATTATACTTCAATTGGCCTGTGATTGTCTTGATTAAATAATTCATTGTTACAGTCATAATTTCTTAAAACCTGCTGCCTTTAAATCCCTTGTTTTGTAAACTGTCTAAACCCAAAGATCAGTTTACTATACACATAAGCTAAGTAAAGAAGCAAATCTGCTGATTAATTTTCAGCTGACTAACTAACTAAATCATTTATGGGCTATTTGATACAGCTCTACTGGAGTTGAAGGGCATTCTACCATTTGTATACACGCTGATGCTGCTGTGGATTAATAACAATCAACCTAACAACTACAGTTAAACTCTAATGTACCCTGTGTGTTACAAAACAATTATTTGACTCCATGCAAAATTATGATTGCCCATCCCTGCATTACACAGTAAATGAATCAGAGCTGTCTCAAACCTTTTTGGAAAATTTGGGATTATCCTCCATGAATCGCCTCTCCCTTGGTTGAAAGGTTCTTATACTTGCTCGGACCTGATGGGAGAAAAAAAAGAAGCAAACAGAATCAGGTCCATCTTACGGAGCCATCATGCACTTGTGTCCTCTTTACAGGCTGAACTTTTACTTACAGGGTTAAAAATAACCTCCAGCTCCAGAGTGATGCTCCCCTTCGACAGCCCACCCAAGTCCTCTTTCTTCAGCGGGAAGGTGATCTGTTGTCCCCTGCGGATCTGCAGGACAGAAAGGGCATCAGGTGCTGAACTCCGCCATGAACCTGACCATCAGTCATGCTGGATTACATCTTAGCGAGTCTTCAACCCGCCGGAGTGTTATCGCCCTCTTCACTTTAATTTAGACACAGAGTGTAAATTGATTAGTCTATTGTCTGCATGGCGAACTCTTAGTGAGGTAGTGTGTACCGAGAGCAGGGGAATGGCAACTTTTCCCAGGAAGTCTGGCGCCTTGTCTCCATCGTCATCGAAGATGGTTACCACCAGAACCTCGTGAATGTCTTTGACAGGGCTGTAGAGGAAAACAAGGAGGTCAGATACTCCTCACAAAGCAGCCCACACACAATACTGTATGTCCCAATGTGTTGCCAAATGGCATACATGTGTTTCTACATACATACATAATAAAATATTAATGAGGAAAAAGAGACTCAAACTGACAGTGTGAAGACTTTATTCCACTCTGGGTTGAGGCTCTTATAGATGGTGTGGGTCTGCAGTCTGTCGTTCCCCAGCTCCAACACACAGAAGGGATCGCTCTTGCCTGCAGAACACAACAAAAAAACACTTAGACACTGGGTTTCTTCTGTGCAGCGTGACAGAACAAAGGAAGGATTTAATTATGTGACGTACCGTTTAAATCAGCAGCCATCAGATCTGCAGCCTTGATAACTTTGACTTGAAGGAAACCAACATCGTGGAGGTTTTTTAGAGACCTTTTCAAACTCTATGGGGACAGTAAGCAGACAGGAAACATGAGGGTTTAAAACATTTAAATTGGCAAACATTGAGAGAGCCATAGGAAAGCACAATCCTCTGGATATGTTGTTTAACTAGTAGTTTTTTGGGGATCTGTATCTGCATCAGGATACGCATAGTGAGAGACTATCATGAGGTACATGAGCCAGACTTTCTTTTTAGTCATGTACAGTCATGGGAAAAGTGGTCAAACATGTCCCAAAATATTTGCTCCAAAAACCCTGAGCGCTTGGTTTCTATTAGATTTCATATTAAAGAAACGTTACACTCACATTTATTATAAATCCATTTCTAAATGTGTATAAACTAACCAGGTCATTCATATTAGTATATATTCTAAGTTTGAGGGAGGCTGTGACATCTGGGATTTTAGAAACAGCTGCCAAAAAGCAGTGCTTTTGGAAGCTACAGTGTGCTGCTGGAGAACAAAACTTTGAGTCAACAAGAAAGGACTACTGTCTTCTTTCTGGCAATAATTGTAATCAAAAAACGCCAAATTGCCTCTTGGACCAGATGTGATGTTTTTCAGTCTGCATTAGAAAGGTTTCTCTTCAGCGGCTAACTCGTACATCACATGTGTCAGTATTTTCGACAAGGACTTAAAAACACCTAAAAGACAAGTTCCCAAACAGTCCATGCTTGCAAATGCACTGCTTAACTTTGACAGTAAATCCAACTAAACGCGCACCATGATGAAACACCCACTTCAAGTTTCAAATCATTTCTGGCATGAACTGAAATCTGTGGCTATACGACAGTTAAGATAAAAGAGGACAATACATCTAAAAGGCTTTGGAAACTAGTTGATGGTAAAATATGTGTGATCTTTAGTTAATAGACTATAACATGACAAAGCACTGCTTTAGATAACAACATTCAAGACAGACTGTAAAGAGAGGGTGTTTCCAACACAGTCCTAAATATTTATTCCCGTGTGGTAAGTGTGGTTTACCAGAAGGCTTCACATTAACCCGTTGCTTTTCTCATTTGCGATCGTGACGTCTCTTTTCAATGTTATTTCAATACCACCAATCTGAATTACATTTTTGTTTCTGACTCTCTTTTTACAGGGCATATGCCGACATCTCTTGTCCTTTCATCACAGAAAGTTTAAAAAGAAACAGTTTTAAATTAACTAACCAAAATCTGACTCAAATTTTGATAACTCTAGTCAGATTTAACATCTTTTAAGTTTTAAGGTTAGATTGAATTTTCACTTTGTAATCACTGAACCTACCATACAAACCTGCCTTTTTCTTCACTCTTAGCCTCTTGTAATGGGCCTTTATTTGCCTTGATCAACAAACTTTAGACTGAGCCAGATTCTCTCTAGGGCTCCGTTTCTCTCTGTCACCAGCTGCTTTTGTATTTCAAAACTGAGTTAAGGGTTTTCCTGATAACAATCCAATAAAGTGTCAGTGTATCTGGACAATTCCTATCAACTGGAATTGATGCAACTGTACAGAACAGATCCAAGTATTAGTAGCACAGGTACTGACATAGTTGTCCCGTTGTCTCTGTTGTTCATGAGGTTCATCGAGCGGTGCGGCACAGAGGTCGCACATAGAGACGCCGCTGCATGTGTTCAGTGTTATCAGGAAGACCAAGTGTCCTCTTCCCTGGTCCAGGCTCCGTCTAAACACTTTCCTCTGATTGAGAGGAACCTTGGACAGGTCAACCTCACACCTGTAGACACACACACACACACACACACACACACACACACACACACACACACACACACACACACACACAACAAATGCTTTAACAAACTGTATGCTCATGCAGGAACACACAGGCAGGTACAGCTGCAGTCATGCAAAGATAAAAATGTACATACACAGACATGCAGTCATTATGCAGCACATACAGGCATGAAAGCAAGTATCCACATGCACACACAAGCACGTCACAAGATGTACGCATACCTGTACACATTTAACCCTTACAGTGCCAGCCTACACAATGGTAATTACGGTATGATACGGTATGATAAGCCGACAATGGTGAAGACCATTGTCGGCTGAATTATCAAGTGGAAAATCTAGAAATGTTGTGTCTCTTCTTAAAATGTCAGTTGTTTTGTTCACAGAGTTCAGGTATTTTTCATAAAGGCAAAACACATCATTCACTTTGAGATTGTTCCCATGCTCCAGGCTTTGAAGGGGAAACACATAAACACACATCCAAACAGGCAGGTTCTGAATGCAGACTCACGTTCCCAGACACTCCTCGGTCCTTCGTCCTTCTTTGGACCACAGCTCCACCTCCAGGATGTTTGGACTGTCCAAGAACTGGTTCAGAGTGAACCTCTCTTTCCACTGAGGTTTTGGCACTTTGGAGTGATCCTGAATCAGAAATGAGGTTAGAAAAGTGAAACATAAAAAACACTCACTGAAATTCATGTGCATGTACATCAAACTCTGAGAGTAGCAAATTCAAATTCAGATAAAAAGCAACATTTATGATATTCTAATGAACTTTTGCTACATGCTCTAAATGTCAATTTTGTGCTAGTCAACTGTTAGGTTAACTAGATGAACCATCACAACTAATATTAATAATATAGAAAATTGATCAGTTGCAATATGTCCAGATTTTTTAACCACGTTTGTGAATTTGATTCATTCTGTTGTTTGAGCAGCTTCAGAAATCAAAAAATTCCCATCGTACATGAAGGCATAAAAAGCAATTACTGTCACTTTGAACTTGCATATAAGAAGAGGAAGTGAAAAAAGGAACAATGCTGCTCATTATATTGCAGCTTTGATGTGTAATGGATGATGCTGCAGAATAGCGAGATGATCGTCAGTGACAGTAGCCACAGAGCCAGCAGCGCAAGAAAGTGAGCATCGCTGCTACACATCATCCGGCTGCCAGGATGAGCAGTGATCAGAGCTCAGACGTTTCATGGCACATGCTGGAAATCAATTAAATTCTTTTCCCACAGCTTCTCTTTCACATGACCATCAGAGATTATAAGGCCATTGAGAACTAACATTTGCACCTGTGGACAGATTATTGTACTGTTGTATTAATTATAAGTCTCTTTGACACTGTAGCAGCTATGACAAATGTGAATGTAGAATTTAATACATTGTGTCTACCCAGAAATCCACTGCATAAAAAACATTCTAATGTAAAATATTAAATGTCATAATAATCACAATAGTAAAAATTTTTATTAATTTAAAATATTTCATAGAAAGAATTCCATTGTTTTGCAAGATACACTTGGATAAGGGACATTACAAGAATAGATGAGGGAACAGAAATATGAGTTAAATAATAAAGGAACGTGTTTAGGATTGGAGGAGCAGAGGAGAAAATGGGCAGAGGAAGAGTGTGGGGGGTGGTATTAAGAATAACAAAGACAATTCAAGAGGAGGAGGAGGAGGAGGAGGGGAGTGGAGGAGATGAAAAGCATTAGTCCTCCATCCAGTACCTTGCTTCTGTATCTCTGCTCTCCCAGTCTGAAGCGAACAAAGAGCTGACCTCCCTGAGTGTCCAGCGGTAGCTCCTGACCTTCGACCAGAGTCACTGACACGACCGAAGTCCACAGCTGACTCTTCCTCAGTGACTCTGACAGACGAAAGCTCTGAGAACTGCCTCCCGACTGCAGGAGAGGCATTCGAAACAAAGGAGAGAAGGAGAGAGAAGGAAGGAAAAACAGAGATTTGGAATTCAAATAGAAAAACTGCGTTCAGGATATCTTCAATCAAACCAAATCAAAATTCTTTCACACGTTTACCAATGATCCCTATTTTCTGTGAATGCAAGTGCATTGAGCAGATACGGGAAAGAACGGGGTGATTCTACTTCCAAATTGTCGCCTGTACTATATAAAGCATAAATCAGATGACAACATGCTCCAAATCAGTGTTATGAAAATTACAACAAGCACCCTTGAAGACGGCTGAATGGGACCACATTATCTCTCTTGTCCTATGAAAAGAGAATGAAATGGTTCATTTCATTTCACTGTGAGATTAGGTAAAGCTGCTGTAGAACCAATGCAAGACGACGTCTCTCTTCCATATATAATAGGGAGCCATATTCTAAGATAATTAGCTGGGCTTACATGAAGACGCAGCACTATAGGGAGATACATTTAACCCAGATTCAATTAATGCAGATCCAGTCGACGCTGACTTCCTGTCTGAATACATTCTGCTACACGCATGGGCAGAGAATCAGGTTTCAATTAGCAGACCACACTGTATGCACTTGGCAGAGTACAATAAGTATCTGAAGCAGCAGAGGGGCATGCAGTCAGTGGCCACTTTATTAGGTACACCTGTTCCGTCATGCAAACAACCACAAGTTATGTGGCCGTAACTCAACCCAGAAACATGCAGACAGTGTCAGACTCTGCCTTCAAACTAATCCTAGGAATGAGCAAAGATACCAGACGTGGTGGTTCAAGCATCTCAGCAAGAGCTGTCCCACTCAGACTCATAGATTCATGCACCACAGAGAATAGAGTGCACAGAAAATAGCGTGATGAGCAAAAAAAAAAAAAAAGCATGCATTCAGCAGCTGATCCATGGATGGAAACACCTTGTCTGTGAGAAGTCAGAACACAAGGACCGGACTCATTTAATTGATGAGGCTGGAAATATTCTGTTTTTCTTGTTATTGTCGACAAATCTCATGAAAAAACGAAACCAGCAATGTTTTAGTCTGTCTCTCATTACTTCTCAACTCCCCCATTCGGTCTGTTGTCCTGTGTTTCTCTCTCACAATGTAACTCCTTGGAAAAATGTCAAAGAGATAGTATGAAACTTCTTGTAGAATATATGCTACTTAAATATTTCATAAATTAAAAATTGAATTCTTAAAAAATAAAGCACAGTTATACAGCTACAGCCTTACTTACTTAACAGATACTTAACCTTTAAACCTTTAAAATAAACTACAATTGTTCCTGCTCAACAATGGAGCTCTATGTTACAGCTATGGTATGTCAAGCTTTGAGAAAACAGACAGTACTTGGAGGATGAATTCATTGTTGGTTTTGGTCTTTTCATGGGATTTATTGACATTAAGAAAAATCAGCAGACTTACCAAATAAGGTAACAGTATGGCCCACACAAATGCTGTTGCTAAGTTCAGCACTGTTTTGTAGAAGGGCGACTATAACACACAACAAATCAAGTTGTGCATTCATGCATTTAATCCATTCAATGAATGAAAGGAATATCTATAAATCTTTCTGCTCTTTGTTTCATTATATTGCATACATTTGTCACATGTTTTTTTCTACAGAGGACATACAGCTGTTTCAAATAATGTGGTGATGTGCTGCCCTCTTGTGCAAAGACACAAAAATGATTCAGATCAGCTTAAGTTCAGGTAACTGCCAAAATAACGGTCTTAATTACACGGTAGCCAACCAGGAAATGCAGCACCAGTTTGACTACTGTGAACTGACATGATGGAATAATAACACTGACTCAGTATTTCTCTTTCTATATTTCACTTTTATCCTTGATGTAAGAACTTCTCTCTGTTATATCTGACAGATATTGATAGAATGCTAACTAAATGTTCCTTAATGTCTGTCCAGTGTGTTCCCTTCATCATGCCTTACCCTAATACTGCGTTTTCGTTTTTGGGGCCACCGCTGCCAACAGGAGCATGCATGTTAGGTGCAAAACAGAATGACACTGTGGTTAGTGGGACACAGACAGAAACACTGGATAAAAACACAAATGTGTAACACATGCACTGCATCACAAGTATCTCTATCGTCAGATAACATGCAGAAGATATACATGGCAGCTCGCCATACATGGCCTCTTTTGCTGTCTCCGTCTCTGAGTGACAGACTCATGTCTATCAGCACAACACCCATGTCCTCCTCCAGGCTGTTGGGGTCGTCCAAAGGCAAAGACAGCGCGTTGACTCTGAAAAAAAATTCAGCTTTAATTAAAGAGATTAAACAGTTCTGGATCAGAGATGGGCAGCTGTGTACCGTGGAGGCCGCATCTGTACGCTGAGGGTTTATGAGATGATTAACAGGACAGGAAAAGCAGATTTTCTGCCACACGAAATTCTGTTTATTTTTGGTACTTTTTTTGATTGAAATAGTCACCGTACATAAACATAATGCAACCTATGACAGGGGTTTATTACACACTGAAATTAATTAATACAGTGTAACTGCAACTGCACAGTTAAGAAGAAAACTTTCCTCCAAGCTAATTCATGACATAAAAGGAATGCAGGGAATTCACTAGGAATGTAAGAAATTGCCTAGGACCAATTAGCCAATATGCAACAAGAAGTTGAATTATACAAATACCAAAGATATGTTAGAGGCCATTTTGACAAGTGTCTCAATTACATTGTTCATCCACTAGGGAGCACTGACAAGCTTATTTTCCAACTGCAAACTGTCAGCCACAGCTCATAGCATTTAAAGGATATGATATTGTGATCAGATTTATTCAAACAATCAAATATCAGCATCAGCCTCAAAAGTCCAGTATGAGTTTACATGCTACGCATTAACAGTGCACACTCCAGCTGCTTCCAACACATACTACACTCACTTGTCCATCTCCAGATCGCTCAGAGTGACATCTGCGGAGCCCATGAAGTCATCAGTTGTCAGATCACGGTCGTATACCTGCGTCACGGCAAACGCCAAGAGACCGTTCAGATTCAGATGGCGTCATGGACACAAATACTGTAATAGTGGGTGGCTGATGGCACCACTGTCTGTGAAACCTCAAACACATGTGAATGGTGTGCAGAGACTGACCAGCTGTGGATTCTGATGGCACTTCAACACAAATTTTCATAGTTAACTGAATTCACTGATGAAATATTCTGAAGTGTCAGCTTGAGGAGTGGGTGGCTCAAACAACAGTTGTTCTCAGAGTTGTTGAATAAAACATTTAATCCCTGAGTGAACCTATCCGATACAGCTGCAACTTAGACGTCCCTCGTGCATGGCTCTGAGGCTGCACCACCTGAGGCGAAATCAAGGTAATCTCCCCGGAACACTGTGCATTGCAAACACATTGCAACACTGAATACATTGAGCGCTGCCCAATAAAGAAACACTGACTGACCACATGACAGATCTGACATGTTGACACTGACTAATTAGGGGTCTTCCTATATCTGACTAACACAAGTGTGATACTCTCCCATGGTAAAATAATGAACTTTTACCACTGAATAATGCAGTTAACTCATATAAGGTGACAGTAAGTTACCTTGATGTACAGTTTCTGGCTCAGATCCTTCACAGGTAGGGAGAAGGTCTCGTTCCATGTGGGGTTGAGGTCTTTATAAACCACTTTGCTTTTGTAGAAGGTTTTCCCATCCAACTTGAATTTCACATAAGGGTCGCTGGTACCTGAAATTGATACACATCACAAAGCAATTTAGATTAGTTCCTGGTGCTTTTTGTCTGATCAGACTGCTAAATGACACTTCACCAGTACAAATAGTTGTTGATGGAGAGTTCTGCTAGTGGGGAGTAAAGATTAATTATCAGGCCACAATGCAGCTCTTAATTTAGCCCAAAAATTAGGCTTAAGGTTTAATCAGACCTAATTTACGTGACAGTTCATAACTGAGCTGTGAAAGGAAATTTGTTTGATTCCTGAAATTCAAATTATGACAAAACCGAGGACATGACTCTCACTCCTTCCTTTAAAAGCAGGGTTGACATGTGACTGAGTAAAACAAACACTAATGAAATCACTCTCATTGCTTAACATCTAGCGAAACTCATGTGTTTCCAGTAAAAGGTAAGACCAGCCTGCTCGCCATGTCATCTCTCATGTGTCTGTATAGAGGATGTGGGGTTTTTTTCCTCCTCACCCGATGGGACCACAACTTCCTGAATTAAAAGCCAATCAGATTTCGGCTTCCACTGTGAAAAGTGAGGGCAGCTGTTAACTTTCTATGTGTGTGTGTGTTGGTATCTATTGACTACTGTATCACATGTACATAAAACAGGTGAACATGAATGTGCAAGGATTTAATACTGCATTCCTCTTATATCATTAGCTTTAATGAAAATGTTTGCTTACACTTTTATATCATATTTTTTGCTGCTCTGTCAAATCATTTACACTCCAAGGTAAAGGAAGTACAATCTGTGAGCTATTCTGTAAATCGACCAGCTGAGGGCAGCAGGCCCAACACAGTCTGTGGCCCATCAGCTTGCACTCCTCTGCATCCACGACTTGTATGATTACTCTTGGTTCTGTATGACTTTGCTGTTACACTGCAAACTTATTACACAACAAAACAGCGCTGTCCGTTAGCAAACAGCTGTCTGCATATGCTGCATTTGCAGTGTACATAATCTGATCAAACAGAAAAAAAAGAAATGGTTGTTTACGCGCTGCTTCAAAAGACCATATGGGCTCAGCAATAATGTGGTGAAACCAAATCCTCCTGCCTCCTGATCCTCCCCGTCATTCTCTGCATTGTCTTTAAGAGAGCCTGGTTGGGTAAATATGAAGACACACAAGAGAAAAAAATGTAATCCAAATACATGCCCAGAGTGAAAAGCCTAGTGAAATGAATGCTGGGTGTGGCTCAGACAGGTTCTAATATGCTGTGTGGAATCCTGCCCTGGCTGTTACAGGAGCTTCACAGCCAACCTGACTTTGGTGTCTCTGGAATCAAACACGTGTACGTTAATCACACAGACACTCCTGGCCGTGTATTCACCAGCCAAGGCTAAACACACAAACTGAGGCCAGCACAAGTGAAAACACACACCGGCAGAGGACACAGCATTTCTGGCAGGTTCAAACCCAACCAGAAAACTCTTCTGGGCACAAGTAATGTTATAAGTTTGGTTCGTTTCGGAAATCGAGGAAACCGAGATAAGAGAAGATGAGATCTGATAAGACTTCAGAGAGCTTTGTTAGAAATGAAAGGGAGTACAAAGAAAACAAGGCCAGGCTGCAGCAAGAGCATGAGAACACAACTGGAAGAGTAAATGAATAACAGCAGTAGCTGTTAGTCACTGGGACAGAAATGAGCATGCACATGCTAAATGATGACATAGGTGACAAACTGTAAAACCATGTGTCAAAAGTAACAGGAATATAAGAATCGGACCAATGTGAAAAACACAGTATATACTACACTAATTTTGAGAAATTACCTACACAGGACATGGTCTCTACTGTCAGGTCTACATAACATGGGAGAAATGCAGCATGAATACAGTCTATGCACTATTGAGCAGAGAAATCAGATGGACAGGAAAAGCCGAGCAACTTGCAGGGAAGAAATTATCACCAAACACTCATTTTCAGATTTAGGACAGGAAGATAAAGTGATAAATATTATTCTACTTATTCCACTTGTCATTTGTTGTGCTTCCTCATGTGCTAAAATATTATTGTCCTGCTACTCAGTTTCCTTGTTCTGATAATTAAGGTCTCTTTTGATCTCACAGCTGCTGAAGATCTAGTTCATTTAGTGTTGTTTGCATAATATCAGACTCAGAACATGTTCCAGGTGTTTTATAACATCTTACCATTGTATCTACATTAGGTTGGTCTGTAAAGTAGAGTTGCCATCTTCTGCATGCAGTACATGAGTACACATGGATCAGCTGTATTCATTCTATTGTTCATATGTGAAATGACATTTTTTCACTTCCCTGTGGGCATGTGGTATCATGCAGTGTGTGTAGTGTATGTGTGTGCAGTGGCAGGATGAGGTTCTTACCACAGCGGTCCCTGATGACCAGGTTGCGTCCTTCCTTAAGGTTGATGGTGAGCAGATAGGATCTGGAAGCAAACCTGCCGCTCTCTGACAAACTCAGGGCCTCGTTGCCCATCTCAAACTGGACAAACACAGCAATACAATATCAATATGAAGTAGTACATTATTACCCTATTATGATTACACCTGGACTTCTCGATCACATCTACAGCTGTTTGTGAAGATAAACAAGTATCATGTATAAATATGGCTGGGAGCTTTTCTACAAAACATGTTTATTTAAAATTCAAATTTTGACAAAAATCTTGACTTTAATCAGAAACTATCTGATCTAAAAATATGTACAAGACTGCAAATCTAAAGGGACATTTTGGTCATTTGGTTTTTCAGTTCTTCTTGTGTTGATCATTTTTAATGTAGTTTTGGATACAATATAAAAAGCACACTCTACGGAAGCTTTATGTCGTTGTATGCTTCCTGTCCATGCAAAGGATTATTTAATCACTATTAAGCCTCTCCAACCAAACCAAACATCTTTTAGAGAATAAACCCCTGTAACCTGGAATCACCCTGCTCAGCATCCCAACCCTGACTGGCCACAAAAGCCAGGATGACACACATCATGTCCTGAACACAACACAATAATCTGGAATTAAACTTTGACACGAGTGTGTGTCAGCCAAAGCACAATGCTGCTGTCTGCACGATGCTTAACAAAAAAACACCATCACAGCCACTTGACAGACAACAGTCTACTTCACAGTCCTTGAAACCACAAAGACACAACCACCTTTCAACATGGTATTATTGTCTGTGAGACAAATCTTCACTAGGCAGCACAGTAAATAATCAAATCAAAATGATATCAGTTCAATAAAGCTAAATCCCCATACAAATTCACATATGACCAGATTGGATGGCAGCACTTACATTTTGGTTGTCTCCGTCTTTTAACACGTGACCGTTGAAATCATCAGCATACTGCAGAGCAAAATATAAAAACATTTATAAAACTCTATCATGTGATAAATGAAGAGGAAAGTCCCACATAATGAAAGAGGAAAGATTTAGTCTGCTGATCAGTTAAAGGTTCAGGAACTGATCTCTTTGGCATTTCTGCCACCAGCACAAATCCTCTGAGCATTTATTAAAAATTCCTGTATCCTGGGGATTGAACAGCATTAAACCACAGAACATAGTGCTGGAAAAAAGGGAATCTGCTCTTTTTCTGCCCTGTTGTTCAAAGTATCTACAACTCTGAGCCTTTAGCTCTCTGTAGTCTTTAAACCATAAGGGACTGAACATTATCCAATATATTTTACACTAATTACAGGTCTTTTGGGATCCTTACATATAACATAGACTGGTGACAAAACAGCAGGAGAAAGTGCATCTGCGTTTTGGCCCAAAAATGCATTAGCAATAAGTCAAGAATGGTGATTTTCTAGTTTGTTGTGTGTGTGTTTTTTTTTAAATTCTCTGATATAGGCTTAACAAATTTAAGGGCATAGAGCTCAAGAGACCATGACTGGATTAACCTGCTCTGTGGCGCCAGGGGAAAAAAACTACTGTCCCTGTACTGGCCCCTTTGGGTTTCTACAATGTGCACAATACATTGTCATTTGTGTACAGTAGGTCAATCAAGTCAGCTGTGTTAGGCCTGACTTACACATGTATTTCTATTCTGCAAAAGTACTGGTCATAGTAAATATGTAATAATGTAACAATGATGGTCTAAAAAGCAGATTTTGAGTCTACAGCCACACTAGGAGCTCTGCAATGCCGTCCTTAGGCACAGTGGCACTGCATGCAAACATCAGAATGCTAAAATGCTGATGTTTAGCAGGTACAAAGCTTAACACGTGTGCTACCATAATTTATCATGTTTGCATTCGCTAAACAGCACCAAGCTGCAGTTCAGCTGAGGCAGGAGGGAACTTCAGTGTTTTTTAGAAACATCAACATTTTGACCTGGTGAAAAGTTAAGGGATCCCAAAGTGATTACAATTCATCCTGTGCATCACATGAAGGTCTGTACAAATTTCGGTAGAAATATTTCTCTGGATAGTTTATGTTCCTTGATTTTTTGAAAAAGGTTTCAAAAGCGAAAGAAAAAGTTTTGTGTTGACAGAGTTTGAGAGCTTTCTGCATCAAATGCCATGTGATCACAGTAAAGCCATCAAGGGTGTGGTACGAGATCATTAGACAACATTCAATATTTGCTGTCATTGTTCAGCAAAAAACATTTGTCTCTGTCATTTTCATATATGAAGAATCTGGCTACAGCATGCATCGAAACCCCACACACAGTGAAACTGGGCAAAAAAATATAAGCATTGTTAAAAAACACTATTACAGGAAGTGAGAGCAATGATTGACAGGTTTGGTAGGTATCTACCTGACACCACCTGTGGTTTGTTTACTATGAGGAAGCAAAAGCAACGTGCTACACATTAATGCCCCAAGACTACGAGACAATTCAGTAATAACCTTTGACAAAATTAAAACAAATTAAGATGGCAGTTTTTTAAAATTTAAATCATATGCCATGTTTCAAATCACAATAACTATTTATAGTTGTTGCACATCCTTATTAATCAATCTGTCAACTGCTGTAAATGAGCAGGCAAGGTAATATCTACAGAAACACCTATATCCTACACAGAGAGTTGAAAAAAACTAAATAAATAAATAAATACTGAATAGAAGCCAATATAATGTTACAGGATATATTACATCACACGCAATGTTTGCATTGTGACATTCATTTTTGTCATGTCTTATGTAAATGTGAAATATATTCATTAGGCAGGACAAAACATGAGCATGTGTGTCCATCTTTGTGTCTGATCCATAATCAAATATCCAAGAGTGAAATATTTTAGATATTTCTTCCTAAAAATGTCTAATTGATCTTTTGTCTTACCCTCCATAGTGCAGCAAAAGAGGACAATGACCAAGGACCAAGTGCTAAATGTAACAATGCCAGTGTGGCACCAACTCTCAAATCCACATCCTTGTCTCTGTTCAAAGTGTCAAACTGCTGTAAAGACGTGGCATTAAATCTCATGCTCCGGTAGTATAGAAACACACACACACACACAGTTTGCCCAGTGCTGTTGTAAACTATTGATTTTGGAAGGATCTCCAATTTCAACTCCATCCAGCTCCTCCAAGTTAAACTTTGTATGTCCTGTGCAAATACACCTGACACCACACACCCGCCAATGTACAATAAACCAGCTACTAACAAAACACAATACAAGCTTACTGTCATACTCACTGTTAACGAGTCAGCAAATTGATCAGTTTTGGAAGCAAAAAAAAGTTTAAATTTGTAAGACTGATCTGTTCTTTTTCTACTGATTTAACATGTCAAACATAGTGCCTCTACCTGTGAGCTGTCCTGAGCAACCTCCACAGGTGGAATGTCTGGGCTATAGACGGTCATCATCTCTGGCAAGGCAAGCTCCTCGGGCTCCAAGCCCCTGGCAGACCTGTAGTTTGTCTCCATTGAGCTCTTCTCCTCCTCACAGAGACTGTTGAATAACTCCTGAGAGGAAGCCCAGTTTGTGTCTACAGGCACATTCAGTCTGTTTTCACTCCTCCCAGCTCCTTCACTAACTGCTCCCATCTTCAGGCCACTCCTACCTCCTCCTCGGCCTCTTACATGCTTTGCAAACGGTGAGGACGGGTTGCTGTAGCTGGGGGAGTCGTACTGTTGGAGCTGTGCGCTGGAGGAGACGTGAGTGTACTCCTGCCTCATGACCCTCATGTCGGGAACGGAGGAGCTCATCCGGTGGTCCATGGTGTGTTCGAGATGGACGAGCGACTTGCTTGGGCTCGTCTTGCCTCGCCGGAGGTGTGGCAGCATCTTTTGGCGGAGATGCCGCAGCATACCCGGCTTCTTGGAGTCCATGATGGGAGAGAGGGTTTGTCTGTGTCTAAGATCTGGGCATCACTGACAGCTAGAGCAAAAACAGAGAAAGAGAGGAGTCAATCACTGCCTTCAGCTATGACTGACATTAAGTGATAATAAAATCTTCTTCTCTTGGCCACATGGAACTGATATGAATTCTTATGAACATGCAAAAAAATGAATTTGGTTTTGATTAGCCCACAATTAATTACAACCACAAACCCAAAGTGGGACACTGTGTTAACATCGATAAAACAAAACGTGATAATTTGCTAATCTTTAAATACAGTCCAAAAACAATTTATTTCAGGTTTGACCTTTTTTAATGTCTACTTATTCTGAATTTGATGGCAGCAACATGTTTCAAACAAGTTGGGACAGGAGCAACAAAAGACTGTGAAAGTTGTGGACTGATCCAAAAACACCTGTTTGGATCATTCCACAGATAAACAGGTTCATTGGAAACAGGTGATAGTATCATGATTAGGTATGAAAGGTTCATCCTGGAGAGACTCAGTCGTTCACAAGCAAGAATGGAGAGAGGTTCAACACTTTGTCAAACACATGATTGTAGAAAGGAGATTAATACAAGGGCAATGAAAACACTTAAAAAGTATTGTCTGTAAACACAGTTCACTTGCAAAATATTCTGTTCATATTTATGTTTCGTTTCACATATGAACAATAGAATCTGTACAGTAGATCTGTCTATGTGTATTCGTGTACTGCATGCAGATTGTGGTAGGTGTACTGTACAGACCAACTTAATGTAGGTAAGATGTTATAAAACACCTGGAGCATGTTCTGAGTCTGATATTATGCAAACAACACTAAATGAACTAGATCTTCAGCAGCTGTTGGATAAAACAATACCTTAATTATCAGAACAAGGAAACTGAGTGAAGCACAACAACAAATGACAGTGTGGAAGTAGAATGATATTTATCACTTTACCTTCCTGTCCTAAATCTGAAAATGAGTGTTTGGTGATAATTTCTTCCCTGCAAGTTGCTCAACTTTTTCTGTCCATCTGATTTCTCTGCCTGGATGTTAAATGAGCTCTACAGCTAATAATGCAGATACTGTATTCTGTTAAACCATTGTTATTGCAAATGATTGCATTCTGTTTATATTTAAGTTTTACACAGTTTTTTTCTGGAATTGGGGTTGTATAACCGTTGAAGGATAACTGTATTGATGTGGAAATAACATTCATTATAAACTCTAATTCTATACAGTCTAATGATAATTAATATATCAGGAATACCAGGAATTGAGACATATAAAAATGTATGAACCATGAGGGAAAACTGAAATGAAAGTGACTGGAATCAATAGTTAGGCATTTGGGGAAATACACTCATATGCTTTCTTGCCAATAGTCAAATAAAAAAAGTAGGAATTTTTCATATCTGTCTGTTACTGTAAAGTTACATTCACTTAGCTTAGCTTAGCATAAAGACTGTAAAACAGGGGGAAACAGCTTGCCGGGCTCTGTCAAAGGTAAATCCACCTGTAAAGCTCATGAATTAACAAGTTTTGTCTCATTTGTTTGTGTAACAATGACAAGCCATGGGTGACAGGGGATATTACTTACTACTGTAATGTCAGCCCTCACAGCGTATTTACAGAAAACATCTCATTGTTGAAGCAATCGTCACCTGTTCTTCACGTGCTTAATGACAAATACTAAAACAGTGTGATATTTACACATACTGAAGATCAAAATGTTGCACAGATGTCCCACATATGTTTTTATATATTCATAAATCTATTTAAGACTGCAGAACATCTAAACAGCCAATGCCTGAAAAATATTTGCATCTTTCACATATGAATCTAAGTGGAGCGTTATCTAGCTGTATTTAACTGTGACAAGGATTATTTCAACAATATGAGCACAAACACAAAAGACATTATACTCTATCCTTATATGACAGCTCAAAATGCAGACACACTACATAGAAATAATCCACTAATAATCAATAAAAAGGCAATAACAAATCAAGAGGCCATAACGCCCTAAACACCTGAAACCACAAGCTTAGCATGTGTTGCAGTCTCGTGGCAGTTCTCCTTACAATATGTACTAATTGTAAGTATGTAGAAACTGCAAGGTGAACATGGATGGGAAAACGTGNGATCCAATCACAACTGAAGGATTCGATTTAAATGCTTCTTGTCAGTAAAACCCACCACACCACATTACTGAAGCTAAACACACTTCACTCTCACTCTTTCATCATGATGTCATAATGGTGCTGCCTTTGAAATTACTCTAAATATATGTGATTTTGTTTGTAGGACAAAATTTGAGGAAGTCCATGTTTTGCTTCCAACTCATTGATCTGAGTGTCCGTGAGTCAGATACAAGGCTGGTGAGGCGGACGCTGAGTGCAGTGAGTCTCTCTGCCTGGCTTTAAAGTGCTCTAATCAATATTTTTATATTAACAGTGAATCAAATGACTATGTGTTAAACGAAAGTGGTTGCTCACAGTGACAAACCCACCAAGAATTATCACCTAATCTGAGCAATTTCTCTCAGAACTACAGAATATTTTAGCATCTTTCAGCTCATTTTTTTGGTTTCATTAGTGAATTTATCTACGTGACCAGCACTAAACAGCAGACGTTAGCGACTAGCTTGTGAACACATCTCTCAGGAGTTGGTGTAGTCCAAACAAACTACAGTAAAAAGAGCAAAAATATTGGATAGATAGAAATACAACAAATGTATGCGAACGTTGCTCTGTGTCTGCTCAATGTGTAAAAAAGCAGCTCTATGCTAACAATAAGAACTTCCTGTAAAGTTCACTATATCAACTACTTAAGTTTATAATGTTGTGTTTGGACTGTAGCTTGTTTCCGCTGCCCCCGAGTGGCCAAAAATAATTACAGTTTGTGATGTCATCATCTCTGGCTCTAATACAATGTTATATAATCAACATCTTTCTGTATTAGATAAAACCAAAAGTTATGTTCTAAACTCGTCATTACACTTTGACAACGACAAATGGTAGTCCTCTTTTAACTTCTAAAAGAAATTAAAAGCTTAAATATAGACAGAGATCAAACCAGTGCTAGAACAGAGAGGACAGTGAGATAGGATCTGGGGTGAAGTCTGGGTAACACAGTTGTTGTAAGAGTTGTTAAAAACTAAACTCCTGACTGACTTACATGATTAGTTAGATCTGCTTATCAAGAGGAAGAACACAAGATGGAGAACCAGTCTGTAGTTCCAGTGTGAAAACAGGACACCATCTGTCTTTCATGTACCATTACTGCGGTACTGGTCACAGCAGACAGACCAGTTCACCTGCATACTTAAAGGGCGAATAGCCTGTATCCCTTTTGTTGTCATTGCATTTCATTGTCAGGGTGTTTTGTTATGTCACAGCATCTTACAATCAACTTATATTCTAGGATCAACGACTTTAGAAGCAACCAAAAGAAATGAGGTCAAGTATCAAAAGAAAGAGCAAGTAGCACATGTGTACGACGCCAGACAAAAAAACATGGTAAAATTCCAGAAACAAAGCAACATGGAGAATGTATCGGAGCAGCTGTTTTAGCCAAATAATCTTGTTTATGCTTGCAGCATAGCGGCTGTCTGTTTACACAACATCTGCATGACGGAGATTTTTGCACATTTTTGTTATGGACGGAGACTGGGATCGAAACTACAGTGCTTCAGCAGACTTTAGCTGTGCACTCTGCACTCTTTAAACAAAGACCTTCCACCTCAATCATTAGGTCTTAATAACCTTACAAGCCCAGTTATGAATCATCCCAAAAACCTTACAAGCCCAGTTATGAATCATTACAGTAGTCAGAGGGATTAACAGACACACAATAACCAGGTGTACTGTACTACTGAAGTGTGAGCAGGACACAGAAGCTTTGTACTGACTATATAGTTCAGTGTATTACCGAAGATGCAGGTCCAAAAACATGAAAGTATCACTTCATTGCTGATAAACAGGGCCCTGGTGTAATCATGCAACTGAGATATACAACCAGCTGGCCACACAGCTGAATGGGCCAAGATATTCATTTCAACTGCCAGTCAAGCCAGAGGGGTCAGCCAGACTGAACCTGGACTAAACACATGCGATTGAATGCGCAGATTGCACAGCTGGTCAGGTGTGGTCAGACCTGCATTCATTCCAATTCCATAACGGGGAGAAACACACTTTCATCAAACCTAGATTTAAAATTATGAGCCGGTTTGTGTTTAAATGGAAAATGACATCCTTTATAAAGTACATTCCTAGTGCCAGGCCGATCTGTGGACTCATGAAGGCTGTAGGCTCGAAGCCAGCCCAGTTCAAGGAGACACTGCCAAAGCATCCATCCATTCTGCAGGCAACCTTGTGCAGAAACACGTCTCACTAACATCACTTGCATCACATTTTAGTCATTTATCAGGCTCTTTTACGTAAAGAGAAATTCATTGACATAGCAGTGAAAAATTGAATTCCTCTCCCAGATCACAAGAAAGAAGCAACAAATAGAGCAGAGGTCAAAGGTCACGGCATTAAACAAAGTGAATGGATGAAAAACCAACAAGGGAAACACAAAATGACTATAAGATTGGAGCATGTAGGACAGAGGAGAACAAACACACAAACATTTTTTTAAAAAAGCCACCAAATATTCAGATCAACACTTTAGTGTTGTAGCATAAAGCACAACAAGCACAAGCAAACAACTGACACTTCACTGTCCGACTGTGTGTTGTAAAATGGCAATAAATGAACCTTGACACCCTGACAGCTTGATACTTTGAGAGTGATCACTATGAAGAAGAGATGACATTATAAAAGACCTATAAACTGATGAACTGGCAGAGGCCATTCTCGAAATTTGACTGGCCACCCCAGGTGTGACTTCATTAACCTAAACTGTGATTGGCTATTTAGCAGGTCAGAGGTGGGACCTTAGTGGGAACTAACTTTTTGGACCTTCCATCATAAAATATTTAACTATATATATAACTCATATATGACTTTATGAGAGTGTCTGCAAGCCAACACAAGAACAGGGCAATAAAGGTTTTATATTAACATGCCACTCTTTCTCCTTTAACTCAAAATTTTGAACATTGCAACATTTGTAATTATTGTACAAATGAGTAGTGGAGCTAGAATTGTAAATGAACCCTAATCTGATGTATGTCCTTGTGAGAACCGATTTCAGTTTTAGACCTTGAGACCAAGGACATTTTGGCTGGGCCTCACTTTCAGACAGACCTTCAAAGGGCCATTTGAGTGCAAAGACTTGGTTTTATGATTTAGGTTAGGGTTAGGGTTGGTAAACATGCCAGTGTTATCTGCTTTTCATAGGTTTAGAGTGAATAGAGCCATGTCCATATAAGTGAAGTCAAGCTGTGTTGAGCCTACAGTCAGAGTATTGCACTAACATGTTAATATTCAACTTTTGTTTCCATAAATTATGCTAATTATGATTTTTCTTTATTAAAGCCAATCTGAATTGATCATGTGTGCAGTAAGCCTGAGTCACTGTTATTACAGGTGCAAGAACAGGCTGACACATGTAAACGATGACTGTAAGAAAATCATGCACGTACTTCTACTTTCGTTCCCAAATGAGGTCACCACCACTGGAAAGAACAAAGACACTGATTTCATATAATGCTTGATAGAATACAAATAATGATCAACTGCCTTGTTTTCTAAATGATACTGGGTTAATCTGCTGTTTTGCAGACTGGGTCCTCTAAATTTCTATGAGATCTGAATGATGAACAAGCAATGACTCTGTGTACCCAAAGTGGTGCTCAAACTTTTTCCTTTGGAGAGCCCTGAAACTCAATGATGGGCCAGGGGCCAAAAGCCAACACCTATTGTATTGTATTGTATTATTAAGATGCAAAATGGTACTAAGATCCAAAGTTCCCTTAATTGACCGAGTTCATGTGCAAAGTGTTAAACTACCCACTGTGATCAGACTATTTAAATAATTAACAGTTAGTGATCCTACATATTTAAAGAGCACTTTTTTTTGCAACAAATAAACAACAATTTATATTAGATGTTTTATATTTTTTCACTAGAAACATTTGGTGGGTGAATTCAAACTTTGTGTTGGTCCAACTTTGGCCCATTTCAAGCAGCCCTATGACGTATAATAAAAGCTTCTGTCCAATTTTTTTAATTATCTCTGCAGTCATTCTGATAGCAGATAACATTTAATCATTTACTGCACATCATAAGGAAACATCTTTTTAAAATACCTACTTATCTCCATTCTCATATTGATACATGTTTTACAAGCTACTTTAAAAAAGTGATAGCAGACAAAGACTCTAATAAGACTCTTGTGTTTTTTCTCAGTCGATGGCCAGAGTTGTGCAACTACTTCACAGCCCTGCCTGAACAAGACAAGAGGCTATTTCCTGAAACTATTTCACAGTTTGATGTGGGGCAAGACTGAAGCTCACTGCGAAAAATACGCACAGCAAAAAATGACACAACTTGTGCATGAATAAAAAGAATGTGTACTTGTAGTGGATTTGGAGATTTTGTTGTTGCCAGTTTGGTGTTTTCAAGCTTTTGTAGGCAACATAAACAAGAGACTAAACCTGTGAGTACAACATGCTGGAAGTTGTACGGGTAAATAAAGTATGACAGCAAAGGGGTTTCAAGCTGCACCCACTCAGTCAGTCAGTGAGAGGAGGCTTTTTAACTTAGACTTGTAAACCAGTACTTCCCTAAAACTGGGTCCTGTAGGCGACACCTGGAACAGCCACAGTGAAGCGCTCCACCCACAGAGATGACCCGCTGCTCTCTAAGAAAAACTCACCAATCTGCTTCAAAAATACTGACAATAATATAATCGTGCCTATATGAAAAAAAAGAAATAGTATTGAGTCGAGATTTATTACATAATCTGGACAACAAGCAGCAGCTGTTTAAAACCTGACTCAAACTTTTCATCAGTGGAAACTTTTCAGCAGAGCTCTGTTAGCATTGATAGCATTTTTTAACAGAAACAAGCTTTTATTAGTTTGGTTGCAACGGTGCGTTCACTGCCGACTCTGTAACAAAAAGAAAACAAAGTACTGCCAGATGTTTGCCTCAGCCTCTCTTATCATACAGATGTGGGAACACAAATTGAAGATTCCCATGAAGTAAACAAGAACTGAGAGTTCTCACCTGTCCGCCACAGGACACATTTCCGGGCTTCACCTGACCAGCCCCACCTCAAAGACCCCCACAGGTAACTCACCTTTCTGCACTAACACAGGAAACAACGAGCAAACTTTTACCTTTTTCCCGCTGCTAAGAAGAAGCTCCGTGTGTCAGTGTGTGTCGGTCACCTCATGGCTGCTGGACATGGAGGGTAGAAATAATCCGACAGCAGCAGCGGTGGCGGCTCAGAACATCGACAGATAATGTGAGTGAGTGTCTGTGTGAAAAACTTCCTCCTCAGGCTGAGCATCAGATATCAAACTAGACACAACACAGCCTCTGTCACAGGAGGACTGTCAAAATAAAAGCACCGCCGGAGAGCACGTGCGCCACATAAGTCTCAAGGAAAGTTTCGACGTGTGTTTAGAGATGATAAACAGGAAAATTTTAATTATTTTAGCATAGGTTTGAAAGGCATGTAGATATTTATGAACACAATGTGTAGGATAAATATCTTTTTTTAAATTTATCTCCGACACATATTTTTAGCAGTCAAATAGTATAACACACAAATGTAATTATCATAAAGTTATGGCAGTAATTCGCTCAATTTTAATATAAATTTGTCACGTTCAGCTAGTTTATTTTAAAAATAATACTACTTCCGGTTTGCGCTCACTCCAGCTGACTTGACAGGGATGAGGGACTCGATGGAGCATGTCAGTATGTGAATCTCACAGCAAATCAAACCCCTATGTTATGTTTCGAGTCAATGGATTCACTTCCAGAAACTAAATGATGTCTGACAGATGTGTCTCACAGTTTGGACTCTATGGATACAGGACTAAGGTGTTTTATGGTCAATTTGGCCATAAGGTCTGGCAGGTCCAGAAGTGACTTACAGCTCTGGTTAAACAGAAACAATTGTGGTGCACTTTTGCCTAAAGTCACTTCAGATCTGATCTATGATGTTTTTTGAACTGTTAGATGTTTCCATGTAAAGCAGAATCAAGCTGAAATCAACCAGCCCCATTAATATGTAAACCAGAAATCTGAAATAATGCTTCTTTTTATTTGCTTTTCTTATTTATAGAGCTGTCTGTTGTGGCTCCTTGCAAACAGCTGTTTGTTCTCAACATTCCCATTTAACCACATTTAATCCAACCACCCTGCAGTTCTCCGCCTCTGTGTGCTGGGTGAGTGAGGTCTTGGCCTGTGTGGTTTTTTCTTCATCTGAACTAGTATAATCATACTACTCCACGCATTTATCATACAATTACTGTGATCAGATGTTGTGTGTTGTTTATTCCACCTTAATTATACATGTTAATTGCAGTTAGGCCTTTTTTCTTCTTCAAGAGCTGCTCATTTGACATTATCCTAATAAATATTTTACAATTAAGATTTATGTTGTAATCACCCACCAAAATTCTGAATTTATAACTAACATGAGATAAAAAATAGAGTATGATTTATTTGATCAATGGTGCTGCTTTGGGACAAAATCACGTGAACATTTTTCTCCTCACACTTAGCCTCGACACACTCATATCTTTTCACACAAGAGATGATCAGCTTCAGCTCTGAATCCCCAACTTCCTCTGCTTCATTCATAAGGTTACCTACAGCCGGCCTATAGTCGTTTCATTCTTCTTCCAGTTCTCTACCACATGACACACGTGGTTTATAAAGACTGACTACACCAGTGCATCCTCTGTGAACTACATAGTTCCTGTCTGTTTCCATCAGGCTATTGTAGTCTGATGATCCTAACACTCCAGCCCAGTAAATACTGATGCTGTCAATGTCACAGCCAAACTGACTGTAAATGGCTGACTGGCTTTTTCCCTTTCTTGTCTTGTTCTTGCATTCCCATGCACCAAGCACCATGACGTCCTCTGCAGTTGTGATTTGCACAGTCACCACATCTTCCATTTAGGGCCTGCTTCTGGCATGTCCACATACCAGACGCTTTTTTTTTTTTCATAAGGCTGGTATCACTGAAATTCAGCATTGCTTTTGGAGTGGAATGATACTCTCTTATATACTATTCTCTTCTATTTAAGCTCCTAACTTATAGGTTTCCAATCCACAGTCATTTAGTGGAACTGTTGTGGTTACTCTTGCAGTTTTTGCACCTCTCACCACACGCTCCCTTGTACTTACCCACATGTTTCATTTCGTCAGCATTGATTACTTGACTGCTTAGTCACACAATTGTTCAGTGAATCCTCATCTCCAAGAACATCAGAAAACTTAATTTCTCCAACCTATCCATCAGCACTCTGGTAAATTTAAAGTGATTCACTGTCCATGTCACTATTGTACATCAGTGTTGGGTACATGTATATAGCTCACTTAACTACCTTTATCTTTATTTAAGACTTATGTGTACATTACCCTTTTCATAAAAACAATGCATTAAACTCATAAAAGATGAAAATACATTATAACCCTGTAAATATTCATCAGGTTAAAAAATTCTGTTAAAGTTTCATTCTATTTACTTTTGAAAGTTTAATTCCTTCATTTCGCCTTTAAACACACACTAGATGAAGTTACTGTTTTTTTCCTGCAGTTAATGTGACACACTTTCCTACTGCAATTGATGAAGCCGATTTCATCACATCCCATATGAACTCATGTATTCTCACCTCACCTACTGGGTCAGAATTAGCCCTGCTGAGGATGTGAAGCAAAATCAGATTTCTTTTTCTTTCACATTAGCGTCAATTTCTTAAGTGCTAGATTTGTTTTGCTTATTAAAATATCTTTTCCAGAGTGCATTTACTTTTCACAATATGTTGGGAGACCTGGTTTCAAGATAGTGCAACTTGGCCTATTTCACTGAACAGATTTATCCGACATATATTTGATGAGATTGGAAAGGACAATGCCCTGCAATTATCATCCACGAAAATAGACTTTTGTAAAACCTGGTGGAGGTGTCATATTTCATCCAGGCAGATACAACAGACAGATTAACAATCTATAGTTACACCAAAGTGATATATATTAAAGATAGTATATACAAAACAATAACAACATACTTCGCTGTAGTACATACAGAACATGGCTTTGTCCATGGCTTTCAGTTTGAAGTCTGAATGAAATATTGTCTTATTCTGTGCACAATATAAAAACACACACAAACAACATAAAAACAGCATACTGCTTTGGCTGATATAAATAAGAGTTTTTATAAAGAGGACTAACAGGCATGATGTGGGGGGGCGTATTGCTTTCATGTTTGACTCATTCAATGTTTCAAACCCTGAGAAGATCAGAAATGAATTTGGTGACACCCAGTGGGAGACATCCAGAAGCATGTCACTGTTTTACTACCCAAATCATGAAGCCATGAGACTGACAGACAACACTAATCTCACCGTTTTTCATACTTCTGTGCATTGTACTGCATCCCACTGGATGGGGAAAATGACAGATTGTACTTGCAATTGGACCCATATTATCAGTATGTGATGCTGAAATGATTTATATTTCAAAAGGACGGCCTGCTGTTTTTCTTGAGTTTCTTTAAATTGATGACATGATTCTGACAGATCCACAATGTTCAGGCAAAATTTTGCTCAACATTTTTTGAAAGTCTGACCACCAAAAACAAACAGAGATAGCTTAATAAAAAATAACACATCAATAAAATCCACATTTTATTCGCATCACAGTGTCCTTCCTGTGTTTGCCCTGCTGTTGTGTCATCATGTGACTGTAATGTTTATGTCACCCAGCTGTCCATCCGCATTCGTTTGACCGTCGGACTCTCTGACCGACTCACGGGGTGTGAGTGGAAGTCCGGCCGCAGCTGCTCCTCCCGGTCGCTGCCACCCTCGTGGGAGCTGCAGGAGGAGCTGATGCTGTCTGCAGGAGACCTCCCCATCTCTGCTCTGGTGGATGAGGAGGTGGAGGAGTGATGATGAGGAGGGGCATGAACCTGGGTCATGTACGCTGATTGGCTGAGGTGGTCGCGTGGTGGGGAGATCGGCTCGGCTTTGATGTTGATGTTGTGGTTGGTGTTGATGGAGAGATTGGAGCTGCCCGACCTAAAGACAGAGGAAAAGGAGAGGGTGTTTTAAGGCTGTGACTGTGGAGTGAAGGCACCACCTAGTGGTGAAACAGATCTGACCACTTTTCTCTGGTTGGCTGATACTGAAACTTGTCCTGTGGTGGAATATAAGTACATTTGCTCAAGTACTGTACTTAATTGACAATAAGATGACTGGATTAGAGTGACTGACTCATCTTTAAATACTAATTTGAGAATTTTCTTTTAAAGATACTTAACTTCCACTTCAGTACAAGTAAGAAGCAAAAATTGTACTTCACTCCACTCCACTTCATTTATTTCACAACAGGAATTCTCAGCATAATTAACATTTTACATATAAAACATATGATGAGGTTATAAAATATATATACGATATATTTTAGAGATTTAACGACCAAACATTGTGCATAAATTAGTTAAAATAATCTCTGCTACGGGTCAATGCAACAATAAAATGCTACTTACATATGAATGCATTAGCAAAAATAACCTAATAACGTAATTTATTACAGCAAAACACTGACAGGAGATATTGTTTTGCATTAAGTGCAATTACTTTACATACTTTTAGTACATTTCATATATACTTTTATTATAAGTAGCATTTGAATTCAGGACTATGTACTTTTTGAAAGAAGAGAACAAGACATTCTTCCTCTTAGAAATGAAAAGTTGAACTAATAAGAACTAAAATGCACTCTTGTTCATGCAATACACTCTGTTTTACTGCTACAGTCTTTATTGTTGTGGTTTAGTCAGTAGCTTATGTTGGCTAATGTTAGCTATATGAGTAAAATGTAGATAGATATTGCTATGTAAACAACATTGCTTATTTTACAACTCTTCTCTATCTGTGCTATTGTTTCACTATGTTCAAGTATTTACCATTATCCACCACTTGAGGGCACAGTGGCCGTGGCTCAGCAAATGTTACACAGTCCCACACACTTTTCTTGCAATATGAAATGCTTATCATTCAAGTCATTAGCATTGTTCTTCATCACCAAGTCAAATTAAAAATATATGTATATTCTTTACAGATTCAGAAAAACTCCTCAGGGCTTTAGTCCTCTCCTGCACATATTACTCTGCCTGGTCTATACATTTTCCATCTCAGGCGGTTTTAAAAGTTGTGTAAATAAATATGTCATCTACCAAAACTGTGTGAACAAACTGCGAAACAGTAAAACCTGTTATCAGTCATGGAGAGAGAAAGGTTAACTGTCAGGTACTTACCCCAGTGAGCCCAGCTGGTGTTGCTGCCATGCCGCCATGGAGGCCAAAGAGGGACCTGCAGGGGAGCTGAAGCCCGACAGCTCTGCACTGTTCAGGGAGTAATCTGACAGAGACATGATAGCACAAAAAAAATGATTACACTGATACATAGAGTCAGTATTGAAGTTCCTTGCTACAAATTCAGTATCAGTCTATGAAGCTTCTTTGAACTGGTCACGTTTTCACTATGAGGTGTTAAACCACATGAAACTATTTCACTTTCACAAACATTTGCTGGAGAGGTTTAGAGCCCAAATGCACAGAGGATCTTACCCATCATATCTAAAGATACTGATTATCTTTATACTTCTTTTATCGATTTTTGCATTATTTCACAAAAACAGATATAGTCAGTCTAACCATAACAAATAGTCCAAAAGAATGACGTTCCATATGTAGCTTAACACTAAGAATGCCTGAACCAGCTGACCTCACAGCCCTGTAGAGTTCTTGGGGTAGTAAGATATACAGTATGTTATGTATGTTGTATGTATATATGTTATTCTGGTTGTTCTGTTCTCTCATTTGAAATTTTAACAGTACATAAATGATAAAGTAGTTTTACAGACAGATGCAGCAATGCAGTACAAATACTAATTATGAGGTACCATTATTGTAGGCAGAGCTGATGCCGGAGTAGACCAGACTCTGGTGAGGCAGACTGGGCGTGGTAATGGAGACCACTGGGGTGGACAGAGGCTGGCTGGACTGACTGCCACTCAGCCTCTGGTTACTCTGAAAATAAATAAAATCAGATACATAGTCACAAAGGTTATTCATTACATTTTAAAAAGTTGAAAATATTTTTTCTGACTGTCTGACGCTTTCTGATTGGAGTTTCACTGAACAGTGAAACAGCAGAACATAGCTTGTGATGCCCCACTTCAGCCACATGATGTCAGTATAAGTTGATTTTCCCATGGAGTCTTTCAATAGCAAGTGACAAATGAAAAATCAAACCCTCAAATACTCTCATACTGAGGGCATGATGTCAAACTTATCTTCTGGTGTGTCCACTTTTTAAGTAGTTCAATTGTCACACTGTCACATTTGCTTATGCTATATTTCCTCATTTCCTACATTTCCCAGAATATCCAGAGAGAGAGTCTCAACTTCCTGAGGTTCGGCATCCTGCTCAAGAAAACACTAAACAGAACACATGGCTGTTGATAGATGCTGATGTTTGTCTCGAGTTAATCTCTAAATCTTAATCTGTAAATCCATTTTTATAAACAAAGTACTCAGTATTTCAAAACACAGAGGGTCTACATTGTAAAACAGTTCTTGAAATGAAAATACTTCTTATCCTCCAAATTGCCTGGTTCAATTGTGAGTTATTTTGCAAGATTAGGTGTTTTGCATTTAAAATGGCAGCAGTCTCATTAAGTTGTCGTAATCAGGCCTACTGCTACAACCTCAGTGCTAATTCACTTAATTTTGTGTTTTAACAATTAATCAAAAAACCACTAAGTACAAGCAGGCAATTTATTCTTCAAGTTGGTTTGGCACACTGTATACTGGCACTGACAAGGCTGCTAATAATCAGAACTGGTGGCTCTTTGACACATTTCTAACAGTAATTAGAAGTTTTGTGTTGTTCCTCTCTGGGTGTTGGCATTCCAGCTTGATCATGTCAGCAATGACATCACCCTGAATGAAGTCATTCACTGCTACACAGACACACACAAACACACATACACGCACAAGGTGGGTTAACCGGCATCAAAGTTGACCCAATGTGACTGCCTAGAGCATTGCATTGTGTTTCCTTCCTCTTTCCCTGTGTTATCTGTGGTATTCCTGTCACTAGGAGTGACAAATGCCATACTACAGAATTCTAGTTCGAGCTAAGATGTAATGAGAATGTTTAACAAATGCGGCCTGTCAAGAGACACGCCAGCTCAGTACATTATTACTCATAGTTCTCTTTAGTACTCATTACTTTAAAGAAACTCGGTGCACAAATTTAAAAAATCTGCAATCCAAAAGTGTTGTTTTTGGACACAAAGCATATTGCACAGACTTACATGTGCACAAGTGCACAGAGGAGGAAGTGAAAGTCAGTTTCAAAACGATCAAATAGAGGAGCTGCTGTCTGACCACAACTCAACTCACAGTAGAAACAAATCCATGTTGTCATCCAAGCAGCTACCGTCCTCTTCTGCTGGTTTGAATATTGTGGAAATATTTTCATGCTTTAGTCTATGGGGGTTTTTTTTGCATGTTTGAACTGCACACCAGTGTCCACCCAAGCTATTTTTGGTATTTAACACACTCAGGCCCCTGAAAAGGATCATACTGACTGCAAACAGGATGACATTAAATTATTATCATCTCAGAAAGTCCAGAATGATGAGAAATTATAATGATTTTTTCATTTCTGTTGAGGCATTGCACATTGTGATTTCTCCACCTGAAATGTACTCAGACAACATTTTAGTTTGTTGTCTGTAAATTCTAAAGGAAGTCACAAAATCCTCTCCTCATATTCCCAAAAACTGTGAACAAAGTTGTTGTTTTTTTAAATGAATACCATTCAAAATAATTATACCACAGCTCTTGAAACGCTGGACTTTCACATTTATGTTCATAACAGGAGAAGTAAGCTGCCCTTTTTTCAGATGGATCACTGCGAAATGTAAAAATCTGCTGGATCCCTCAGCCAACAGAATACTGGAGCCGTCTGGTCGTCATAAAAAAGAAAAAAAAACATCTCAGTTTCCATTGTTTGCTAATCGTTACATCATGTTTGAGCATAGTGTGGGAAGGAAAGGGCAACAGTAAGGGAGTAGGGGCAAATCAATAACTTCAATAACCCAGCACAGATGCTGAATGTACAGTCTGAAGGAGGAAAGACAGACTCAAGAAGCTCGGAAGACTCTCTACAGAGCAGGGAGTCACTTCACCAAACTGCAAACTCTTGCATGAATCTAATCATCCAACTTCTTGTACTGTGCACTTTGAGGTCCTATTTGTGCCACGATTTAGCATGTGAGTAGAATATAACAGCATGTTATTTATGCATTTGACTTCTAGTGGGGCTTTATCTGAATCTAGCTTGTGCTTCCGCTCTCCAAATCTGGAGAGAATCTGCCCTCTCTTCCCAACAAAGTGGATGAGTTGGCAGCCTACTGGAAAAATCTGTAGGCCTTTCGGTACTTCAGATTTAATACACAAAATTACCTTTGCTCTTTTTGTTTTACAATCCACCAAAACTGTTTCTGAAATGCCTCAGCCAGGATTATAACATAGAAGAGCTCATCTGTGCTAATGTTTAGGAGAGTTATCTGTCAGCTGTCTTGAAGAACAGGCTGCTATTTAGGGCTGTGAACATTATATTAAGCCATATCAGCCATTGTGCAGATTTCTATGATGGAAAACATTGTTTCATGTAAAGCCATAAAGTGTTTACCTAATAACTACACAGAAACACTGAAATTAAAGAGGCAAAAAACCCCAAGTACTGCCAGAATCGTACATGGACAGAAACTTGAAGGATAATTGCAAAGATGGTTTCCAGAGTAGTTTCTGACCACTTGTGCTACAGTGTTTTTCTGAGCAGGTCTCTGAACTGTTTGGATGTTGTCTTATAAACCACAGACACTGGTTTATGACACACATGTTGTCAGTTAGTGGCAGTAAAGTGTTGTAAAAGATAGCAGTGCCACAATAAAAGAGGAGAAGAAGAACTACTTTGAAAGTGAGATATGAAATGCATTAACCCTTTTTGTAAGGTCTTAAGGATGCACATACTGCATCAGGGTAAGAAACACTAAACAAAACTTTTAGGTCACAGTGAAATCTGAAAAACTGGAGACTCCACTGAAAAGGACTATGGACATTCGTAAAGATTACTGGTTATGCCAACTCATGCCTTGAAGTCCAATATTGATGTGGTGCATTCGTCACTCCAGAACAGAGAGATTTTCTCCTCTTTAAAAGAACAATGATTTCATTTGCAAACTCACCAACCATCTGGTCCAGATGGTGTCAAACAAATTGTTCTGAAAAAATTGCTGACCAACTCTGTGGTAATCTGCATCATCTATTTGTCTGCATCCAATATCCCTCAGGCTTTAAAAAAAACACATTGCACACAGTTCTGGTTCCTAATAAAACTCAGGCACTGAAAGCCTTAAGGCCTGAGTTGTGCATGAGCAGCATTTTGAAAAGCACAATTTCATAAGCTGGTTATAAGGTAGTAGCTTTGTCTCTGTCAGTTTGTTTTCATGTCGTTATTCACCACACACACACACATTTACCAGTGTTTGCATCATTCCTTTGGACTGAGGGATGACGACTTGGAGGTCTGTCTTGCGGCTGGTCGGGACCAGGCTGTTCCCAGGAGGTGGAAGAGGAGGAGGAGATTTGGGTGGTATGATCTTCCCCAAGCTGCCTCCACCAGGTGAGCCAACAAAACCGTTCACTGAACAGAGAAATGTAGAAATACAAGGAGATTTGAGGCGTGATGGTAAAGAAATCCCAACTGTCAGAGTTGACTGACTGATCGAGAATATGAGCTTTTCTACATGAACCAGAGGCCCTTGTATGTGCAATCTGTTCAAATAGACATATTGCCAGGAATATTTTCAGAGTCTCTAACAGTCTTTTTTTCATTTTAGTGAAAACACAATGCACCTGAAGTGAGAAATAGTTGAGGAATTTGAACGTGCGTTTAAAACGGGGGGAAGTTATGAGGTTAGAATGGTGCGAGTATGGCTATATATTATACAAGAGGTAATAATGAATAATTGATCTTTTCTTGCTCTTGACATTACATAATGGCAATGTTCATATGAGACATGCTGTTCTGGGAGGGAGAGCACGAAGATGACAGGAGGATAGTCTGCAAGGAGGACAGTTTGGTGTGAGGGTAAAGACAAATGCAACTGACATAAACCAGTAAAAAATGATGTTACAGTGCATCCAGACCCCTGGAAAAACACTGACGGCTAACATTTTGTGAATTCAACTTGACACTGAGATATTAGCCAGGAACAGCAAACCAAACTGCTTTAAAAAGCACTTATAGAACTTCCTGTAGTATCGTAGCTTACTCACATTTCTGATGAAAAATGATACATTTACACACAGAACAGACTTCAGAACAGTGGTTTGTGGCCCCCACAAGATATCAAAATAAATGTGAGCAGTCATGGAATGATTAGGATGGGAACAAGCCAAATACAAAATTATGTTCAGTTTTCATTTCCTCTCATTTCTGTCTTTTTTTGGTTTTATTATTCAATAATCTTTCACCTCTTCAGGTTTCAAGAAAAAAAAATCACTCTTTTTTTTGAGTTTGTCACAAACAACAGATATTGGCGACGAGGGAGGAACAAATTCATTGCTTTGTTTTAAGGGGTCACAAGAAAAAAAGGTTGGAAAACCCTGCTGTACTGTGTGTCTACATGTTTGAAATGTTAAACGGCAAACTTTAGCTCATTATTTGTTGCTTTAGTCTAAAATTAACATCATCAAATGATTTCAATGGTCATACACATTTACATTTAATCCAGCTTTATCCAGCTAATTGACTGGTCTGACTGCATAAGTATAACACAAGTCCAGAGTTTAAGTTGTGTAGAACATTTCACCTGCTGTTTTGCAAGATCAGGTGGGTCTGCTTGACTATGAGTAATATAAGTTGAGAAATGCACTGATCACAAAGAACATTTTCAACAACTCACCTCTCAGAAACATTTCTTCTCCAAACGCATGCCCATTATTTATCAAGTAGTGCACCAGTCTGCAATCACAGTGATCTGAGATGCAGATTGCAAATAATGATCTTGTTCACAAAATTTGTCTGTCTGTTGTGTGTGACATCTTTTTCTGCCTCTATAATCAGGTGAATGGAGAGTGGAAGTGTAATGAATGGGCTCTATAAAAATCCCAGTGATGATACATTTCTGATCATTTCACAACACCAAACAATGAGTGGACAGGACAGTGAACCTGACAGACCCTGAGCTGCTAATGCATCACAGTACATGTGGGCTGCACTCTTTTGATAAGACATAAGCACTGCAGTGCCTTTTTTAGCGATTTTTATTATAGATTTTTTATTAATATTTTTACATTTCCTCAAATGTCTGTCAGACTGTTATTAAAATATTATTAGCAGTAAATGCTCTTATATTCTTTTTTTGCAGTTGGAAGGTTTTGTTGGACTTACAGGCTTATAAATGTCTTGTCATAATTTTTTCACCACCCTGCTACAATAAAATAGAATAATATGAAACGTAATAATATAATATGATGAATATGAAAGTAACTGGACTGATCTGTTAAACACTAGGACATAACAGTCTGGCAGCCACAGAAGAGAGAGGGAGAGAGACTGAGAAAGGGAGTGAAAGAGAGAAGTTATAGCAGATAAACCCCAATCAGGGAGAGTGGGACGGGTACAAAGTGTGTGAAGTCCAAGAGAGGAGAGAAGAGAAGAGGAGAGGAAGATTAAGCTAGCACAATTTATACATTGACTTTTTACACATTGCAGAGAGACTTCCGAAGAGGACTGACAGAATAAAGAACTAACCTTCCCAGGTGACAAAGTGCTGAGGCAACCAACAGTAAGAAAGTCAAAGGTCAGATTCCTATGTTAGTTGCATTTTGCCACTTTAGACAAACCCTGCACTGGTAATGGAGGATTTCCCAAAAATAAATAATAAATCCCTTCATGAAAATACAACAAATGTAGAAAATTATTTTTTTAACTTTGGAATTTCACTTTGAATACATGTGTTATGTTAAGAATGTCATTGGTTCACAATACTTTAAATTACATATTCATGTACTTATGGTGATGGTGTGGCTCAAGGCTAATGTTTTGGACTTCAGACCAGGAGCTGACTCCTGAGAGATACATATCAACTTGTCCTGACCCATTTTGCAGAGCTAGATCGAACCGCCCCACAGGCCACCTGAGGATAAACACACACACATACAGAAACACCCACACTGATTGTCGTTTGTTTTCTTTTTCCAGCAGTTTGTGTTCTGTAACCACTGACATGTATCTAAGAATCCTAGTTTTGCCAGTCATCAGAATTGGTTTGCTAGTCTTCGTTCTTCCTAATCATCATTAGTCCTATTTCCCGACTGTGTTTTTTGTTTTGATTATCTTTGGCACAGTTGCTAGTCCTCCGATCCATACAAAAGGTGAAGTGTTGTGTTTCATGCACACACCTGTGTTTCCAGTGCTGGGAGGTCTTTGTGGAGAGTTTATGTTTCTGTGGAGGTGTGTGTGAGGCGAGGAGAGGATCCCACTGTCAGCCAGAGCTGCCGTGGCTGCCGCTAGAGCTTGGGAGGTGGCTCCACCTCCTACTACTGCACCAGGGCTGTACGACATGCTGCCTGGTCCTACATGCATGAAGTTCTGCTGCGGAAGGCCTGTGGACTAAAGAGGAAGTGACAGATGGAGACAAGTCAACCTGAGCTTGAGCAATACCAGAATACAATACTTGTAATCAGCCACTGTTTTTTGTCTTTTATCTTGCCATTTTGTGTCCTAAGTTTTAGAGTTTTTTCTGACCACCAAAGGTGAGAGATTACCAACTGACTGACTGACATAAGCTGACATTTTGTCCAACATGTTGTACTGTAGAAACAAAAATAAAAGGGAGTCTCAATCAAAACCAGTAGGATTTCAGAGCCAGTGGGGAAGATGCCAAAAAATGTTACACAAATACTGATTGGAAGGTTTTTGGTCAAGTCCCTGCTGAGCAAATGTGGGTGGAAAAAGCCAAGGGCTTACAGTCTCATAACAGTCTTTAGACATTATTCAGCAAGGCTTTGATCTGCATCAGTAGAGGTGTTCAGTGGCAGTGGTCTGTGTACAAAATGTTTGTAACTATATTGATGTAAAGAATAATGAATCTGATGAAAACCAAAACTACAAAACTATGCAACTTACAATTTTATGACTCTTCATCATGTTGTCAAACTCTTCATTGATCTTCTTGTATTTCTCTTCAGTATTCGGAGTGAGGACGTAGGAGGCGTCAGCATCAGGGCTGTCGCAGCCTCTGTGTTCCTTCTTGTTCAGGGCCTTTGGGCGAAATACACAAAGAGAAGACATTAGGTTTAGAGAAATTAATTAAAAAGCAATAGTAACAAGTAGAAATTGCAGCAGGATCAACAGGATCTTTGGCACAGCTTACAGTGGCGTGTAGTTGACATTCATAATAAAACCACACTGTCCCAGAGAGAGCAGTAAGCTGACTCCTGAGAACAGAGAGCACTTTATAAATCCAAAACAAGCCAGTCTGTTAAAATGATTCACATATCTACTTGATTTTTTATGAATTCTTTCTGATGGAAAAACCCTTCTTTTTTTTTTTAACCTGTTCTGTTACAGCAACTTGAGCAAAAAAGGAAAAACCCTTCATTAAAGACCAAAATGTCTCAAATTAAAATTAATTTCTAGAAATGGCAACAACAAATAAAAATAAGCACATCATAAAAAGCACTTCAGTTTAAACTTGAAACATTAATTTATTATTATTATAAATAACATGTGTCCCTGTCACAAGCTGAGGCACTGCAGAACACAGGGTGGCTGCTCCCCAGCTAATGTATGGTTAAAGAGCATGAAAGACAACCAACCACTGACCTGACAACAAACCAGATCTGATTCTCATGAGGTTCACAGTATACAGATGGTTCCCTAACACTGAGGCCAGATATACATTTGTGCAAGTCTGAAATGGTGAGTTCTTTACTGTTATTCTCAATACAGAAAGGATGTGAAGACACATTTTCACCCCGAGGTAAAATGGCTCTAAGGTGTTAATCACTTTGCAACAACATTAAAAAGGTTGTTGGTGTTGGGTTCATTATACATTATTAATGTTTTGTTTGGAAAAATGTTTCCAAGGATTTCTCAGGCAGGATGTTGTACCAGCTGTTTCCATCAGACTGACTGTTAACAGCTCACAACAGGGTTTTTTTTACATGAAAAAAAGGCATCTATAAAACTTAAGAGCTGCTTACTCACTCTGCTATTAGTCTATTAGTAAATCTCCTCTCTAGCTAACTGTTCCAACACCAATAACTGGACTTTGATCTACGGGAGGCGTGAAGTCGTACACATCTGAATAACATCAAGTGCTCTTAAGCAAGATACTGGACCACCTACCTGTTTATTCTCTGGGAGTTACTGATCGGATCATATTCAATATTTCATGAATCACAATAATAATGGCCTCCATTTACCAACTCAATGCACAATCTACTTTGAGAAATGCATTCAAGAGTAGCTGAAATGCTGCACTCATGCTTCAGGCAAATATCATCTGCCTATAAAGAGCGTACATTGTTCTGCTCTCAAGTGTCTGGCAGCTTGTTTGCTTTTATGAGCTTTGAAGCAGCATGACAGACAAAAAGTCGGTCTGAGTAGTACAGACATTAACGGCAGTCTTCCTCTAAGGACACGCTGCTCCACATCACAGACTTACACATCTATATTCACACCAGTCTTTGAAACACAACGGACTGGAGTAAGCAGATATTTTTATAGCAAGCCTGAAACAACTTTGGGTTTGGTTGGGTGTTTACAGTGGTGTACGGCAGATAGTCAGAGAACTAAAAGACATTTGGTTAATACATCCCTGAACACCACAGAGATTCAGCCGTTGATTCATAAGCACCAACTCTTCTGTCTGGAGTGGATCATATTACTGTCAGCAATACAGCATAGGCAAATATTCACAGCACTGCAGAATGGAGGTCCTGGTAAAGAAAATGCTGCCTTGTGGAAGGAAGAACCTGATCATCAGCTCAGGTTAGAATTACATTTGGGTCTGGCTTAAGGTAAAAGCTGGGTTTAGGCATGAAGTTATGATGCCAAGGTTAAGGGCTCGCAAAAGCATTACGTCAGTAAGGGTGCCAGTGAGGCTTTTGTTACAGATAAAAATGTACAAAGTTGTGCATGTGACGTGGAACTGAAACTTGTGGTATTAATATAGTCGAAAGCCTCTCTCTGTTAAGGACACCAGATTTATGTGGTGAAACCACAATGGATTGATGAACTTTTCATTGGTAGGAAGTGATCACATGAATATATACAGCTTGTTACAGCTGAAATACAAGCATCACGGATGCAGTGCAACATGTCTGTCAGAGCATGTCGCATCCATAAAAACAACTGAAGATGCTACACCAATCATTGAAGCCAGGCAGGCATCATGCTTCTCATCTCTGTTTTTATGTAGCTGGTCTATTTGTTTTCTCTGTGTACGGCTACAGAGCTCTCAAACAGGTAAGAACTACATAAAACTGTGTGGTTTACTTGTAGAGCACAATCTGTTTAAAAAAAGTGTTTATCAAAATAAATACCTCAGTGTACCAGAGGCAGTGTGATGCAGAAGAGCAACCTTGTGGGTTTTATTTACATGACACATTAAATTAAATCAATCAAATAAATGTGTATCCAAGATCCTGTAGTTAAAACGATCTGGTTAGAGAGTGAAAAGCACATTAATATATAGACATTTTAATTGTAAATGTCTAATGCATAATATCAAAAAACAGAATTCCCATTGTTAGTAAACCTGAAGCCAAGCAAGGAATTGGCAGTGTTCCGGTGGTTTAGCAAGATTAGGTTTAGATAATTTGTTTAAAACATGGATGGATGAATTGATGGATGTTAATTTACAGCACCTGGACTTTGGTAGAGGAGTCACTGTAAAAAAATCAAATCATACCGACATCATGCGAGCCTGGATGATGACATCACATCTCTGGTATCCATCATCTCATCTCTGCTCCTCATTATATTGCACGTCATAGCGTGAAAAGGACGGACTGACAGACCATCACACCAGCCAGCTGACTGTCTGTCCACCACATGTCCTCTGCATTCCCAGACACTGGTAGTTACTAGAAGCTTTAAACACAGACTCGCAAGTCTATTTTCACCACAGGCGTGAAACTACATTTTAACAACTGGTGACCACTTATGAAGTCACACGCTCAAGTCCTGCTCAGCTCAATAGCTGGTTATTTCCACAGTCCAGTAAACATCGAGCTGGCCAGTTTAAATCTCCAGTTTGTATAGTGAACAAATATGCCATTTAGTCTAATTATGCGATGGTACACAAAGGTATATTATGTGAGTAACCGTGTAGTCGTGTAAGCAAGTTTTTTGTTATTATCGAGAAAAAAGGACTCCTACATTTTTTACAGTGTGAGAAGGATAATGCAAAACACACACTTGTTGCATGTTTACATTCTGGCAAAACTTCTCCAGAAACTTTAGCTCTATCATCAGCAGTGACTGTTTGGAAAAAATACTGCGTATTCTTTTCAGCCATCAAGTGTCAAAGGCGAGTCAATAGAGAGACACAAGTGTTTGGTGTTCCAATATTAGGTTGTACTATTTCAAATTCACTACTTATTCCTTAGGAGAGTCCAGTGAGAGCAAGGTAAGAGCTACACTAAAGCACTGCATCAAGTATCAGTTTTATCATAACCAGATTACCACAGGGAAGTACTGCAATGTGATACATGTAGTATGTGATTCATAATCTGTATTGAGATATCACATAGAAGTCTGCTAACACTCTAATGAGTCTGAATAAGCCTGTAAAATACCTGCATGTGAATGTAGTTGTAAACCCTGCAAGTACATTGTAAATATTTCAGTAAGCCGACACAACTCCAGATGATGCAGAAAATGCAGCATTCTGCCAATGATATTCAACGTATAATGACTCAGCAATTATTATTAACGATGTGAGGAGAAATGAGCCAAATTATGACAGATGGAATTATTTACTTGCTCAGCATCAGGAGTTCTTCAATCATCCTCTGATTCAGGTGTAAACTCTGATTGACCTTACTGACAGCTGTTACACATCATGTGATCACTCCAGCTCCTTTCAATGTTTCACACCATTCTCATGTAGCTTTACGGTTTAGCTTTAAATATGGGGAATTCCAGCTCCTATGAAAGAAGCCATTTTCTTTAGAGAATGGATGGTGGGCAGTATGAGGACACAGAGGGACACGGAGTAGACCCAGCAGAGGAGGCTCTAGTGGGATTTGGGCCAAGATCCCCCGGGCTATATGTGGTTCCACAGATGCTGGTTTAAACCACTACATCATGTCTGAGCACCGACAACTATCTTAAAGTGTCTGTTAGAGGATCTGAGGGTGTGTGTCTCCTTATCATCTCAAATGTCAAAGTTGGCTTTAGTGGCTCTCAGAGGCATGTGGATCATTGCCGCCATGAGGCATGAGCTCCGGCGTTAAGCATCTTAACATGTGAGGGTGATGTCTTGTTGCTGTTGGGGCCGCATCAAAGATAAAATAAGGCCCCTCTTTCCCTGGAGTGAGTCTTTTCCAGTTGGGTGACTGCCCTAAAGGCTAAGAATAGGTCCGGCACGGGAGTGTTTGAGATGTGATTTGGCACATCTCTGGCAGATAAGCTCAGCTCACACACTTTCAAAGGCCAGTCCACACAGCTTCAGAAACAAGTTGTTTTTCTATGAGGCATCCTATCAGACTTGGCCTGTACTAAACCAAATCAAACACTCTGCTGCATGCCACAGTGTCAGTTTCCAGTGTACTGAAGTTTTCACTTTCTGTTATGGTTCTCATTCACCTCTGGGTTCTGCAGGCTGAAACTGCTGCACTGCATACCTTGGACGGCTGCTCTGTTGTTGTTGAAATTCAACTCTGCTGCACACAAACCTGTCTCATTATTATGCCAAAGGTAATCTGTCAGCGAGGTTAGCTGACACGTTAGGACTTTGTAGTTGTGTTTGATTGCAAATAATCGCCATTAAAAAAAAGTCGTCCTGACTTCCATCTTTACTTTAGGTTGACATTAGACTTTTACCTCCCACAAGTAGAAACAGATCTGTAGAGTAGATTTCAAAAGCCTCAAAAATACAACTGAAATGTAGTTTTACTGAGAAATCAGTATCCATATATTTTACCCCATGTAATGGTTCAGATCACATGTAACATAGTGTGGAGGTTACAGGACTACTTGTTGCTGTGCTCTTTAATTGTCTGCTTATCTGCCCAACACCACAGCTGAACCCATGATAGTCAGACAGCTAATGCTAGTTAGACTCTTCACTCTGTATCATGAGGGACAAGCACAACACTGACTGTGAAGCAACATGAACGAAAAGCAACGCCTGTTAGAAATCAATGCCAACAACGACAGGCTAAGCTAACTAGCTTCTATTTACTGCATGTAGCCTAGGCTAGTTATCCTATTGAGTTAGCTTTCTTTTTGAAGTGGAATACAAACTCAACACATAGGGCACTGTAAAATGTTGAATGTCGTAAAAGGACAAAGAGCTAAAAGTTCGACTTTGCTTTCTTGCTGCATGAGATGAGAGGATTGATCATTGTTGCCAATTGTTTTCAATGGGAAGTAGCTAAAGCTCCAAAAGTCACTAAATTTTGCTTGATGGCATCACATGCTCATCTGTAGGTCTGTGAAGCTGCTATCATCTCATCAATATGCATCTAAAAGTACCTCTCATTAAAAACCCTGTTTATGAGGGTTGTTGTTCAGTCTTTAGACTTTATGCAAGTTCCATGGATAAAGAGAATCCAGAAAGTGGAATGAACTTACTCTCACAGAAACAAGACACAAACAGTCAAGTTAATCATTTTGAACAAAAACAAAGGAGAACAGGTTTCCTGAACGAAATATGTGGATCATTGGTTGGTTGTTAGGTACATACATTCAGAGCTCATTTATGTTTCTGTCTGGCTGAAGGTCAACTGAAAGTGCAGCTGCTCCCCAGCACTCACTCAGTTCAAAGAGCCACCGCCACAATAGAGCACATCCGCTGTGAAGTACTGTTGACTCTGTTCAAGGGACAGGAGTTCAGGTGTGCACAAAAAGTCCCTATTTCTTATTTCAGTCTTAAAAGTTGCCAAAAAATGATCCTAGAATGAGCAGCCTGTCAGCTTAGCTTGACAAGACTTAAGACTGGGAACAGGGGGAAACTGCAAGCCAAAAATCCACCTTCCAGCACCTCTAAAATTCATTATCATTGTTAGCTCTCAGAGGTTTAATGGGGGTTTATGTGCTCTTGACTGGTAACATACAGACATAAGAGTGGTATTAACATTGTCATCTCTCTCTCAGCAAGAACATGAATGTGCATTTCCACAAGTGGCACATTTATTTACAACAAAAAAAGCTAGAGAGCTAACTCTATCAGGGCTTGTTGAAAAGGGGAAAATACTTTGTATTATCATTTTCAATGTACACAGTATAACATTTCTCTGGCCAGTAACACACCAGAGCAGCTATGCACCTAAAACAGTATGTCTGCCAGCATCATTGGCTCTCAGATGTCAGTCAGCCAATGCCATGGAAACAGTCCATCAATTGTTTCCACAAATATGCCCAAAAATTATTTTCTCCTGCTGAAAATGGAAAACACAGCAGCAATGTCCTTAAATATATGAGAAGAATTCATTCAATTGAACTTTAAAAGATACTTAAACCACCAAACAAAGCACAGAGATACAGGCCATGCTGGATGTGTTAACACTCATGTGCAGACCGCCTGTGTGTGACAAAGAAATGAGTGAGCTGTTTGTGTATATGTGGCAGAGAGATAATCATCAGCAAACAAGTTCCATCAAAAATCAACAATGAATCTTTCTGCTGGTCGCTCCCGACATGGGAAGTCTGTTGCAGCCAGTGAGGTATTACTTTACACATAGTCAAATTTCATGCTTAATGTTGCAAATGGCCTGACCGATATGTAAAAGATCAACCTCTCACTTTCCAGGTTTTGTTTTAGCTAGCTTGTCTGTCATGACATTTGTGGGAAAAAAACAAATAAGGGCTGAAGAAGGCAAATCAAGCCTGACTAATAGCTTACAGAGCTGACTCAGGTGTTTGCTTATGCTTAGTGGCAGAAATACAGAGCCAATTATGCTATTTAGAGTCATTTTGGGCAAGATTAATGATGCATATGAACAGCCTCTACCACTAGCGAGTGTCTTTTTAGTCCTATAGCAGTCTCATTTCCCTTGAGAAACAATGTTAGATTTACTTCAGAGGGTTCAGAGTCTGTAATTTTGGTAAGATAGAGGACACCGAGAGAAGACAGAAAACAGCTGGAAAACATGCCTGAACTGTCCTGAGACAAACTTGAACACTAATTTGAACTTTTGCTTTTAGAAGGGAGACGAAGCATTTTTGAAAATAGTCAGTTTGGGAAGTTTAACTTCCTTTTCAGTTGACAGTTTTCATTGCACACAGCACTGCTCTCTGTGTGTGTATGTGTGTGCAGGAGCAGTAAATTCAGGCTCTCACCAAGGCAAACACACATTAGAAGCTTACATAAACAGCAAGAACGTGAGTCACAGTGACCATTCATTTTTAATGGCAGCAGCTATGAGTACGTGCTGAGAGACAGGACAGTGCTGCTCAGGGACCATGATGCAACAGAACCAGCGTCAGCACCCTGATGACACTGCAGGACCCCGCAAAACGGGTGATCTTATCTTGGTACTGAAAACACGTATGTCTGTCTTAGCCCAACTATGAATGGTCTGTGTTATTGCTTAATAAACAGTCACACAGATGATTTGCATCAGTTAGAAGACCAAACCTCTCTGCAGTCACTACTTAGTTTTTATCTGTTTCCTGCAAATTCATGACAGGAAAATCTCAGTCAAAGTCAAAATCTTGACGTGTTACTTCCTGTGTTAACAAAACAACTCTCTCTATAACAGTCATTTCTTATGTTCCCCTTTTTTTTGTCTTTTCACCTACTCAGACAGATAGATACATAGATAGATAGATGTACTTGATAGATAGACAAGCCTGGCAAGGTTAGTCATTAAAATGAACAAAACATCAAGACTTACAGCTGCTACACATTCACTTTTTATCACTTTTCACACAAATGCTAATTACCAAAAATGGAGGTTTCTCTGTATGCGTTTTATACTCATGAAACTCTTTATCAAACACAATATCTTTTTTTTTTTTTTTGACATTTTGAATTCTTGTTTTCTGCCTTCACTGTGTTGGATGATCTATTTTATTTTAATTTCTCTTTTATTGCTATTGCTTGATATTACTTACTAACTTAATTTTCTCACCAGTGTTATCACATTAAGTCCTAATTATCTCTGGAGGTCCTATTGTTCTGTACCTGTTAGTCAGCAGGAAATGGCCCCGCTGCCTGAGTTGATACATGGCCAGTATTACCTAGATTTACTATGGTGCAATTGAAATTGTTCTACAATGGTGGAGTAGATTTTTCCTACAGGATGCACTAGTTTAAACTGATGACAGGAAACATAAAACATTCCAGTCTCTCCTGCCTCGCCAGTGTTACAGCTACTCCTGGCATGCATTTTGTTTTGTATATAAAGTTCAGCATTTATGTGTCCTCTAAGGACAAACATAAATTGTCTTCCAAAATGTATATTCTAGACAGCAGACAGTACTGCAGGATGCAACAGCTGGATGATATACGACAAGTCCTTTGCTGTTATGCTTTTAGAGATTCATCCATACACAAACTGCAATTATTTTCCTCCTTAATCCTCTAAATGGATGCAAACAGAATCAAAGCCCTTATAACAAATACTGAGGGATTTTGAAACCTGATGGGAAAGTGAACAATTTAAGTCCAAAATATGTTTCACAATATCAGGGTTGCTCTCATTCCTTTCTTTTTGCTAGAAAAAAATTATAGGGTCATATATTAATTCCCCAGCCATGAATGCACTCATCTGATCTGTTAATGACAAAAAACATTTCTTTTCTACCATTTTGCAAATGCAAATTTACCTGTTGGATGTGATATTTGCGTTCTGCATTCAGCTGGCACTCAACACTATTTACACTGTGCAACAGGAAACTATATTTTAATAGATCCCCCACCAACAGCAAAGAGAAAAAAGTAAGTTCATATTTTCCCAACAAACATAGACTGTACATAAATTAGACTGTACTGGTCAGTGCTCTCTAATGATGCCACTAGCGCTGACTGCCAGTGGAACTAAATTACACTGTCACTCACCTCCACAATGTCAGAGTTGGTTCTGCTCTCATGGGGTTCGTTGTACTCTGTGTATTTCAGCAGGACTTTGTCCATGTCGGTGCTGGCATACTGGAACAACTTGTTGGAGCTGTTGAAGATGATGAGGGCGATTTCACAGTCACACAGAACGCTCAACTCATAGGCTTTCTTCATCAGGCCAAACTTCCTCTTCATGAAAGTCACCTAGAAAGACAGAAACTAAGGATCACTCCAGTTTTCTTCTACTTTACACTCCTGTCCCCTTACATTAATGGAGGAGGGCAGAGTGTCATACACCTCATGTACCAGTGGGGGGGAAGCATTGGAGATTTATACAAAATTATCCTCAATGCAACAAAACAGCATTTGCCATAAACAGGGGTGAAACATTTCTTCTTTCAGAAAACGTTTCCATTTTTTAGGCCCATAAAGTCTACAAATTGAGTGGTTTCATAATCCAAAAATCTAAATAGTCATCCAATGGCAGCAGGACAGGTAACCCAATGTGCATTCAACTGTAACCTGAGGGTCCAATAATAGTAGATAGGTAATAACACATATTTGTTTGACATGTTTCACGTAAGCCTACTGCTCTTACCCAGAACAACTAAAAATTAACCAATGAACACACAGCACAGCAGCAGCGTGAGTTACTGACAGAAATCAGCTCACATTATAATACACAGCCAGTTACTGTTGAGAACAGTGACAGGTCATCAATTAATTGATTAGTTGATTGAAAGAAAATTAATTGCCCAATATATTGATAACTGATTAATTGTTTCAGTCACGTTTCAAGCAAAAATGTCAAACATTTGCTGATGCCATTTCTTAGTTATAAGGATTAGGTTGGACAAACGCAGCAATTTGATTAAAAAATAAATCAGAATCAGAAATCAAACAAATCAATAATGAAACAGCCCTACTGCTGACAGAAGCTGTGCAGTCTCAAGAGACAAGAAAAGTGACTCCAAGTGTGTCTATGTCATACAGGAAGATTAGGAGGAGAGGGGAGGTTGAAGGAGGGAGGTTCCAATGTGACATTGAATAATCTGTGGCAATAATCTATGAATCTGGAAAATATTTGAATGCCACTGGTTGAGTGGGTGGGGTATGTGAGTGGGAAAAGCAAGTGAGTAATGTTTCCCCTCCCTTAATGATCAAGGTGTTCAACCTTGTTAGTAATCCTTGAATGTCCAACTTCCATGGAGATATAAAATAAAAATATTCCAGGCATTCTGTGTTATATTTTACCGTTACATCTAAAATGAAAACAATAATTCGTGAAGCTTCAATGTTTAACAAAATCATAAAATGCATCTCTATTGTAAGGCTAAAACGAAATATTTGGAGTGGACCATTTACAGCATGCATTAAACCCACACACCACCCACAGGTCACACATCGATCATACTCTCATCCCTGTTTTTGGTGTGCAGCTAACTCCCTGCAGTGAGTCACTGTGTTTATCTGGATATGTCTTCCTTCCATCATGACTTCTGGGATCCTGACTCATGTCCTCATGTATCCTGAAGCTGCCTTTGACTCTCACTCCTTCTAACACCTCCAAGATTTCCAGCAATGCTGAGTATCAGGTGTATTGGCCCTTGTCCACCCGCCTCAGGTTCTCACATTTCCACACACTCACAGCTCTGCAGCTCAGAGTCTTCTGCTGTTGGCTGCCAAGCAATCTTACTTAAGTGGTTAGTAGTTCAGGTACTTGCTCAAAGGCACTGTATCAGAGGTTGTTCATATGACCAACATGAAACAGAAATACTAATAAGGACTGATATTGCCCCATGAAAACAGACATATTCTAAAAACTTTTAGTACTGACACATGGATGCAGAGCACAGTAATTTGCATTCTAAGTAGATATATATACTCTAATCATAGGGATTGACAAAAGAACATTTTCCCAGTTTCAGTTTCTCTAAATGTTTGAGTTGATGTTGTGCCAAATGGTGCAATTCACTGAGGGTAAATCTAAATTATCCTCTATGCATGACTTGGAAGTTGGAGTTAGGAGGAGCAGGAAACTCCTAATCAGACTGGCAGTTTTCTACAGTAGTGTTTCAAGCAAGTGTGTGTGTGTGTGTGTGCACTTCACAAAGGTATTTAATTTGTTCAGTGGAAAAAAAAAATAAGGCTGTTTGATTGTGGCAAAACATTGATATCACAATTATTTAACATGAATTCTCATTGACTTTGGAAACATCAAGCATTTAAGTTGTCTATTTAACAGTGGATTTTTTTTTATCTTTAAATACAGTATAAAGTCTCATAATAATATAATACAATATAATATAAAGACTTATTTAATATATGATGTGTATCATCATATTGTTTTTTATTTGGTATATAAACGTGATAAGAAAGTTTCATCTCGATAATCTCAGTTTTTAATAATTGTTAGAAGCCAAAATCATAATTGAACATAAAATTTGATCATTGCCCAACCCAAGAAAAAAAAAAAACTCCCCTCGCATTCTTTCACACTCTTCTTGCTCTGACATGTTCATGAAATGTAGAAACAACTTCCTCTATATCTTGGCATCTTACATCTTATTACTTTCCAGAGCACATCCTCACCATCACTGGGAATTGACTGGTCACAGAAATATTCCCTCAATCTGCTGTAACTTCTGCTGTAACCTTGCAAGAAATTGTGCTTCCTTCAATGTGAGCATCGCTGGGAGTCAGTTAACTGACGTATGCCAGTGGAAACCATAGTCTTCATAAGCCCAGTAAGTGTGTCAGTTGCTGGGTTAAATGTGTTGAACCTGCTGACTTACAGCCACTCTCCATTTCCAACCCCACTTGAAAGCTTTTACCCAGGGAACACAGGGAGTACCATTATATGCATGATAGCACTGTGGCTTTTATATTTTATAGGACAGAAAGCCAGATAGAGAAAGATGTGCTGCTAACAAGTGATTTACTCTCCTATTTGGTCATAAAAGTATTTTTTTTTCTCTTTTTTTTCATTTTAACATTTTCCCAATGGGGGAGATATAATGTCATATTTTTGTCTCCAGTGCAGTTAAATTTGTTTTTGAAATGTCTGAGGGGCTAAATGTCCTCAGCCTCCTCAGATCCTACAACATCACATGTTCCAGTTAGGGAGCAAAGACTGCATCAGATGGCCAACCAAGTTCATGTGCGACCAAGCTGAACATTTCCACTCATGCCAGAAACATTTGGAACAGTAGTAGTCTCTGAATAAATGTTGCATCTCATTACAGTAAGTAGATTAGATGATAGTGGTAAAACGGACGCCACAGTTCTCACTGTTATTCCAAGGGCAGTTAACATTTTCTTTTTTTGCTTTGTATTTTTACAGCTGCCTCTTTAATGATGTTTGAAATTATATTCATCATTTCTTGAGCAAGACTTGCAAACAGATTTCAGTGAAAAGAACTACCTTGTTCCTCTTTTAGAATATTTAATGACTGGTTTATCGCTGGTGCATCTTTCTATTACACTAATGCAATTATTATATATTCTGCATACTGTGTAATAGTGTGACAGACTGAAAAAGAGGAAAACCAGCTAAATACACTTGACATATAAAACGAGAATACAAACCAACTTCCTAAAATAGAGTACAAGAACCTAAATATACAGCAGGCTCCAGTGATGCACACCCGACAGCTAAAGCAGTGTCTATCTAAAAATGCTCTGGCCAAGACAACCAAACATCAAATATAAACATCATCCCCGATATTTATTTTCCAGCCACATCCCTATTTCCAGAGCCTGCGCCTTCCGTCCAGACAGGCTGGTATTTGTTGTGCTGTTGGGGGTGATATATATAGAGGAGACAGACAGAGAGGGATTCCAGTGGGCAGCAGTGTGGCTGCGCAAGGAGACGGTGAGGAGAGAAGGCCACTGTGTGTCCCTAACACTGACCCACCCTGCTAATGACAGGGTGCCGTCCGGCCCTAGCTAACCCCAAATTACTGCCCTCGCCACCAGCTGTGACCACTGCACTCTCAGAAGTAAAACAGCTTAGATGAATCTTTCGGAGTTCTTTGGACTGAAACCCTAAAGGATCGGCAGAAGGCTCCTTGAGGGATCCCTTTGTAGAGTGCTCATGAACTTGTCAGTACTTGCACATCCACATACTATTTTTTTTTTTTTTTTAATTTCTATAGGAAACTCTAACGAGATACTTTTTAAATGTCAGCTCCAACTCAGTTTATTGCTACTTTGGAGTTTGTAATAAACACAGTGAATCTCTAGCGGATTCTTCCAGCAAGCCAAACAACCGACTACTCATTTAACTCCAGCCCTACTTTTTTATATTAGATTTTGTTTCTAATGAAATAGTTTTGATTAACGAGTTGCCATTTGCTATATGTGTACATTTTACCACCACTAGCCTCCATTTCAAAATAATGGCAGAATGATGATGAAAAACATTCTTGTCTGTATCTGTCCTGTCTCCACATGCTGAGAGGTTGTGTCCTGCAGTAGAGTAGAGAGCAGAGAGCCATCTTCAGTATCTGACAAATATTAGCGAAATAATCAATGACTGAATTGAAGAATTACATTGACTGCACAGACAGGGGACATCCTCATTGAATGGGCTGCGTTGGAAAACACCTGAAAACTCTTGATGATTAAAAAGTTCACGGAAAGGTCTGCATTTGCCATATGCACCACACAGACTGAATAAACAAATGAATGAATGATTTTTATTCACATTTTTACAGCACTATTAAACCTATGCCATATGAGAAAAATGCAGGCTATGTTTCAGCCTCACACTTTTTACATCTTAAAATGTTTTTTTTTTCACCATTATGCAATCTGATGTCAGATGCCCCAAATCACGTTTTAAAAATAAAATGTGATGTGGTGGAACTTGCAGTAATATATATTGTATGATCAAGTCAGGAACAGGTGTGGTTTTCAATATTAATAGCTATTTACAGACTGTGTGGGGTAACACACAAGAAGTCTAATTCTCCTTTACAGTATTTCGCAACAAGTTGACAGTTGGATAGGCAAACTTAACAAAATATGCAATAATTAAGATAGGTGTGTATGATAGAATAGCAGCGTTAAAATGTACCAGCCATTTACAGACAAAATTTTTCAGGGAGAAGGCGCTTATACAAGTGATGACTCTTATGTGCATAGGAAGTATTTTAATAAAAGGACTTGTGCAAAAACTCCTATTATGTGGGAGCTGACCCTGAATCCCAAGGACACCTTGTTCAGCCACTTTTGACCGTACTTATAACAATGAAATGGGTATAACAAGGCAACAGTACTGCATCGGTGAAGTGGCTGTAGTGTAAGGCTCTTTGAATAAGTAAAATGAGATGAAAAGAGACTTACCTGGCGATTCCTCTCATCCACAATCCGGGTGATCTGGATCTTCTTCCTCCCCATTGCCAAAACAACTTCCTCTAATTGCCGAAGAAGAATATCAGTGGGCCCCAGGTAGTTAAGAGTTCACCAGACAATCCTTAACACATCGTTCCACTGTCAGCTCTGTCACCCCAGTATCAGTTTGGCATGGTGCTGAAAGAGAGAATAATCCCAACACTAGTCAGACATCACAGTATGAACTGGAAAACAAACAATTATATTGAGCAAACACATTTAAATACTTACAAAAATCATATAGTACATGTTCACAAGAGCATCATCTAACAAAATGTCCTAGATTCAAAGACAAAGACGAAACAACAGATATTGTCCTTGATGAACGCTTTCTTTTCCTTCTTTTTTTCGTTTTTTTCATCCTCAATTTGGTATTGTCATTATCCTCTAAATGCAGTATTTGTCACTGCTAATTTAACTCGATGGATTCTCTTCACCTGACATCAAGGATCTTCACTAGTAGGGCATAGAGTGGACCAAGGTTCACTGACCAACCAGCAGGATTTGCTAGTCCAGCGACAAGGATATGATCTCTCACGGGTTTCCAACCACAGACACTTCCAACTGTGTTTGTTGGAATGCACAACCAAGCCAAAAGTACTGCTGCAGGGAGTGAATTAGGATTTTTGCCATAGGAGCATTATTCCCTTTCCTTCTTGACGGCCCATTCTAAGGTCCTTTTGGCCTCAGAAGTCTTTTGCTTTGGAGTTTAATCTGTAACCACTGGATTTACAATAAACACATCAAGAGGAACTCAAGAGCACACTAACTGAGAAAGACAAAGACAAAAACAGTGCATCTACTTCATCACACACCTCGTCTAGCTGGCTCCAAATTCTCTTGAACAGCAACACTCCTTCATGTGGATCAACATGAACACTCAGCCCTGCAGTCTTGAGTGAACTCGTGTCTGCTCTCTGGCTTTCTCCTCCCGTAAGAGAGCCCACCTGCTTTGCTGCGTCCCTCCTCTCCTCAGCCTCAGTGCTTCTGAGCCCCGCCTTCCCCCAGAGCTCCTTAGCTCTTTCCTAATCTCATCTGATCTGGGAGGAGGCAGAGAGTGAGGCGAAGCCAGGCTTTATCCTAACCCTCTCTGGATTATTGCAGCATGTGGATCCCAGAGCTGAGCCACCAAAACCCCCACTGCAGACCCAGTTCACAGGGTTTGGAGAGGGGACAAATGCATTTGTCGTGCACCAATGGAAATTTATTGGTGATTACTTGTGGATTTAAATGACATCTACATTTGCTAAAATATAATGTTATTGAGTGCAAGTCACTTAAGTGTCCCATACAGCAAATAAATGAAGAATTAATAAAATGAAATAGTAAATCCCATACTGATTTAAAATGCATTTAAAGCATAGTTGCTATTTTCTAAGTTCTCTGAGTTCTTCTTACTTTGAGTGATTGTTTAAGGGCTTCCCGTTGAAAATATGCTGTCACTCGTAAATTTCATATTTGTCTTTTTCATGCATGAACATAAAAAGTTACATATAATGGCAATTGATTCGCAAGAGACTGCATCAGCACAGAGCCTCAGCAGACCTCGCCAGGTCAGTTCAGGACACACCCTGTAACAGACAAAGACTCCTTGCATGGGATTTAAAGGTCATGAGGATTTGTCTGTTTAACAATCTGTATAATTTGATACAAATTTTTGAAAAGAAAAAACAAAAATCATATGCACCAATCTCCTCTGCTTGTTAATTCCATGAGAAAGGAGAAAACAAACATTTCTTTCAGAAGGCACTTTGCAGTAGAGAACTGCATTGGGATTGTGACGCAAATAATTTGGGAGGAACTGCAGCATTTACTAGGAGTGAAAATGAGAAAATGAGTTCCCTATGTGTGAGTAATTGATTATCTCGAAATGACCAGTGGTTTATAAAGAATAAACATCTAATGGATGGATCGGACATAAACGTGTCGTCTTACATTACTGTAAACTAGAGCAAACTCAAGCATGTTCGTTGGCGTGGCCATGGTTACAAATACAATGCTCATAATGGTCATACAAGACAATCACTCAGTCAAATGATTTACATGTTTAAACGCAGAGGAGGAGAAGGTAATTTCATTACATTATTACCGACAGGTATGCATTAGAGGACTGCACGGGGATTGGGATCCTGTGGGTCCTGCAGGACCCAACACAAATCTCACAGGAGCAGGCAGTTTAAACGTTGCTGCTGGTGGGAGCAGACACACACATTTCTGGAGCAGGCAGTAATGGACAGAAATCTATGAGAATTAAGAAAGCGGTAACACGCAGTATTGTACTGTGCAACTCTTCCGTAACATGCATGACTTTAGCAATAATTGATTTGATTTGATTGATTGATTGATTTGGCCTGGGCGATAAAATAATAGTGTAATGTACAGGCAATGTCCTCAATAGTAGTAAGAAAATTGTTCAACTATTTGATAGTTTCACTTAATTGCTTTAAATGTTAACCACCATGACAGCATAAAAAAACACACCCTGGCTCATAAACAGCCTATCATATTCCTTGATAATACAACATTTTATACAAGCGACATGCAAACAGCCAATTAATGCATCAAGTTAGTGTCCATGTGTTTAATGTCTACAAATGCACTGTCAATGAAGGTAAATAGGATCAGACCACAGAAAGCGAAATGATCGGGTGACGGTCATCAGATCAGCACCAGGGCAGTGAAGCAGCATGTAGGCCCATCAACCTTAACTTTAGCCTTGAGGTAGAACAGTCATATCTGGACATACAAGCCCTGAAAGTCCCACACACATCACAGCATCAAAATCCTGTGATTGTGTTTGCCATGAAATACAGTACACAGTACCACGAAACTATAAATAATTACATATGTCAACTGAAATGAAACATTTTATTGTGATATATTTTTCAGCTTTGTCGCCAAGCCTTAAATCAAACTGAATAGAAACTGCTGTCTCATCTGTCAGATTTGAAAAGCTGAAATTGGGAGTGACACAAGTATTACTGCTGCTGCCAATGCCAACTACTCCAATGTCACAACTAACACGTTAAGTTTTTTAATTAAATCTAGAAGTTAAAATCTTCAGCTTTCAGTGTGTTCAGTTTTATATATCTAGTAATCAGTCACAATCTGCCTGCTGGTCCCTCCCTTCAGCCACATTCCCACTTCCTTAAACACATTCATTGCCATTCTCATTCTGTCTACCAGATGCCCTCTGACTTTTACTCTTGTCCCAGTCATCTCCCACATCCAGCCACTCCTTCCTGTCCTGCAATAACCCCTTTTCTTCCACTTCCAGCCACTTAACCTTCCCTGGCCACCTGCTCACCTGTTCTACTGTCCCTCCTCAGCCCTGCAGATATTTAACCAGCCCATTGCCACTCATTCTCTGCCAGTCCATCCTAGTTGCATTTTCCTTTATTTTTCTGTATTCAAATTTCCATTATCTGGACCTGTTACCTGTCTGCCAGCCTGTCCGTCTACTTGTGTATGTGCCTGCCTGCCAGTCTCCTGTCTATCTACCTGTACTTGCCAGTAAGCTTTTTTGTCAATAAATCACTGAAGTCCTCCTGCTGCCTTCTCTGTCTGTGTTTGAGTCCTGTCTTTGCTGTCCTACATAACTACCCTTGACAATTAAAGTAATATGTTGTGAAATAGTGTAATGGAGATATAACTTCCTGTATCTTGTTTTAGAATAATGTTTAAAATATAACTATGTTCATTTTTTGGTTGTCAATATCATTTTCTCATTATGTTGATAAAAAAAGGGAAATCAAGATGGTATTACATTTCTTACAAATGTATTTCTTGGTGCATATCAGTAGTACATAAATATCATTTCTAGGCAACAGATTGGCCCCAATACATGACTGTTGCAGTTGTGATTAAGGCTCATTTTCACTGATAATACATATCTACAGTAGTGTCATGCTTTCCTGTGACTGATTTATTATATCTAATGTTACTGAAGAATGGAAGCTCAAATATAGTGTGCATGCAATTCATATAAAATACAAATTTACCAAGTGTTTAGAAACAATTTCCTGTCTTTGCGACAATAAATCTATGTCTCAGGCTGCAGAGTCTGTGGTGCAGCGACGGAGCCTGTTCCACATCTCTTCTACATGTGCTTCCCAGACAAGCTGTCCTGATCAATGCAGATGTAATATGTTACTATGGCAGAAACTCTATCCGGCTGACGTAAAAATCAATGCAACCCATGGGATGAGCCAACACACTACAGAAGCCAGCACTCACACAAGCATCTGCAAGGCTGAGCTATATATCGGAATTTCATCACATCCAAAAGAAAAGTCGCACCTAATCTAATACAAAGAGCAGAAAACATTTGAAAACATTTATGGTAATTCAGGACGGAATCCTCTTGAGTCTCTTTATATTTTGAATAGCTAACCTCTGGCAATTTTCAAGTGTCTTCAGATGATTTATTAAAATGGATATGTAGCATTTTGGAATAACACTATTGATTAGAAAATTTTATAGTGAACTCAAATGATTGAAACACAACCTACTTATGAGTCAGTAATGGTATTTATAGACATTATTTATTATCTGGATATTAAGCTTTTTAGAAAATAATTTCTATTTGTTTTAATTTCCTAAGATCTAAAAAAATTATCAAACATCCATGAAACAACTCTGTAGTTTTCTGAAATATACTTGCTCTGACCTTTGCCTAACTTCAAAATATACCCTCCTGTATCTTTAACAAGAAGTGCTAAGCCCCCCCAAGCAAACCTCACAGCCAAACGCTCTTCTCTTTATCTCACCCATGAAATCCAATTCCTGTGGATCTTTGAAAGCGTGACCATGCTTTGTGAGGCTGTGAAACACACTTTTCCAACGTTGGGCTGTTCAGGATTTTATATGTATAATGCCTATACAATAGCAGAGTGTCACTTACTGTTGTTTTGCGAAATAGAGCCTAAGGATTTCCATATAACGTTTTTGTACACATAAAATATACTGAATGTTGTATCTGACTGCATGAGCAGAAAATAAAATAAATTTCTGATGACTATTAAACGTCGCTGTCAATAACTTTAACGCTTTACCTCATCTCTGAGATAATTACAATTTGAAAAAGTGACTATGCACACTAAGTGACTACATACATGAGCCCAAGGCACAGTGATGGCAGGCTTAAAGGAACAGTTTGAAATTTTAGGAAGTATGCTTATTAGCTTTCTTGCTGAGACTAAGATTAGATGAGTACCACTACAATAACTGTACTGTATGAATCTGTAATGTAAGATGGAACCAGCAGATGGATACCTTAGCTTAGCATAAAGACTGGAAATAAGAGGAAACAGCAAGCCTGGCTCGGTCCAAAGATCACACAATCCATCTTGTTATTACTAAGAGGTTGTCAAGAAGTCACTGTGCAAAGTCAAGACACAGTCCAGCACATACATAATTTAAACATAAAACATGAGAGTAGTATCAATCTTCTCACCAACTCTCAGCATTAAAGCAAATGTCTAAATATTCCTTGAAATGAATTCTGACATTTTAATCAGGTGATGAATTGGTATATTGATAATGACATTGATAATTGACCAATTGTCAATTAATTTACCAGATCCCGAAATAGCCACCATTGCTAGGTATTTGAGCAAGGCATAAAAACTCCATACAACTCCAAAATCCTCAGATGGTCACAGTAGAAGACCATGACCTATGGCTGGTCTGGGCAGTTCTCAGGAAATGTGAAGTTTACTGCGTGGGAGTTTGACACAGGCTGTTGCTGCATAACTGCATGGTGTTCGCTAAAATCTTCCATCAATAAATAAATGTTAAACCATCTGTCTTTTCCTTAAAAAACGAGCAACACCCTAGTCATTTAAATCATTTTGGAATTACTATTACAGATATCAACCAGTGTCTGTCTCAAAATCTCAGCTAGCTCTGTCATTAAAAATACTGTAAACACAGATGAAAGATTAACAAGATGACCAATCCCAATGGTTACCAGTAATGTTCTTTGTGTTCTTGTCAGCACATATATGTTGGGCAGCTTTTTGAGACTTCGAAATGTTCAGACACCCTGACCTTAAGTCACCACATGTTTATGTATTCATTACCACAGAATGATGACGGAAGGGCTGGAAATTGCTAACACACAAAGAAAAACTCCTCCACATTACCAACTTCCTGTTAGCTCTGACAGACTGCTTCCTGATTCATAACCTGTCTGACAATGAAGGAGGGAGAATAAGTTGAATGCCCCCAGCAAACCACCTCCCCAAGAGCTCCATTTCCAACCAAAAGGACCTGGAATGTTAAGTCCCATGAACTACTTTTACTGACTTTCACATGAACTAAAAGGTTCCTTCAGCCTTTCGTGTTTCCACTACGGCCCAAGTCCCGCAAAGAATAAGTAAGGTAGTATGAACGTGAAAACACAGCTGTTTTTACATGTCATTTTGCGTGTCACTATACAAGAACAATGATGATGATGGCTAAAATAAAATGGTGCAAGTCCTCAACCAAAAAGAATTCAGGGCTGCTAGCACTTGTGGAAAACACACTCTGAGCATGGACTTTTTGGAGGGTTCATGTCAAATAATGTCCCCATAACTTAAGTTAGACCCTGGTGCCTGCAGTGGAAATGCAATGAATGAATGTTCCTTGTCAATGGATACACAGCTAATATGAACTCATTGATCAAGGTATAATCTTATTATATAAACTGACTTATAATAAGTTCTGCAAAAGCAGAAAAAAATTTGGTTTCAACCAGCAACCAATGGACAAGAAAACAAAGGATGTGAATATACGTTTTCCCCCAAATGTTAAACAAAACCATCCAACACAGATAACAGAGAGGATACAAACACTTCACTTCCCTCTTATATGCTTCCTTTCTCTACTAAAAACAATGAATGTATGTGATACTAGAAAACTGCTTGAATAGAAGATGGCACTGCTTAGGTTATCATAATAAGCACACTGTGATTGAAGATTCCTGTACATCCTATTTGGATTTTCAATACCTACACACATACTGAGGGGTTTTTCAATCTTCACTAATTGCTAAAGTGTTACCTTTAACACTCTGGCAAATATTCTTCCAATTATTCTTTCGACAATGGTTTGGAAAGTCTTACATCTATCTCCAAATTTACATGTGTGCACACACAGCACCATGCATTTCAACCTTAGCATCCAGCCTGCCAAAGAACATGGCAGGGCCCCTCTAACACTGCCCTGTTGACCTCAATAAACCCCATAAACAGGGTCAACAATAAGTGTAAAAATTGCAAATTCTAAAAAAAGAAACATGAACATCATGAGCACCAATTAAATGTAAAGAGTGTAAAGAATAAACAAATCAAGAGGCACAGAAGGATAGCCATGCTTGGTTTTAAAAACACCAAGTTGTTTTCAGTACAAAGCAGCACAGAGTAATTGGCAACCCTTTCATCCCTCCTCCTCATTAAAGACCATGGGTTCATCTCTAATTGTGTTGACCCCACTGTGACCTGTGCTCCAGTCACTCCAACAGGGAATCAATGAGGCATCAAGCTGATGCTACCCAGCATGCACCACTAGGTAACCCCCCCAATCTTCTGCTACCAGTAGAATAAAGTAACCACTGTCTCCATTATGTGCAAGACTGAACATCATTTTGGTTTGGCAGATTATAGAGCTCATCCTGGTTGTCAGCACGGAAAAAGTCATGGTGAGATTCACGGCCATTTGCTGGAAGATGAAAGAGCTTCTGTTTCATCACTGTTTGGAAAAGTGTTAAGGACTGATGACACAGATCACATCCCTTATTCATGTCCTTAGCTTTGCTCATCTCCTTGCTCTCTTCTGCCTCCCGTTTTTGCTCGATCTTGTCCTTCTTCCTCCAGCAGCTTATTTGCATTGTATCCATCAGCAGGGAGAAGAGAGAGGTTCTCTTGCTCAAGGCATAACGAGGCGGACTGATAGAAGATTCCTCCTCCCCCCTGGCAAGCCCGGACATTCTTTGAAGTTCTAATAAATGGAGTTTTAATAAAAGTTCTTAGGGGAACTTAGACATGGTAAACAGTCAGGCTACGTGGTGAACCTGCCCCTGGAGGGAGATGGAGTGAGATCACCAGGCTTGTTTACTGGCTGAAGTGTTTAACACTTCCCTGTTTAGAGTAGCACTCAATGCACTGAGCCTCCCCACATGCCCAGTTGTGAATATGAGTTTTCTTTGATGTAGGGAAAACGAATGACAATTTATGTAAAAACATAACGGAGTAGCAGCTACTTAAAAGAATGAATGATGAAATTAGCATTTTCTTATGCAAATGATGCTCTAGCACAATAATCTCTGAATAAGCAGAAGTTAATACACATGGTACAACCAGAAACAAAAGCTGCACATGAATCTCCTTGTAAATCTGCTCAATGACAAAACATGAGATTCAGTAAAGTCAGTCTTATAATGTTCCACTTCACCCTTTTCTGTGGTTTACTGAGGAAGGAACATGCCTTTCATGGCAAGACAGGAGCAAGGAAACCAAGTGCTACTGCTGTCTGCTGCCAGGCACGGCAGGAGCGTGGACTGTGATTAATTCATCACCCACAGTCAGACATGCTAGCCTCTGGTATCATGCAGCCTGAGTATCGACGCTGGTCTCTGCTGCTTGGCAGGTCACTGAGCTAATGAGTTTTTGCCTGAAATGTAATAATTAAACTCATCTCCCTCCACCAGCAGCGAAGCCATTTAATGCCAGGCTGAAGGCCAGGCAGATTAGATGGTTTAAACTGTCATCTGCCATACCGCCCAGCTCCCCCGGTCACTTAGAAAACTAAGATGCTGTGTTACTGTGTCAAGTATGAGTCACAATCAGGAGATCAGAGTACAAAGTAGAAAAGTCTATGTGAGAGTTTATATACACATTTAGGTCAAGGCATGACGACAAGGCAATACAAAATGTGTTTTTACCAAAAAAAAAAGATAATAAATGAGTGAATTTGACACTCAACAAGCCCATAGCTTCAGGGCTGCATTCACTGACACCCTATTCTCCAGTGTGCTATACTGTTACTCACAATCTCCCAGCCTAGTAAAAACTCCAAGACAGCAGTCTGCTCATTTAATTACTGGTGCACTGTGATGTCATTTCATTATTGTGTTGCTTTTATGACAGTGGCAGCGGGATAAGATTTTCCTGTCTCAACACAGAGACACTGATGTCATGCCTGCAACACAGATTGAAACGCAAGCTGCCCTGTAAAATATGGCTATGCTTCCTAACTCTCTATTCCTTTCATAAAAAACACTAATTGGTCTTCATATGAACCTTTAATACTGGCACATGTGCATTGCTGCTTTCTGCCACAATCACATGATACTGAGGTGAAAAGATCTTGGACAGAAGTGAGGGGACACTGTCTTGGCTAAATGTCTTGTTTCCAAACTGGAATCATGCAGCATATACAGTATAATATTTATAACAAGCAAAAGAGACTACAGCTCTGCTCTGCCAATAAAATAAAATAAAAAATCCAACCACAACTGCTCCCAAACAATTCCATGTGATCCTCAAACACACTCACATACACAGTATAGTATGAACTCTACTTTGACTGGAGTACCAGGTTTCAGGCCCTTTTGGCATTTGCCTTTCGAGTATTCCTGACCAAAACACTGATACCTAACTACCTCATGGATTCTAATAAGCAGCATATTGTCTTGCAAAATTCCGTATTAAATTAGATGTGAATATTATTCCAAATAGTAAGTAAGTAGTAGTGCAAGTTAAGGTGCAAGCTTTGAAACATAAGAGACACAATGTTCTCCAATGAGAGTGAGCCTGAGAGCAAGCTTCATCAAATTCATCATATGTGTCTATTGTACTAAGATTTCATTTTGCGTTCTGAAAAATCTTGCTGACCTAAATCTTGATAGTGCGGGGTTGTAAAGTGGGAGCTGCTGTTTCTGAGAATGTGTTAAACAGAGAATGTTCATCACCAAAAGGCAGACAGACACAGTTACCTGGCGAACATAGTGGAGCAACTAGAAGTTTGGATTACATTCAACAGATGGCCACAAACGCAACTCCAAATGAATGATGATGTTGCTCTGTGTCTGCTAGACGGGTATATGAAAAACTGTTGGCTAACAAGTTCGCCAATCCAATTATTGCAGGTTTATAAATCAATTCACTATTGGATTCTGGGTCAACTTTTGTTGAATTTTGCAACACTTATTTGATTCCCAACTGCACAGACAGTGTTTTAAATTTACAACAGCTCTGATTCACACCTCTGACTTTTCTCCTTGGTAATGGCAGCTGAGGCTCATGGGTATTGTAGCATTCAGCCGATATGTGTCCTCCATACAAAACAAATGGAAAAAATGATTTCTCTGAAACATAGCTGATGAGTAACATTGAAAATATGAGCAAAAGAAAAGCCTTAAAACTTGAATACAGAATGGAAGAAGCAGTGGATACTCCCACTTCATAACTATAGGCCTATTGCAAGTGTGAAAGCACTCTTGATTGTTAATTGTTTCAATATGAAACAGAGTCATTAAACGTTAGTTCCACTCTTCATTTTTCACCCCAGTCACGTGTGACATCTTACAATGTCCCTGCCATACAGCTGAGAGAAATGCAGCACTACTGCAGGGGAGCACTAGACCAGTTTGGGAACATTTGTCTCTATAAAAAAAGTGCACCTTGACAGCACTGCTAAAGGCTAAGGTGATAGATATATGGACACTACAATACCAACAGAAGCAGAAAGTCAAGCAGTCATACAGTACAGGCACACAGACACCACATGCACCACTGTAGATCTTTGCTTTTCTCCTGCTCTCTGCTCACTGCAGATGAGTTTGCAGAGCCACATACAGTACGTTGCTCACTGAGAAGTATTTCCAGCCTCAGCCCAATCTTTTGATCTAGTAAATGATATTATAATGAATTCTTTAACATTTTTGTTTGTTCCTGCTCTCATTGAAATTCTGTGCTTTCAGCAAAGTAATATCATCCTTTTAATGTTATGAAGAGATGGTAAGTAGATCTGAGGCCTCTATCCTGAGGGTCCTTCATGCAATCTCATATCCCTCCCACCTAACCCCCCACACACACTCACACACTCCAGCACTACCATTGCTCTCTCTGAGATTACTGGGTAAACAGCAGACTCCTTTTCAAGTTGGGATATGTACAGGACAAGTAGAGTTCAGTTGGAGCCATTATACAAGTCTTTCAACATGCATTCACCCTGTATCAATCTCACATCAGTGCTGCATACAGAAGTATCAATATGTGCTCCTTGCAAGTGGCATTTCCAGAGCGTGTCACTAAGGCATTTTACATCAACATTTTAAGTGGTGTGTGAGTGGATTCTGGAGATGAATAACTGACACAATCTCAAGAATACATTTCAAATGGCTGAAATTTTCTATGGTAAGCTGTGGAGCTACTTCTGGAAACTTTTTAGTTTCAGCCTTGAGTTTATAGCGTGACACTCAGGACAACAATTTCTCCTGATCAATAGAAGGGTAAGAAGTGGGTGATTGCAATGTCGATATCAGAGCAGACTCCTTTCAGATTGGGCATGAGGAGTGAAATGAAAGTTTGACAGAAAAGAAGTGCTCAGACCATACTGAGCATACAGACCGACAGTGCACTGTTGCTGGAACAGTTTGAGTTTCTACAGTTTTTCCACCACAGCTCATGTTCTTTGTAATAAAAGGAAACTGCTAGCTTTTAACAGCCATTAGTCAAGCCTACAGTTGTTCTGTGTTTGAGTATCATTTAATAGATCAGTCCTAAAGGCAACAAGTACCGCACACATCTTACCATATAAACTTATTATAATGCAAACTTCCTTTCTTTGATAAAATGTTCCCATGATTTCCCAATTGGTTACAATTTGATAGCAGCTGGTAAAGTTCATCCATCCTGCAAACTGAATCCAGACTCTCGTGGGGAAAAATTATAAAGCTATAGTTATGCATAACTGTGTGCATTTGCTGACTGTTACTTTTCTTTCACTGACTTGCTGGCATGAGAAAATATTACAGCTGGGATCAGGAGGGTCACCTGGGATCGTGGGGTATAATTGCTGAAAGCCACAGGTGAGATCACATTGGGTGCTTCTGCAGGAAAATTAACATGAGCCTGAACAGTCTGGCTGTAAGGCAAGCTGACTTCAAGTTGTATCACCAAATTGGTTCCTCTTATTTTTACTGACACTATGAATTCTTACTGACCTAAATTTAGCACACTCATGATGACACTTTCAATAAAAAAAGAATGCGAGGCCAATACAGGTCAACTGAAAAGAGTTGCAGCAACCAGTGACATCAACCAATGCCACGCCCATATCATTCCGATTTTTTCCTCTGAAAGACAGCAAGTCTGAAAATAACACTACCAGTAAACTAAAGGTATGTGAAGTTGTACAAAATCATATCAAAATTGAGAAAATTAAGCCAGAGATTAGCTGTTATATTTGAGTACATTTGAAGGGCCCTGCTGATTGTGGGGTTGCAATAGTTCTAAAAGTAAGATTGGTTAAAAGGACATTTTCATTTTTTGTAGTAATTTCTGATTGTATTTGTTCTTGTCATCAGCTTTAAGTGAAACATAAACTTAAACAGAGTCTGTGGCAGTTGCTGATGGAACGTGGTACTCAACTCAGCAAAGAGAGTGAGCGTCTTCATGTACAGCCAGCATTAATGAAGTGTTGGCATCATTAAGAACAGTGTCAGGACTCCGAGCAGACCCAAACCACTATCTGGGACCCTGTCTCTGCAAATCAACACAGAGTTTAATTAAGCCAAGCCACACAGCCATTGACCCAACATTACTGTTTAAGTTGGCAGGGCAGAGGGAAACCTATTTGCTGTGAGCAACAAAGGCAGTTTTATATGACTGCAGGCAAGTAGATTGCAAGGCTAATATTTGGAAATTGTTTTATTTGATTTCTGTATTTATTGAGTGTAATTTCTGAGCTCCTCTGCAGCATTTTTAGCATCAAACGTGCGGGTGTGTGGCCCAGTGGTCAGACGGGAGGCAGCCAGAGGTTTGGCTGGTTTGGAAGGCCCAGCTCAGGCCTGATTACTGGGGCGACCCCGCAGGAAGAGTTCTCAAGTCCAATAGATTAGGAGCTCTTCCAAAAACCACAGCAAGAGGAGCACAGAGGAGAGGAGAGAGCATCAACCAAAATCACTGCTACAAGGTATTGCTCAACACAGTAAACATGATTTCAATATTACTTCACTATAAAGACACACATAAAACACATTTCATATTTCCCCTGACCCCTCAACACTCGCTGCAAGTAATTTAAATCAGGAGAAGCAGAGTTGCATAATGCAGTTCTGAACATTTTAGTAAATATTATGTGAAGGACTGGACTAATGGGAGCTGAGCTCACTGTGGCTTATTTCAATTAAGTGGAATTGTGGTTTTCTGCCATTAAAAATCTATGGTTTTGTAACATTAAAACCCAAACGAATAGCTGTGATTATTACTCACAGTCCAGTTTTTTGTTTTGTTTTCATCCAGAATTAGATTCTATTTGTGGGGGTAGCTGACCAGGAGGGAAGGCGCAAATAAATAACTGAACAATATATGCGGCTCCATTGCATCCTTGTGTGTCAAATAACTGCAAACCTTTCATCCCTTTCAGCCATAACAGCGCAAACAGATGCACATCAACATCCAAGCAGTGGCTGGCTTGATCAGGTTTTTACATATGATGGCTCACTTGACTGCAGTTATCCTTTAGTTAAGTTCTTAACTAGCTAGGCTCATTACATTCTTACTAACAACTTATGTGAAGAGTTAGGTCTCAGAGATCGACAGCATTGTGTTAGAAGCATGGACAGGGCAGTTTACCCTATCGCAATTAACTTAAATGCATCAGTATCAACAAGTGTTCTTGATACTAACAGTTCTGGAACTCTGGATTGATTGTTTTTAGGAAATCAGCCAGCTGTCTTCATTGCGGGTAAAAGCCAACATCAATCCTTCCTCCAGCGCATGATCATCTTTTGATACAGAATGTGCACGGAGAGGAGAGTAGGGGCTATTCACAGATGGGTGTGTTGTCAATGTGTTTGTGAGAGAGAGCAAGAGGGAGAGAGAGAGAGAGAGAGAGAAAGAGAGAGCAAGGAGGGGCTGAGTAAATGAATGCATTGCACACAGCTCTAAAATGAACTAAGATTTTACCCATTTTAAACAGTAAAAAAACAGAAAATCAAAAAGAAAAGAAAGAAAAGATATGGCCCAAGTATAGCCAGAAAAGGAGGCGGGATCCATAAAATTGTTTTGGCGTTGACAGACACTAGGGTTGGATTTTGCAAGAACTGTTGCCAAAAATTCAAGAAAGAAAAAAGTGATTCTGTAAGGAGGGATTAAATGTTACCTGAAAGTAGTTGGAACGTCCTCTGGCACCAGGAGGAACTCCTCTTCAACTTCAAACTGGCAGAACGGACACAAGGGAGACAATATAACTGACAGCAGATCCTCCACTAGCTCTGAAATTCTGTAAGAAAAAAAAACATAAGATGTCCTAGTATCTTAACCTCGTCCTTTTTATTTTTTAAGTAAAAAAGAGAAGTTGGCTGGTGAAGTTTGAATTTTAAATTGTTCCATAATCACATCAGTCTGAATGTTAGCATCAGCACAGACAGGTAACAAGCAAGCACATAACAAGCCTCCACAGCAAAAAGAGTCAGCTAAACCTCTCATCCTCTTTGCTGTGTGTGATACAGCATGTCACTGGTTTAGTAAGGCATCGCCACAGCTAATCAAAGTGGATAAGAAATGCATTAGTCCACACAGAAGCAGCCAGCTTGGGCTAAAGCAGGCCATGTAATTGACTAGAAAAAACTAAGTCAGTCAGTCAGTCAGTCACGGAGGACTTGAAATAGCTGCTCAATAAAATACACACACACACTCACAGTGCAGCCTCTATTTCTTCAGCATGTGGTGCAAAAAGAGAAGCCTGTCCTTCAGAAGTGTTGCTATTTCTGTTTACCACAAGGCCCCAAATATTCTATCATTAGGTAAACTAGGAGGGAAAGGAAATACCACTGGGGAACACATGGACTCCATACAGCTGCACAAAGGAACCTAACTGACAGGGTGGACTGTCATGTTACTGGTAACAGGTTTTAGTTCTACAATATCCATGTGGCCATTATGTAAAAGTGTAACACACACGATATTTTCTCAGTTCTTCAAATGAATCATGAGCTTTGCCAAACTTCTATCAAATCCATCAAGCTTTTTACATTTACAATTATAAATAGCCAGCTTTGCGTGTACCTTTAATCTTAAAAGAAAGAAAAAGTAAAACTGAGAATGATGTGTAGTGAGCTGCACTGATAGTGAGCAAAAGCAGCCAACATTCCCACGATGGCTGAATCAAGAAGCCTGTGGCTTGTAGCTGAAACAAGCTATGTAGTGCTTGAGGATGCTGTACCATTGATGGCCACTACGTGTCAACTTTGAAAAATTTTAGTTTGCATATGACATGCATTTAGAAAGCTGCTTCTTTGAAGTTATTTTTTTATTTTGTTTTTCCAAAAGTTCTGTATCTTTTATGCTGTTTTTTTATGTGTTTTTGTGGAATGTTGTCCTTTGCTTTTGTTTTGGTCGACATAAAGACTGGCACATCCTGTTTACTGCCTTTCTCCAGGAAGACCTGGAACAGGTTTTTGAATTTGTGCAAATGTCACAATGGCAACCTTTTGAAGGAAGTGGTTGGATGAATGAGGAGAAAATGAAATGAATGAAAAGACCAAGTGCATTTGATTAAATGGACAGGGTTATTCCCAGAAACGTTTCCATCCAGATTTCATTACTGCATAGTTGAGTTTTGATTGTCATTCTTCAATTCAATAATATCAAACATCCAGCCAACCACTGTAGAGTATGATAACCAGTTTTTGGAGAGTGTCCTGTTTTATTTTGGCAGACAGAGTAACATGTCTATTAATGCATGTTAAAATATTTTTCCACTACGTCATCCACATGCTCATCTTGTTAATGGTGTTTAAATGCAGACTGATGCAGAGATGGCCAAGGGGTGGGTCCCTTTGTGTGACATTCTTCTGTGAATGGGCTGTGCAAACTATCAAGGGAAATTATGTTCATTTAACTGTAAACACTTGAAACATACATCTTAATCAGACTTACAGTAGCCTAATCAGAACATCATGTCCACAATGACACACATGTGCAATGAAATGCATAGCAATATACAGTATGCGCCCGAACTTGAACAAGTGTATGTCAATTGGCCACCTTTAAAATTTAATGCTTTTTAAACTTCAGAAAACATGATGGGTTTTTACTCTTAATGCCGGATTACTAACTTATAGCCCTAAATGAATATATGCCTATGGGCCTTGAAGACATTTCAGCCTTTAGCTGAAATATGTTATGGAGTCAGGCCTCCAGCAAGATTATCCATCACTCTGCAGCAGAAACGCTAATAGGTGTTAGCAGTGCCTTGAAACTTATTTGTGACATCTCTCAACTAATGAGAGGAAACTATTTGTTGTAAACCTGCAATGAAAATATTTGGTCACTTGGGGGCAGCAGAAACGAACTGTAAACAACATTGGCATATCATCATCATTTAAGGTGACAAGGCTAATGTTAACAAATATAGGGCTATTTACAGCAAAATTAGCTTTCATTTGAAATCTTGTTTTTGGCCACCTTATAAATCATTTTAGCTCCATCTTTGGTCTCCATGAGTGCTTTGGGCTAAATGCTCAAGTCAGCATGCTAACATGCTCACAGGCTAAGTTCATAATCACAGACTGGCAGAGAAATCAAGATATTTTAAACTGTACAATGAAGTGAATAATCTGGATCAAAGGTATTTACAGTTACATACAATAAGTGTCAATGGGAAACAACAAAAAAGCACAAATGTGTTAAGCCTTGCTGTGTTATTGGTCCATGACAGAAACCCATTATCTTTAATGCCATTCACACGATAACACTAAAAGAAGAGGAACATCAACACATCACACTGCACCGCAACAAAATGAAAGCATATGTGCTCCACACTACACAGTATCCAGGATATCTAAGCCCGATAATAGATAACTGACTCGAGATGGGAGACCTCTTTCATCCCATATGCTCCCTGTGGTCTCAGCAGTCTGACAGGGTGACAGTGTAACCATGACCTGATTACCTGTCCCCTGAAGCCTGTAATCACTAAAGCCAGCAGACAGCCACTGTCAGTCCACTGACAGGGAGGATAATTGAAGGTGATGCTACATGCTGCTAGCCCCTCTAATGAAATATGAAAACAAAGAGCAGGGACAAGGCAGCAGGGCACCAAAGAGGCCTGAGCTCCAGAGCAGGACATTTTCTATCTATTCATCAGCCACTTTTCATTTTACCTGTAAATCACACGTTTAAAATACTGGTCTGTGTGGAATGATGATCTGTGGATTAAACTCTCTGACAAGCCGACACAAAAGCTTTTTGAGCGACTGGTCTTTTCCACAGATGTCCCCATTAGGCACTATGTAGCTTCAACACAGAAGTCCACATCAGCCTTAAGTCTCAGGTTTTCCTATTACTCATGTTCATGAAAGACAAAAGGGAGTTTTGATGTTAGTTTAGTGATAAAATGCGGAGTGCCCCAACCTGCTAAAATCTACCATGGCTGAACTAACACCAGGAACCCACACAAGTGTTTTACAAATTAACCATGTACACTAAAGTTCAAAACTCAAAATTTGTGCCAACAGGAAGGAGCATTAAGACATACACATTTTTTCAAGCACTCTTCTGGTCCTTTTAATGCTGTCCATTAAAAGGTTTTAATAGGTTTTATTATTGGTCGCTGTAATTTGTCGTCCTGTCAATACTGACCACAAAGAGGTCCAATTTTATACAATCATGTGTTTTACAAAGTGTGAACCTCTCTCCATCCTTGCTTGTGAATGAATGATTCTTTCCAGGATTAACCTTTCATGCCCAATCATGATACTATCTCCTGTTAACAATGAACCTGTTTACCTGTGGACTGATCCAAACAGGTGTTTAGGGATCAGTACACAAGTTGCACAGTCTTTTGTTGCTCCCATCCCAACTTGTTTGAAACTTGCTGCTGCCATTAAATTCAGAATAAGCAGATAATTACAAATATCAATATAGTTGATGAGGTCAAACATGAACTATATTGTTTTTGCACTGAGTCAAAACTGATGAACAAATAATCACATTTTGGTTTAATTCATGTTTTACACAGCATCCTAACTGTTTTGGAATCAGGTTGTAAGAGATGGGGGACAAATCCACAGTCCTTGTGTGTGCATATATGCAAAGTCCATTTCAAAGTTCAGCTGAAGATAATATTAGTGTTCAACAGTCTGACTTAGACAATCAAGTAGGTAGCTTCAAAGCTGCAGTCTTTTCAGTATATGTAAGCTTTAGCTGATCTTATTTTTACACAGAATGAGGACTGTGAATGTGTCGCTTACAGTGAAATCACTTTAGGCAGGAGTCCCTTTTTGCCGTCAGTATGGACAAGAGAAACAGTTACAGAACCCACAACCCTTTCAATGTCAGCACGTAAGTCTCATGTTTGATAGATTTGAAAAAAATTAAAATGTTCACCATCTGTGACATCTGACCAAACTACTGCTGGTAATAACAAACTGTAGTTACTCCCCCACTTTACACTGATTGTGACTCTTTATACACTGCAGGACATGAAGATGATATTGTGTGTTGGATGTATGACTTATCCCACTTATCCTTCTCATTCTGCCTCAATGGGTGATTTCCTATAGGATGTCTAGTCTTTCAGGTTGGTAATTTTGTCACATCTGATAACATTATCAAGTGAATGTCTTTAAATCCTCACACCTGCAGCACTTCATGCTCAGCCGTGTGACATAAGTTAAAGCTGTGTGGCTCCAGCAGCTCAGACTTCAGTTACATTAATGTATTTAACACTATGGAGTCTCAGTATGGAGACATTCCTGCAGGCACTTTCAATATGACTGTGCTGCTGTCATGTACATGTCGGTGTTATGCTCCTCCAACAGCAGCCCTTATGGTATCAGTCTAAGAAATCATTATAGAAATACTATACACTTTGTTTTGGAGCCAGCTTTTACATTAACAAAGGCAGGATGTTGAAGTATCCCGAGGAGAAAACGGTGAAACTAGCTAACCGGCTAAAAGCGCTAAAGTTAGCTTTAATGTTTTTACAGCGTTGCGGACTGAATCAAAGTTTTTTAAATCTCTTCATCACACTTCGGCTTATCACAACATGTACACATGCAACGTCAATGCCACGAAATCACGACAAATGTAACAGTTGTACATTGAGTCGTACAGAGTGATTTGTTGTCATTATTTGTTCAGGAAACTAACGGACCAGTGTACAGTCAGTTAACGTGAATATGGCTCCAACATGAAGGCTGCCTCCCTGTCAGTCTCTAGAGGAGACACACACACACACACACACAGTAAACACACACTTTCTCACACACACAAAGACAGAGCGCTTCTTACCTCTCTGTCCTCCAGGTGTTTCTCTAAATACGGACAGTTTTCTATCAAAGTGTCTCCAGCAGCACAAACACAGACTGCTCCTCGTCGGTTATGTTTAGGTAACTGACAAACTCCCAGCAGCTCGAGCTTTGGCTCCTCCCTCTACAGTGTGTGTATGTGTGTGTGTGTGTGTGTGTGTGTGTCATCCTACCTACACTATGACTGTTTATAATGTGCATGCATGTGTGTGTTTATGTATATTATAGTGTAGTAAGTCAGTGTGTGCACTTTTTAAAATCAGTATTAATATTACTTTCTTTTTTTTAATGTCTCAGCTGAAATGTCTCACATGCTGCAGTTGATGGTGAATTAACACTACAGTGTATAAAGAACAGAGTAAATTGGGATCATCATATTAAAAAAAAAAATCCCAGCAGACCATTCAGCTCAGCATGTCAGCCTCAACACAAGTATAAGAACTGATCCATTGATATTTTAATTTAGCCCTGGCCTGAAGGAAGAGGAAGAAGAAGGAAGCTTGTGACTGAAAGGTCACAGGTTCAAGTTTCTGAACAAATTGAAAACATCCCTCAGACAACAACACTTCTGATAAAACACCACTGTTTGATTTTTCAGGGTTATCTCATAAAGTGATGTACCTGTTAATGGAGGAAGTTTAAATTCACTGAGGTTTTATAGTGAAACCACGTGGCATTTTTGTGCTGTCAGTCATTCAGGAGTTGGTGTTATGTGTGAGAAATCTATGTCACATTGGAATAAATCTCATAAAGGGCAATATTTTTTTTATATTGGACTGCTCAAGGGCACAATGAACTATCCATATGTGAGCAGTTCATATCACTGGTGTCCCCATGTTCAAATAAAGTGCCCTCTTGGATGCCCTTGTGGTAGATAAAAATGAGAATGAGCCCTCAACAGTGGCCCAGTGTGCAAGAAAATGTGATAAAGTGCACTGTAGGGTGGAGGAAAACCCATATAGGCTTCACTATATGGTAATATTAGTTGACCTCTATGTGATTCTAAATGGTTAAATAGTTAATAGTTACCGTTTGGTTTTATAACAGAGGTGTAGCAGTTACACCTAAAACCTGAGTCTCATAGTAAAACAATTTTAATATTCACCAGGGTTTGGAACTGTTTCACCATAAAATGCATGACGACTTTCTCCATGCTGGAGCCTCACTGCATGCAGCTGCTGCCCTTTTGATTTTTTCATTTTTTTCACCCCTGCCCCTCTGTCACTGATTCACATGATTATTATTTATTAGCACCCCATCCAGGATAGTTATGAATGCTCTGATCGTTTCCCTCATGTCGCTTGTACTAACAAACTTTAATATTTTCAGACAAAAGGCAGATATCATTACAGAAGAGAAACAGAAACCTTTGAGCAGTGATAATCTAACACTCAGTGCTGTTTTGTTTCAAGCATCTTGACACCTTGTCCGTGTTCTGGTTTTTGCACATACCTTTCTTTGATTTCAATTTCTTTGAAGGTAAAATTTTCAAACACATTTCAGTCCCTCCATCATTGGGATGTCCCACTGGTGCCATCATGTGTCTTCAAGTCAGATGACAGCTAAGGAGTGACAGAGATTTCTCCCTAAACTCCAGATGTTACAGAGGTGAATCAAACCACTAGTCGTGTTAGTTGCACTCTTTCTTTTCTTATTCTAGAGGCTAGAATGCTGTTTTCTTGTAAATGGATCACACAGTGAAACTCAGCATTGTGTTACGAGTTTTAGTGTGTGTGTGTGTGTGTGTGTGTGTGTGTATTTGACTCTGTCTCCCCCTGCAGGATGGCATCAGAGTGACAGCTGCCCTTCCTTTGCCTGGTCATGGTCCTTCTTCAGCAGGATCAGCTGTGTTGGGAAACATTAACTGTAAACTGGTACTGACAGGATAGACAGTTAAACTTTCATCTGATTAGGTGATGGTCACCCTCTAAACATTTTTTCTAGGGTAAATTATTCTTTGACTCAAAGAACTTTAAGATATTTGAAGCATTGTAATGTTATTTAATGTTATTATATTAGAATTAAAGTGAGACTTTGTTTCGCTACAGATGATGCTGTGGGGCATGAAGATTAATCAGGCAGACTTTTCAAGCATTAGCTTCAAAGTAACACAGATTTGAGATTAAATCATTTAAAATTTAACAAACTTTACAATTGTTAAAATTTAGTTTGACACTCAAGACCTTTAGATTGGTCAGATTCAAAGAGGTGGTGAGCTTGAAACCAACTCTAACTTAGTGTACTACTACTTGCTGCAGCTCTTTTCTTATGCAAGATAGAAACAAATCAATCCTGAAATAAACACAAAAAAGGATATTTAAGATATGATATGGAACATAAAGTTTTCTGATCATCTGTGCAGTGTCTATTTGTCTCCTCCATATCCCAGTCTCTGACATTTTTGCACTGAGCAGCAGGTTTTATAAATATTGAGCTGAATGCAGGTCCAAACCACCTTTATGATTCAATATTTAGCAACTTAGATATGTTTCAGTTTTACTAGAAGTCCATAGGATTTTTATACTATTCATAGACAGAATGGCAGTATGGCAGGAACCAACATGACTGATATTATGCAATATTTTGTAAGTTTACAATAATTTTCATCTGTATAACCTTCATTAATGTGTGATTCAAAATGAAAAATCTCTGGTGAATGATTGGTGGTAAACATGGCTCTGTCAGTCCCTGTCCATGTTTGTACTCTCTAAATTCTGGTGTGTTCTTCTGAACTTCATGCATGTTTCATCAATGTTATATATAAAAAACTAGACTATAAGGCAAGTTATTTTTCACCTTCTGCCTTGGCTTGAGTGCGAAGCGATCATTAGATTAACTCTTAACACGCTTCTTTTAAAAGTGAGTCATTCCTTTATATTTTCATGTGTAAGGATTATGTCTTAATATGTATTCTGTGTATCCCCATCCTCGTTATCACGAGTGGAAGGTGAGGAGATGGAGAGCAGAGAGATAAAGGAGGGATTGAAAGAGCAGGCAGGGGACAAGCCCTCACCATGAAACACAATAGCTGCAGCTGAAAGGAATGTCATGCCTTAATGGGATTTCACAGCAGAAAACCCTCTTCCTCATAACACACTGGCTGGAGTTGATGCCCGCCTGTGTGAAATTCTCTTTTAAAAGACAGCTGCAGTAGCGAAATGATGCACCAGAAAATTTACTGACTTTACAAAAGTCTTGAGCATTAGCCACCGTCACGCCTTCTACCAGCATTTACTAATGGTTTCAGTGGGAAAGAGGAAAAAGAACAGGTTAATAGGCAAACCTATAACCTGTAAGAATCAGCAGTGAGCACCACTAAGCTTTAATTCTAACACAGAAAGCTAATAATGTGTTGGATGATTTTTAGACACTTTTTAAATCCAAATTACAGGGGTGACAAGGAAAAAAAGAAATGTATAATTGGCTACAGTGACAGCAAGAAGTGTAACTGAAACTTACAAATTTCCATCTTTTATTACCTTTCAGATTGTGTTACACTAGTTTTATTTCCCATATAAAATTCTTCAGTATGATAAAATGCATTAGTTGTTTGAAAACGTATCGCTTTCGAAGCCCATATTTACACAACAGATCGAAAGTTCACATGTAGTAGTTTTCAAAGTGGCAGCGAGCAAAGACATAGAAAATCAATAAATAATAACTTTAAATAAAGAACACATGACAGATCTCATCCACTCCTTCGAAAAACCTTCTGAAAGAACATTGGCCATTTGAACAATCTACTTGTTTCAGTACACACAAGAGATAAAGACATCACTATTTACACAACATTAACAACATTCCTGCATTAATTAAACCACATCTCTGCTGCTCAGTTACATCTGATTCAAGTAGTCCAGATTAAAATATTGTTTAACATTTGGTTGTGTTAATGAACATCTAGTGTACTGTTACAGCCATTGCTGTGTAGTGATGATGTGGTGTCACAGGGTCTCTGCAGTTCAGGTGTTCACAGTGTTGGCAGCAGTCAGGAGTAAGGAGAACAGAGAGTCTGGTCTTTGCTTCAGCACATCTGGATTGCCTAACTCTGCCGCCTGTCGGACAGAATACTTACTGTGAGAACAGGTTGAGGATGACACAACCTTTATCTTTGTGTGTTTGCATTCGTTTATTACCTCTCCGTTGTCCATGACCAGAATACGATCTGCGTGCATCACTGTGTTGATGCGATGGGCGATGGTGAGCATGGTGCAGTCCTGGAAGGCTTCTTTGATGGTGTGCTGGATCAAGGTGTCTGTCTCTGCATCGATGGATGCCGTTGCCTCATCCAAAAGAATGATCTGTTAGACGACAGCAGCAATAGTTAATGTAGGTGAAGAGATTGGCTGGAAAGGGGGTGAGTTAAGATGATAGGCTAGAGAGGATGTGCGGAGAAATTAGGTGCACCTGCACTGACTGGCATGTAAAAGTGAACAATACAATGAGCATAATGATAATATGAGGAATGCGTAGTAAGCAAACAGACATACTGTGCAAAGATACCGGTCGTGGTGAGGTAATTGTAAAATGTGACTGGAGAGATCATAAGCAGTTACACAGCTTGATTGGTGTTGCAACACATAAATATATGATATGTGTCAGTAGTAATCCAGTGGATTTAGAAAGTGTGCAAACTAAAAATAATCAGAAGAGGCATGTACATGTACAAACCTTGGAGTTGCGAAGTAGTGCCCTCGCCATACACATCAGTTGCCTTTCTCCCACAGAGAAGTTTTCTCCATTCTCTAACACATGTGACTGCAGTTTCTCGTCCAGTTTGGAGATCTGAGGAAACAATTAAAAGAAGAGTTTAACATTTTGGGAAATGCACTTATTTGCTTAATTACTTAATTTGTTACTTACTACAGATTTGAACCTCTTTCATATCTCTCCTCCCCCACATTTCAACAGGAAAGTCCTCTACATTATTGTCAGAATTATAGTTACTTGTAACTTATATAATTACAAATAAAATATTTGATGAAAGTAGGACTTGTTGTTCTGGATTGAACAAACCCAACAGGGTTTGACAATATAAATTCTTAACACTTACAAGGTTCATTCTTCTGCTCGGAGTACTTGTATTTTAATACTTTAAGCACACGACACTGATAATACTTCAATAAAGGATCTTGCTCCATCAGTGCTAGAGTTAATATTCATTTTGAAAATGAGGGTACCATAACTCTGCTACACCACTAAGACAGCTACAACAACCAGCGCCACTGCTGCAACTATTATTTGAAAACTGAAGAATCCAGGTAACAGTACAATTCAAGATATGAATCATAAACTTTTGTGTCTGTCGATTGTGATTAAATGACTGTACAGTCAATGTTATACTGTATGTATATATTGTGCCAACATACTGAGTCCTTCATGTAGGTCTTATCAAGCGCCGCCCAGATCTCTTCATCGGTGTAGCTATCAAAGGGGTCGAGGTTGTACCTATAGGCAAACACAGACATTATCACCATTATGTAAGCAGTGACTAACCCACCACAGTCAGACTAGTATGTGTAAACATAAAGTTCTGTGAAGCCGGGGGCTGGCAAAGGTTACCTGACAGTGCCGACAAATAGCACAGGATCCTGGGGGATGATGGACAATTTGCTGCGCAGATCATGCAGACCAATGGTCATAATGTCGACTCCATCTATCAGGATGGTTCCTGCAGCCGGCTCCACCAGCCGGAACAGAGCCACGCCTAAAGAGGACTTCCCTGCACACACAAAGCATATATTACATATGAATAGTAACCATAATGGTTTATAGAGGCTTATATTTACACATTTGAATCTAAAGATGCTGCTGCAAACCAGGGCCGTCAACATCTGTATTCTATAAGACACATTATAATCAATAGAGACTACAGGTTTAGTGATTTACTGTACTGCATGTCTGTTTCTTATGTAATATGAAAGATTCAACTAATCGCTCTCACCCTGTGGTTGAATATCAGACTGTAACTATTGTCTTGATACAACCCCAACTGCAAAAATGTTGGGACGCTGTATAAAGTGTTAATAAAAACAGGCTTTGGTGGTTTGCAAATTGTATTGGGGGCTGAATTGGGGTTATATGTTAAAGCCACATACAATTGTGTGTATTCAGGGCTGTTCAACAATCAACTCTGTTATAATTAATAAAAGTTTCTTCAATCAATCAGTAAATCTCAATATGTTCCAAAACTGCCCACTTACACTTGACTCCACATATACCTAGGATAAGTGTCTTACCAGAGCCTGTCCTTCCCACAATGCCCAGCTTCTCTCCAGGTTGAATGGAGAAATCGAGTCTGTTCAGGACAATGGGTGTATTCTCCCTGTACCTCATCTTATAGGCCTGGAAGGTAATGGCTCCTCCCTTTGGCCAGTTCTCTGGGATTTCAGCTTCCTTTATGTGTCTGGGGGCCTCAGACTTACAATCCTGTACACAATAAATAACAACTCATTTGAGTGAGTGGATAGGAGGGGCTTCAGAAGATAATTCACTACATAGTGGAAGTCTTTGGTCTTGTTGGTAAAAAGTACAAATAGTTTAAGCAGGCCTCTTGAAAAGTTGGACAACTACTACTCTTGGTCTCAAGTAGACCAGGAATAGGTAGTAGTCAGGCAACCTGTGTCATTATTTTTCTGAGACAGAGACATCTAAAGCCAAATTTGATCTGGTCTGGAGTCTCACCGTGATGTACTCTTGCAGCCGCTCCACCGAGTTGAACCTCGCCTCCACCTCTGTGGCCTGCCTCACTACGTACTGAAGCATGCCTGTCAACTGGACAACACAAGAACAGTCTGTAAACACACATGTTGCAGTTGTTTCCAAAGTGGCTTTAGACAGTTCATTCACTTGCTTTCCAAATTTACCTGTATGGTGTAGGACATTGCCAGGCCTTTCATAGCCGGATTGATGATTTCATCACTGGTGAGCACTACGAACAGAGCCACCATCAAGGACATGGCTGCAGCCAAAGAGTCCAGACAGAAGGAGAGCCAACGTGTCCCAGAGTGAAACAGTAAATAGTGGTTGGAGTTGATGTCATTCAGTAATTTGAACCTACAACATGAAACAGGACAGGCCAGGGATTGTAAATATACCACCTTAACATCATGGTCAATAAACAGTGCAGACCAGGATCAGAGAACTGATGACTAACACACTACCTGCATTGCACAAAAAGCAGAGACAAATTAAAAAGAGAGTGTATATTCTCAGCAAGTCAGATCAGCAAACAAAAAGCAAAAATATTAAGTATTCTATGTTCAGGAACACTTACAGTTTTATGTGGCTGTCTCTTGTGTTGTAGGCATGGATGGTGCTGAGGCCCTGTACGGTAGAGGTGGTGAGAGAGATGCAGGGAGAGCGACTGACGTTCTCCATTCTTTTCATCTGACGGATACTCCTCTGGAATATACTGTAGAACATTCACAACTGATATTCAGTATTCCCTCTTCCTTATATTATTATATTCTTGTAAATTGATGAGCTCCATCGTTTAAGGCATGCGAGGAACAACTTCAGTGAAGATCTAAATCTTGCAAATTACATGAATGTAACTAAGTGCGTAATCAATACCACTGAGAACGATACCAGACCATGAATTTGCTGCTACTTTTCCAACAGTGTCTGCAGAAATAAATCTAGTTTATCATGTTTAGACTTAACTGGTATTGACTCACAAGAGAATGACGGCGAACAAAACTCCTACAACAACAACAGCTATCAGCATGAAGGGGAAGACAGCCGAGATGATGATAATGGTACAGGCGAGCATCAAGCTGAACTGCAGGAAAGGGTCCATGTGGAGGGGAAGCACAGTGTCCACCTCCTCTTGATCTTTGGAGAAGCGGTTGAGAATGCGTCCAGTCGGCGTCGTGTCGAAGAAACTCATGGGACTGGCGAGAATCTAAGCAAGGAAAAGAAAAGCATCTTCATTACCAGGGGCTCATTGGCAGCTACGACATGTTACTGTGGCTTCTACCAGATCTGAAAGAAGTCCTGATTTTTAAACACCAAACACATTATGAGATGGTTAGACTTTGGTTAGAATTTTAAAGGATCACATATTCAGTTTACCTGTGATGCATAAACATGGTTATGTTTGATTAAAATTGCATAGTGTGAATGTTTGATGGTATATAAAAGGCCAAGGTTCAGCCATTGCACATTACATTCTTGAACATGGTGTTGTGGTATCTGCACGCAGCATTCAAGGTGACCCCAGTGTAGATGAAGCATTTTAGGATGGCGAGTACCACCATGATGATCACCATCACGCCGTAAATAAGCTGGTAGAAGTGCAGGCGTGGGTTTTGTGAGACGTCTGCCTCGCTTGAAGTCTTATTGACCGGGGGGAAAAAAAACAGAGAAAATACATGATTTTTATATTATTGTGAATATTGTCACCATATAGTGCAGTGGAATTGCAGGCTGTGTACAGAGAACTAATCACTGCTCTCAGGCTCTCCTACAAAGAATCACAAACTCACTAAGAACACATTCACATTTCAACTAGGGCTGTTGATAAGTGTGCGTGAGTGTCTGAGAAAAAGATATGGTTCTTACCCCATTACCATGGCCCAGCCAGTAGCTGAGCCACCAGTTGCTGAAGGCTGTGGACCCAATCATTAGAACGATGTTCAAGATGGCAAGGAAGGAGAAGAAGTAGCCTGCAGGAACAAAGTCACACCAAACATCATCGACCGGGCATGTGTGAATTCATCATTGTTTAGAATCTTGCCATTGTATATATGCATGCATGTGTGTGTGTGCTGTATCAGACCTCCAGCCTTGCAGTACTGCTGGTAGACTCTCCAGGAGACAGCACCTTCTGTGGAAGACTCCTGGCTGACCAGCTGATCACCACCAGCAGCTGAAAGGGAAAAGGATTTCATAGGCTCATAGTACAATTAGAGCAAGCTCCATTTGATCAGCCTGTGTCCTGACTGACTGGATTGTGTTGCCATAGAACAACAATATCAAACAATACAGGCGTAAATGTAGCCAAAATTAAAATAAATTAAATGTAGCTAAAATCAAATTTCAATTTTGAAGATCCAATCACCCAGGCACATGCTGGATTCACAATAGTGTAAAAGCAATGTGTCTCAATTCACACAACTACAGAAGTATCACAAATATGTTATTTTGGATTTTTGGAATTCAGTTCCACTGCAATATTTTTATTCTTTCTATACTCGTTTATATATACTATACTAGTTTAGAATATAAACTTAGATGTGTGTTGATGTGTCGTGTTGGAAGGCAAAAGTGTTACAGTTAAGAGCCACAGTCAAAGCAGAGGAAAAAGCTGACCATCAAAAAAGAGTGAAAGATGTGATTAAGCTTTAAATATGGGGATAACGACACACATTTTCTCCTCCGACATGTCTTTCTCCTACATGTTGTAAACACGTACAGTGACTGAAATTGTTTTGTAGAGGATGAAAATAAAGATCTTGAGAGAGAATTTCAAACCTTTCGTATGTTTATCACCTCCCCACCTGGCCAATCACTGTGGTGAGTGGGTGTGACTGTTGTGTTATTGATATGGAAAACTACAGAAATTGCGCTGTGATTTCATTGGCAGAAAGGTGAAGGGGGAAGATGGTTCCAGAGGTCTTTGACCATACAACAATCATTTCTGCTGACACATACTGGTTGCTTAACTTAGATTTTAGATTTAGACTTACGTTTCTGGTCATCTTTCATTCCATCATCCTTCTCATCCGACATGTCAAATGCTGAAAGGAAGCACAAATGGTCGGGGGAAATATAAATAAATGCCCAAATATTACAAAAATCATAGTATATTGTCAGTCAGAATTGTAGTTTTGCTTTGTGCTTATTTATCTTGTACTTAAAATCATATATTTTTAATGAGTCAGTGTCCCTTTGTTAACACATTGGAATGCGAGTGCTACCTTTTACCTACTCCTGGTCATATATTGGCTCGTTTACAACCCCACATAGTTCGGATGACACTTTGCTCCAAAGACAATTAAGGAGTAAGCAACATGTTACAGGCCATCTCTCACTATCTTTATATATATCTTTATATTCAAGAAAAGTGTGTGAAGGAGTGTTATCGCAGGTCTTTTCTTCCTGCGGCTGTCAGACTGCACAACCAGCACTGCTCCCAACAGACCATACATTATGTCTCTACATCTGTGCAATACTCATTTTTTATGTCTGCGTATTTATTCTGGATTCCATCCACTGTGCAATATTTCATATTTTATTTGCTATGCGATGTTTTACTCAATGTGCAATATCTCATTTTATTCTTAAGTCAATGTCCTGACAATATTTCATATTTCATATTTCATTCCATTCCAGTCAATGTGCAATATTTTGGACTTGGTATGTAATATTTCATATCTCATATTTAAACCAATAATGCAAGTCTCGTGTGAATTTCTCACGTAAATTTCTGAATATCTTCTTTTTAGCCTGTTTAAATTGCTTACTTTTTCACTATTTAGCTGCTTCTATTCCCTTAGCTGCTGACCATTGTGAATTTCCCCACTATGGTACGAATAAAGGTTTATCTGATCTTATCTTATCTTATTTTCCAGTTAGGGACAATAAAGTCTGTCTATCTATGTCTATGTAATTGCTTTAGGGATCCATTTGCACTGGTTACTGCAGAATGTGGAACACTTTTTACTGATGTGTCCTTGTACGAAACTCCATAGTGAACTCCAGCCTCCATCCAAACATTTTAAGTGCTCTAATTATAAATTGAGGCATCATAAAATATCCTAAATAATTTTTTTTCTTTTCACAAACATTCCAGCTTTCCATACCTGGGTTCACTATCCCACTGTCTGCGCGATCTCTAAGCTCAACCTCCCTCAGCTCTGTAGTGTCTTCAGGTGGCACTTCATCGTCCTCTGTTTGAGTCTGTAAACCATAAGTAAAAACAGTTATGCTGCAGAAAATAAGTCATTTCCATTTCGCTATATATAAAATCATTAACTTGTGCCCTTATGGATAACACGTTCCTGTTCCGATAACAACTCAAATTATATGACAAATTGTTGTTTGCTTTAGTCAGCCTCTCTTTTTTTATTGTTTTTGAGATTGTAAAATAATAAAGAACTGGTTAAAAAGCTTTTACAGCTACAAAAGCAATAAGGTGAGATGCAAGGTGAGCACAGCAGAATAAGTAAATAAATACAGTATATCTGAGTTTTGTAATGTTTTACTTTGGCCTGTTCCATTTGGTAGTTGCTGATGAGCTGTGCATAGCGTCCATTGGCTTTCATCAGGGCCTGGTGGTCTCCAGCCTCCCGCACCTCGCCATCCTCCAGAAGCAAAATGTCATCACAGAACTCCAGGTACTGACAGACACATACAACCATGTCAACAAAACCATCCCAGTCCCGTGGGCAGAGGTCTAACTAACACGGTCTGAACAGCAGTCACAGAGTCCACATACATTTATGGCATTTGGCAGAGATTCTTAAATAAAATGACTTACATAACAGCTCATAATTTACGATTACGATAATACCAATGACACCAGACAACATTTCCTGTTGTGTGATTTGTTTTTACTTTAAGGTTTACCACAAGAGGATGACATCTTGTAATCTGAAACGATTTTTAAACATGTTACTATGAACGGTGAAATTTAAATAGACTGTACTAAAAGTATAAATGAGCAAATTTAATTCATAAAAGTAATATTACATAACAAGCTGTTTAGGATTTACTATCGGCTAAACAATAAAACTGCATTCATCTTCCCACCTGCAGCTGATGTGTAACCAGTATGACAGATTTCCCCTGGAGTTCCTTCTTAATGCATTCTTCAAAAATGTGTTTCCCCACGTGGGCGTCGACAGCAGATAGTGGATCATCGAGGAGGTAGATGTCCTTATTGGAGTAGACAGCTCTTGCCAGGCTGACTCTCTGCTTCTGCCCGCCTGACAGATTCAGCCCTCGCTCTCCAATCTGACAACAAAACAGCAGAAAGCAACTAAGATCCCTGGCTACAGGGTTTCAAAATCAACTGTTTACCTTTACTGATTTACAACAACGTACAATAAATGAAGATAGAATACATCTTTGCAAAAAAAAAAAAAAGGGGGGGGGGGGGGGAACCATACTCATAACTTCAAATGACCTCAGAAACATCAGTCAGAGTTGGACTTCAACCCAACCATGCAGATTTGATAATGGCAAACTGCCTATATCAGCAGGCCTGGTATTCAACTTTTAATAATTTAGCTGTGACTCAGAAATCAACAATACAATTGATGTTTTGCAATACTACTAATAATACTACTTCTATCTCTCTGAACATCTAGTTTTATCACTTTCATGGAAGTAACATAGATGACATGTTTAATTGACTTTAATTAACCAACATACACTGTTTAAATGGACTTCAAGAAAGAAAAAACAATACTGTGACTTGGCCACAGCAAGTGTTTGAATGGTTGTAAGCCAATGATCAAGCCTGAAGTAAAAAACTTCATCCTTTCTTTCAATTGCCTTGGAGTTCAAAACCACCAAGTGTTTGTACAAGACATTAACTGCTGTTCATGAAAAAACACTTATAGGAAATCTTATGAGTAACTGATGGTATTGAGCAGTTAGCTCAAGTGATGAGTTTCTGAATTACTTAATGAAGCTAACTAAGGTTAGTAAAGCTTCTGAATTATGGAGAATCTTTGATTTTGACAAAAAGGTGGTGGTTTCAAATTGTAACTTGTAAGTATTACAACTACTACTAATGTAAAACCTTATCTCCCCAAAGTCAGGATGATTAGGCCATATCTGCAAAGGAATTCAAGTTTGACACAGATAAGTGCTGCAGACCACAGACAGGCTAGCAGTCCTTTTCAGCAATGAATTTTTCATTTTCTGAGTCCAAATGCTGAGCATGCTTAGCATCTTAGTACATATCAGGTGGTGCTAGTATCCAAAGTTCCACTACACAATAATTTACATGGATAAAAACATTCAGATTGGAAAGTTAAGAATGCAGTGGAGAGCTCCTACCTCAGTTTGATCACCATATGGGAGGATGTTTAGGTCAGCTCTGAGGCTACAGACATCCACCACTCTGTCGTATCTGTGGAGTGAGACAATGAATCGCATGAAAGTCAGGGGACAGCCAAGTATAGTGTACTCCAAGAAAATTTTGTCTGCAGTGTTTTATGAATGTTAATATATTTAATATTAACCCATCCTGAAATGATAAATAAGTATAGTCTACATTGTTTTTATGTATTTAGTTCATTTTGGAACAAACTCTTTGTCCTAATCAGTATTTATATTAGTTTACTGCTAAATTACAGTAAAACATTAACACTGCCTGAAACTGCCTGCTTTTTATTACATATATTGTTGTTATAATATGATTAGACTACTTCACATGAAAAAGAGTCAACAAGGAAGTACAAGGCTCAGCAATACAGCCTTTTGTATTCAGAAAGTGATGTTAGGGTCTTGTGTATATTAACCTCTCCTACAGTATTTATGTCCTGCATAATGGTTTCAGCACTGACCACAGTAATAAATGCCAGTTTGATGATGCCGCTCATCAAAATGCCATGCATAAGCTAGAAGTCTCAGTCTTGCCCTTTCTGACAGCATAGAGAGGCTTCCTGATGATAATCATGTTAGATAACGGATGACTTCTGCTCTTGTTTGACAACCTTGCCAGATGCAAACTCACAAAGATAAGAGGAACTTTCTCCCAGTTAAACATTTGTCATGTGACATTGCATCAAAAGGAAGACTTAGTCAAGCCATCTTTCAATAGAGTCTATGGCTGCAGTGCATGGGAACACTGGTAACATATTAACATCACACATGGCAACTCCTTAGTTAATAATACGTCCTATTGTTTCTAAACTCAGAGGTCACATTTTTCTGCAGTTACTGACGACAATCATTTATGTGGGTTAACTGATGAATTACTTGGCCTGGTCAAATGGTTCCCCCATTAGGATGTTGTCTCGAACAGTTCCATGGAATATCCAGGCCTGCTGGGAAACGTAGGCAAATGTCCCTTCAGCTGTGACGGAGCCCTGCAGAAGGTGCATCTGAAACACAAAAATGAGCAGACAAACCATGAGAAACTCTGCACGTTACACAGCATCAGTTAAATCTGGTTTAAAGATAACATCGTTTAAAAAAAATAACATTTGTGGAACTGTTGATGAATGAAAATGCCAAACATAATGTAAGAGACCTGCAGAGATGGGGTAAAAGAGAATAAAAGACAAAAAAGGCAAAGGAACCAACCTGTTCCAAAATGCAGGAAATCAGTGACGTCTTTCCACTCCCGACATTCCCACAGACACCAAGCAGGTTGCCCTTCAGGAATTGACACAGAATATGAGTTTATCTTATCTATCTCTTAGTCAACCTCATTTATCCATATCAGTGGTAAAACACACCTTAGGAAGTGTGAAGGAGATGTTTCTCAGGCTTGGCAAACTTTCAGTCTGCTTATTCTGGGACACCTCATCCACTGTGTGTCCGGCCACCCCATTGGTCGAGCTGGGTTGGTGTTCTGGCTGTCTGTCAGGTTTTGTCCAGGAAAGTGTTGCATTCTTCATCACTATTGCTGAGTCACTGCCTGTCTTCTGCGCCAGGTAAGGCTCTGGATTCTGGATCAGCAATATTTTCTGAAACAGCCACATGTTGCCTTAATAAGCTTTTTAACATTTTTGAAGTTAAGATTTCAAGTGCAAATGAGATCTGTGACAGTGACAAATACAAGGAATGCTGGCATTTAATGCTGCAGTGACAAACCTTGAACACACATACAAACACAAGATGCGGAAAATGCCTCTGATGGCTATTAAAACGGAAATACGGTGAAGCAAAAATAAAATTTTTCATCTGGTTTTGGAAACAAGCAGGCACTGCAGATTGCCATTACATGTTCAAATGCTCTACAAGCTGTTAATCATGCTTAATATAAATTAAAGTCTATCCAAGTCAACTCTGTCATGTGAATCTGCAGATTATGAGCTTTGGAGGGAGAGAGCCATATTGATATATTACTACTCATCGCTTGAGGGTAACATATTGCTGGATAACATCACAACAAAAAAATGCTGTAAGATACAGTAATAACTGTTGAGCAGGACACAAAGAGAAGAGTTTACCTTCAGTCGAGCCGTTGACACAGCAGCCTCAGCCAGGCTCTTCACAGCCAGGGGCAATATACCCAGGCAGAACCTCATGGAGTTAAAGATGGCGATGGTGGTAAAGGCCTGGTAAAAAGCAAGAAGGATGCTCAAACACTACCTCACACCACACAACACTGACAAGGTGTTAGTATGGCCTTTTTCCAACACATCAATTAACCACTTAAATGTGCTGTATTGCGGTGGTACTCACATCAGACGTGTTGAGACGAAAGCCCAACAGAGTGTGGACCGTGAAGGTGAGAACTGTGGCAATGGTGGGGATGATGCTGGTGATGCTGGTATTCATATTCTGGACATAACTGACCTTTTGCAAGTTTTTCTTCTCAGTTTTCCTCAAGCCTGCAAGAGAGACAGCGTCATACACTTAAAGAAAAGTTTTTCTTTTTTCCTGTGCTGCCCCAACTCTTTTCAGACACCCCCCTCCCCGCAACTGCCCAGGGTGACTCCATTACAGTCCACTGAGAGCCAGAGAGCCCCTTCACTGTAGCAACAAGGGATAAATTGCTCAAAAGCAGCTAGTAGAGTACACTCACACTATGGGCATATTTATTAATAATGTAATTTCTCTAAAAAACATTTAAATATAAGTTCAGACTGCTGAAGTTCCAGGGCCTCTTTTCATGCGTAAAGCTGTATAAAGTCCACTCCAAAGGCACAAAATATGAAGAACGCACCAAAAAATGATCATTATGATCATTTTTGTAAAACTGTGTGCACAGAAAAATGCATGCAACACATCTTTCTAAATTGGTTTTGTGTGTTATGCTCCTGTTATCTGACATACAAGAATAATTTTTAAAAAATATGACTGGAAGACAAAAATTCAGCAGCAGAACTTCATACCTGCAATCTTCTTCTCAAAGGAGTCTTCCCAGGCATACATCTTGATAAGTTTGATGCTGCTGAGAATTTCATTCATTGTGCGAACACGGCTGTCTGTTATCGCCATGGCTTTCCCTCTGAATTTGTTGATGAGCCTGGCTAAAAAAAACTGAAAGCAGAAAAAAAACAATATTAATGCCAATGATAAACAAGCAGCAAAAGAGCAAATATAGTTCATTTCCAGCTGTCCTTGTGGCTGAAAAAATTGAGGTAGTGCCCTGTATGTAACATGGAAACAGGTACCTACAGGTAGCTAATCAAACTGCATAAAAATAAGACAATACATAGAGGACTGATAACCCCAAAATCTATCAAGTCAAGTCACTTCTATTTATCACAATTTGCCTCAAGGAATTTTACAATCTGCACAGCATATGGCACACGCTGTCCTTAAACCAAATACTCTTTATTCTTTCAGTCCTGTCAGTGATGTCGTCGTCCTGTCATGCCCTTGTCTTGTCATGTCATAGTCTTGTCACATTTTAGTCTTGTCATGCCCTTGTAGTCTTGTGTCTTAGTGCTGTCTGTCACTATTCACCTGCCATAGATTCTCACCTCAGGTCTCTGTTCTTTTCTATTCACCCCACCTCTGCCTCACCTCATCTACTAGCCACTCCCACCTCATCGCCTCAGATCACTTATCATGTCTCTATATATGCCAGTTCATTTCAGTTTGCCCTTGCCGGATTGTTGTCTTCTCGTCTTGTTCCTGTTCACGTCATTCCTGTTCATGTTATCTAATGTCATGTCATGCCCATGTTTCCTGATGTAATTGTGTTTGGATTTTTGACGTACCTGGACCCAATCTTGCCGTGAGCTTTTTGTTAAGATTTCTATTTTCATTAAAAGACTTTTCTAAGTAGAAGTTTGTGTGATGCACTTGAGTCCTTACCACCCCATCATAACACATGGTAAAAACAAAAGAAAACAATACAACAAATCTGTGATGGTTTAAACATGGACCATTATGAATGTATCATTTGTTGAAATACTGCTTATGAAAATATGTCTATGTATGAACTAGGTGCAGTTTGGAGTGTACGGACCTGCACAGGGACAAAGATGATGTAGGTGAAGACTCCAGTCAGCGCAGTGTAGCCCAGAATGTAGCAGGAGTAGATGACACACACAACAAAGAGGACTGGTGTGGACAGCACAAAGCTCCCAAACAATACTGCCTCAAACATCTTGTGGCCATCATTGGTCAACACATTAATCATCTGGATGGGAGAGAGAGGGAAAGAGCGAGATAAAGACCGGAATACCCATTTGCCAAAATTGCATGACAAGGGCAAGTGGCTTGAACTAAATGTAAAATAGTGTATACTTAAATCTATAATAATAATAATTACATGTGCATGTAGGATACTTTGGTTGTTTGACTTTATGTCTAATCCTCCAATTCAGAAAAAAAAACTCTCGCCAATGACATGAAAAGCAGGCAATTCACTCCATGAGCTGGATCACATGTTGTATCTGACCACAGTTTATTAAATATTACAAAAAATATCAAATTATATTTTTTGAGATCTTCCTACTGAAGGAACAAGGTGAAGTAATAGGTGTGTTTTATGCTGGCAAATTCAGTTTTTGACTTAAACAAAGATAATCTCTGCAATGAACCTCTCAAATACAGACATTTATTAGATGGGAGGAGAATGTTTTGGATCAGTGTTACACTACAATCAACAGTGCCCACCTCAGAGCCCCCCAATCTACCACAGTGATGACTCTCTCCATCCTTGAGAGGGATGTTAGACCAGGGTTTTTAAGAGGCGGAACCTCCACAAAGCAGCCAGACCTGACTCTGTCTCACCAAACACCCTGAAGCAGTGTGCTGATCAGCTGTCTCCACTGTTCACAGACATCTTTAACAAAAGATGGACCACCAGCACCAGCTCACCCCATGGCTGGATTGTTTCTCCTCAGCTCTTCCCGCTGTTAACCAATAGCTGCACCTAAAGTCATCAGTCTGCCAAGCTTCTAAGGACACCACCCTCATTGGACTCATCTCTGGTGGGGATGAGTTTGTATACGAATGAGAAACTGACCATCGGGTGACATTGTGCAGTCAGAAGAACTTGGAGCTGAGCACTCTAAAGACAGTAGAGAAGGTTGTGGACCACAGAAAGAACAAAGCCTCACTGCTCTCATCTCCCTTTGTCCCTGTGTGACGCCCCAGTTGACACCGTAGTCTTTCTGCTTCCTGGGCATCCTATTTACCATTTATCACCCAGGACATCAAGTGGTAGCTGAACATCAGCTCCATCACCAAGAAAGCTCAGCAGAGGACATACTTCCTGCAGCAGTTTAATCTGCCAAAGACAATGACGATGACACACTGCCATCACGAGTCCAACATAACATTGTCCCCATGGTATAGCTGGTGCTACATACTCCAATCATTAACACACTTGCCAAATGAAAAACATATGGGTGTGGACAACAGCAAAAAAAGCCCGCCGTTCCACATTCAGAAAATACCAGCCGAGCCTTCAAAGGCTCAAACCCATCCGCTTGTCCTCATTACAGTCAGAGTCATGACATACACTTTTTTGATGTACTTAAATATAATTCAAATAATAATTTTACAGTAACATGTTTAAAGACAACTACTATACTTGGCTAGTGGTTGCAACATATCCACTTTTCTCTCTCACACACACACAGATACGGATACAGAGAGAAAACTGCCACATTAAAATAAGCACATCATTCCCATTTTTGTCTCAGCTTTGCATCAGGCTGACCCCAGTTTACAAGTTAAACTACATGAAATAAAGAAAAAATTTTTTTTAATTTTGGTGGGGCATACATTTTGACAAATTACCATTGCACTGGATGATGATGTGCTACATAAGGGGTCTATCAAAAATATATATAATTTACACTATGTTCTACTGTCCACCAGGAGAAAAAAGGGAGCAGAAATGATGGGTGAAACGATTCTGGTATATAGAAACTTAGAGTGCTTAGTAAAACTTTCCTAGAGAAATGCATTGAGCCTTATGTATGTAACCCCAATGTAACCCAGTGCTTACCTCTCCCATTGAAACGTTGCTGTGCACCCGCAGAGAGATTACTTTCTGAAAGGCCACTAAAGAGAAGGCGCCCTTTAGTCTTACTGCAGTGCGCAGGTTCAATGCCCACATCAAAGATATAAAGAAGGCTTTGCCGAACTCTGTGCTGAACAAACCGAAGGCCAGACCAACACCATGAGACACCTTGAAGAGCTCTGGCTGATCAGCATAGTTTAGGATCTCATAGACCAGAACAGCCTGCAAAGACAAACAAGATTGTAATATTTGAAAAGAGCATTAAACATTAATAGCATTTAGGTTCTTCCTACATTAATAAAAGCATGCATGCATACACACTACACACTTTCTCTTTTCTGGGAGGTGGCCACCAACTACAGTGATTTGTGAATCATAGTCAAACTGTAAGCTCACCATTTATGACATGTAAATGAAGTGCTTGGGAATATCTAGTTTAAAATCTGACAAAAGACATTTTTTTCATATATTCGTAATATGAACAATTACTTTTCCTGCTAAATTATTACCCATGTATCCACCATTAAGAAGCTTGTACCTCCTGTGTTCTGAGCTTATCAAATTGAAAAGAAATTCAATCAATCTGAAAAAAATTCCAGCACTCAGCCTAAACTACCATCAGTTTACCTCAGCACTGATCCCTACACTGTGAGCAACTTGTAATTTTTAACAGTATTTTAAGGTGTTGTACATTGACTACTTTACTGTTTTAAGCAATTAATTTCGAGGTGCTTGTGCTTTACTTGAGTTTGAGGTTAATTTCAAAATTACTTACTACGCTTCAGTAGAAACTTTATACTCAGCTATATTTTTTGAGAGCCGTAGTTACTTGTTTCTCTTCAGTTAAAACTTTACCCTGAAAAAATTAGGTAAGTTCTTAAAATACAATGTATTTTTAAAGACTTAAGATTGGGAACCTATGGACTGAACTACCAAACTGTATGCAGTATAATGTAGCTACTGTAAAAATCCACCTCGACCAGCTACAGCAGTTAAATGGTATTTATACATTAATGCATCAATATTACCAACCTAATAATGTTACTAATGTTAACAATATTATATGTTATGCAGTTGATGTTGATAAAAAAATTCAGATCAAATTACCGGGCCCAGAAATATTGCCACCATTGCAAGGACACCGACAAAGAAAGATAAAATCAGCCTGGTTCTTTGAAAGCGAAACATCACTCGAACCAAAGAGGCCTTCTCCAACCCCTTTTTCGCTACTTCTTCCGTCCAGAGTCTGTAGAGCCTGCACAACACATGCAATCAGAGTCAACATTGTCAGCCTTGTTAATACATTACTAAAGTAAAACAGTAAAAAAAAAAAAAAAAACATGAAATGCTGTACAAACATCCCGTTCTTCAGTGTTTATTAGTGGTTTCATGATTCCATTTCCACAATTCAGCAATTTGGCCTCTTAGGTGTCAAATGGACTGTACTATCAAATGACTGAAATGCAGTGCACCATTGAATCAGCAGGAAAACTGTCAGACCTTTCTCCACTGGCATCAGCTTGATCAAAAGGAGACAGGTTGAGAGAGCTCGCGTCCAGCTTATTCTTGAACAACGCCCACATCATGGGGGTCATCCAGGCAAAGGTTGAAAAGGACAGGAAACCTGCATTGTCCACAGGGTGGGACCTAGACATGGAAACATCACCCAATATAAGCTCTGCAATAAGAAAAATATGCTGCAACCACTAGCCAAGTATAGTAGTTGTCTTTAAACATGTTACTTTAAAATTATTAATTAAATGATATTCAAGTAAATCAAAAAAGCGTATGTCATGACACTGACTGTGATGAAGACAAGCGGAAGGGTTTGAGCGTGTGAAGGCTCGGCTGGTATTTTCTGAATGTGGAACGGCGGCCTTTTTTGCTGTTGTCCACACCCATATGTTCTTCATTTGGCAAAGATCCACGTCTCCATCGGAAACCTCCGTCCTTCAGAGTCATAAATACAAAGAGACAGAGTGAAAGGATCAGATAGAAAGGTTGAACAAAGTAAGAGACAGAGAGGGTAGGGAGACAGAGAGAGTGTTATTTCAATATTTCAGCTACAGAGCGGAGAGAAATGTGGATCAAACACATCCACAACAAAAAGACAGGATGTAACAGAAACAATAGGAGAGGAAAAGATGTTGGGCAGTGAAAGCAACATGTGATGAGGTCAAGAGACTTCTGGTGGAAGCTGCTGTTTGTTCTGTACTTACAAAACTGACATCTTGCGGATCATTCTCTTCCAAAGAATAACCAGTCTTCATTGTGTCCTGTGGGCAGCAAGCATACAAAGTCACAACTTTATCAGTGTAAGGGCTGAATCAAGGGCAACTGGACTTGGTTGTAGATTCTTGAAGACAGTTTGCTTCTCATCCAAGAAGCTTCTTCAGTTCAGACTGATTGGCACGTAAACCCAGGTACTTATCCCCAGTGGGGTCATTAACCAATTAATAGTTTCTAGTAAAGTGCATGGAGTAATTCTCAACAGTTGTAATATCTACATGTGTCATAATGTATTGCAAAGATCAGTGTAAAAATAATTGATTGATGGTAGCTATAAAAGATTGGGCATCTTTACCTCAAACACAGAACATCAACTGCTAAACCAACACAAAACCACAGACAGTACAACCAACAGGGAGATACAGGGGGACAATGACACAGCTATTTTGTCACACGTCCTGAGGTGAGAGTCAAGCGCAACTTTTCAGTGTCTTGTAACCTGACATCTCAGTCAGTTCAAAACATTGAATATTCAGACAAAAAAGTAAAACCCAGCATCACATTTGAAAGATAACAAAAAATATAACCACAACTGTGAAGAGGTAATGTGGAAGGTACAGAACTAAGCTCATAAAACAATTAAAGTTGTTTTTTTTTAACATTACTCAAGTTGTAACAATAAAAATATATTTAAGCAAATCTGAATAAAATAAAAACAAATCAAACAGAACTATACCAGCTAAGTCCTAAATAAAATGACACAACCAAATCCTGAATGGATATAAGTGAACTTAAATACATAAAAAAGGCTCCAGTGTCAAACTAAACAAAGAAAACTGATCAAAACCAGTTAAAACCAAATTGAGTGAAACTCTGTCAAGTAGTAAAATGAAGCCATACCTCTGTGTGGAGGACGAGGAAGACGCACTGCACCTTGTTGAAGCTTGTTAATATGAATCTAAGGCTGAGTCTGCAGCAACATTTTAGTCAGCGTTACACAGAGCGTATTTATAGAGATCAAAGGTTGGTCTGTTCAGAGGTAAATGTTCTCCCTCCTTAAAGGACAATAAAAAGGGGTGGGGGCTAATTTTGTTTAAACCAAATTTAGGCTGACATTTTGGGATGCCTCTCACCTTATTTGAAATGAATATGAACTAATTGAGACTTTCCTACTTTCATTTTTAACTTTATAATTCATGATGGTGCCTGTTTTTTTATGTCGAAAGAAGAATACATCACGTCAAAACTGGATTTTGAGCAGCTTCTTAAATGTGGAGTCTCTTAACTTGAGATGTGTAGGACAGGACGCAAGTATTCCAAAAAAACTGCTTGTCCAGTGGTTCAATTACATTTTTCTATGTAGATACATCTCTTTAGAAAAAAGTTTGTGCTGAACTGTGCCTTTAGTGTGTGGAGCTATCTGTCACCACGGCAGATCATAGATAATCTGGTAAGTGGGAAACTGCCTTCTGCTGCATATACTGAGGAGCTGTTCATCAAGAACAGCTGTGCTGACAGGTGACTGATGACAAAGGCAATCAGGTGATCAAGAAGAGTAATGTTAACCTGTTGATGCCTGTCAGTCATGTGAATCCTAGTCTGAACAAACCCCTTGGGCCACCATTTGTTTCCATGGTTTGCCACCATGACTAAGCGGCTGCTGTGGTGTGTTTAAAGAGGAACTTTAGCAAAGTTACATATCCTAATTATGGAGTAGCCTACTACACAGTCTATGAAAATCTGTGGCACTGAGGGGGCTTCATCAAATTTAAGAAAAAGATTCATGAGACTTCATTTGAGCTTGGGGACTACAGATTATTAACAGAGAGCCTGCTTTACAAACAGGGGGCATGGAGAAAGATGTGGGTGGTTACTGGGTATTAGGGTGTAAAGAAGGGAAGCCTTTGTGGAGCTCACTCCATATCAGGGATGAAAAATCCCTGATAAAAAAAAAAATGAGTTCACTTCGAGGGCAGCCAGTTATAACATAATTGAAAGCAAATGTAATTAAATAAAGGCAAAGCAGCCTAGCATAAAAAGTGTCAAAGATTAACTCTACATGAAATGAAAGTAAACATATTTGTATTGTTAGAAAAAAGTTCTCTCAAGTTTTGTCTGAACTGTGTTGTGAAAAAATAGCCAATCATTTTGTGCTCAGTAACTCATGCAGTGAAAATTGGTGACTCAGTGGTGGTACTGGTAAGAGCTAATAACAATTTAAATGTGTTAAATATTTTATCCAACTTATAGTCCAAAATTCACATATATTCAGTTTATTATTATAGAGAATTATCAAAACAATCCCCATTCAATCAACTAATCATTTCAGCTGTACAGTTACTCAATACCTGCAGATAGAGGCAGGTTTTTGAAGGTAGTTTTGTTGCTAGCTCGGTTGCTTATTTTGTGTACCAGTGAAGAATACTTAAACTGTGTCCATCCATTTGCCATTAAATTTAATGGTAAGATAATGAATTAAACTTAAGTTTGCTTAACATTAACACAAACTATTAGCCTGTGCTGCCCTCTAGCAGCTTAAATGTCTCACAACACACACCAAATCCTGAAAAACTCACTCAGAGCTCCTGATTTTGTAATGACTAGATTAAATATTTGATCTTACTAACACTGCGCACAGCAACAACCTGCTCTTACATAATGGAGCTCACTCGTGTGCACAGCCATTTCTTAACTTGACGTTTCCATGCAAAAAGATGATTTCATCTATTACTGATTCAAATCATACTTTTTAACAGACAAACACACATATAATCGTATGCGTACAGCTATGGCTTGTGTTGACTTGTCCTTGCCTAGTGTATTATGTCCTGGTAGCATTACTATTAGCTTGCAGAGTGTATATTATTCTACAAACAAAAACAAAATGTACAACAAATACAAACAGTTTGGACGACATGAAGGGTTTTTTTTAAACATTACATAAGCTTTCTGTTAGCTAACGTTCACAGTTAGCGAACTAGCTAGAAAACTAACTACGGTAGCAAGTAATGAAAAACCTTCAAATTCTCTTCTTGAATAAGTAATGCTTCTTTTACCTGCGGTTCTTAAAATGTTAGTCTTTGTGGATACTTGTGAAGAACTGGAAGATTTAATGAAGCCATGACAATGAAGTCTTAGAGATAGCAGAAAACATTTAGTGGATAAAGTCTAGCATGTTGTAACCAAGCAGCAACATAGGCGCGAAAAAATGAAGCCAACATAGAAGTGACAAACGCTGCAGCTCCTCTAATGAACACTAGGGGCCGGCGCCACAAGCGACTCAATTATATTTGACATGTTAAAATGTCCAACTTTACAGCAGAAGAAAACATGTTCACTGGCTTGTACAAATAAATGACTTTAGTCAAGTCTAATGTTTAACCCAGATGTTGTTATTGGTTAAACTGAAGTTGGTTAATGAAGCTAAACACAACAACATAAAATGTGACGATCCAAGAACTCCGATGTTCTGCTGAAATGTTGGCATACAACATTAATGTTGTATACAGTCTATGGCTGTGACATTGGGGCGACAGGGGCTCTTCACAAATGTGACTGGCTCCCCCTAGTGGCCACAGTCACAAGGTGGCAACTGTATGGAATTTAAACATGGATGCTCAACCTTCCAACATGGCATGTTTCATACTGTCTGTGCATAGCACCAGAAGAGTCATTTACCTTCAGTGTTTTATTACCTACTAGCCTGGTCAGATATCACACACTAATTCTGGGTGTGTACTCTTTGGAATACAGCTTCATTTTCAGGATTCGGTCCACACAAACTGCCCAGACATTATGAAAAACTCCAAACAAAATTTTTCTTCGGTTAATGAAAAAAAATGTTGCTCTGTTGTGTCAAGGGGAAGTTCTGCTTATTGCCGTTACGATCACAGATATAGTGCAATGATATTGTTGTGTTTATGGATGCTTAAAGTGACAAAACTAACTGAATGGGTCCATCCTAACTTAAGTAAATAATAAATGTAAGTGACAGTATTACTGAGTGAACAATTTAACTATTAATACCACAGTTTATTTAAAATGATATTTCATTTTATACTGTATAAAGACTCACCTCAGTGCACTGTAGGCTTGATTGCTGGGTGTTCATAGTTCAGGTCCTTTACAGTGTCCTTCCAGGTGACTGTTCTCACCACAGAAGAAAAAAAACGAAATGTTTTTATGTGTCTTACTTTACCCAAAATATGTTTAAATGTTAAGTTTTTGGTTTTGGCTCAGTGATCCTGCAGAAGCATCTTCAGCTGAATGTTGGGCTGTTGTCATGCTGTATACGGTCCACGTTAAAGGAGCAATGCTAAACTGGTGGAGATGGTGATGTATACTCACCTTTCGCTTCCAGAGCTACAGAGTGAAGGGGTGGCACTGGTCTGCTGATATTTCCCTTGTTTCCTTGCTCTCCTGTGTTCCAGTGACTCCAGAGCTTCCAGTGTTTCAAGTCTTTCAAGTGTTTTGAGTGTTGCCTGTGTCTTCAGCATTTCTTTGGCTCCGTGCTCATCCCCACCTGCCCCACCCGCATGTCTCCTGCCATGCTGCCTCAGCACCTACCACCCACCATTCAGCATCCATCCACTGAAGAAAGACCTGTCTCTTGAATGTATCCTGGAGGTTTCGTTTAATAAATCCCTTTTTCCCCTTAAACCTCATTGGTGTCTTGCTCCTGGGTCTAATTAAGAAATAGTCCCAAATGCCACAGAAAAAATCTTCCTGTTATCACAGCCTTCTGCTTTGTCCTTGGAATTTGTCAGTGTCACTCATCCTAAATGAACTCCTGTTGTTATCTACTGTCCAACGGGTCCTCTTGGTCTGTTCCTCGAGGAGTCTTCTCACACTTGCCCAATAATGGCTCTGCACTCACACTTCACATGTCAGCATCCGATCAGAGAAGTTTACATTTTCTGTCTTCCCCCTCCTTCTTTTGATGTATTTTTTTCACCCCTTTCTCTCCCCACTCACAAACCATCTGGGCTTTGTCTTCACCCGTTTCACTTTCATGTCTCCGATCACTACTCGTCTTGTTTAATTCTACCCCCCTCTCCTCTGTCCAGTCACAACCTACCCCTGCTACACTGTCTCCACCCTCCTCCTCTGTTCTCTCTCTTTCCCCTGAAACTGCCACCACTACTCATCTTTCGACTGGGCCCTCCTCTCAGGACCTTGTCTGCCCCCTTGCCTCCAGGCCTAGCTCTTGTTCCTTTTGATTTTGAATGCACTCATTATAAGTTGTTTTGGACAAAAAAGTGTCTGCCAAATAAATGTAATGCAGAGCACAGTACCACTGACTGCCTGCTGACATGAGTGGTACAAAAATACTAGACTGATACATCTCTCAGGGACTTGAGTTTATTTTGGACCTGGTGGTTGAAATTGTGATCATACAAAGAGTAATTCTGTATTTTTCCTTGTTTCACAGCTGTTTCTTTTGTAATGGTTATGAAGGTGGGAGCCTGTCACATGACGTGCAATTCTGACTCTAGCCAATATGCATCATTTACAGTCCTGTGTCATTCTAACACAGCAAGAAAGTGAGAGGCAGAGATTTTTATGGGGAGGTAGGCTTTTTCCTAGATGTGATGAACCGTGCAGATATTGTCCACTTAGATTATCCACATGGTCACGCCAAGTGTGAATGACTTAACATGGTCAGATGAGGTCAAGCGGTTGTTCAGTCTCCTGGGAAGAGATGAAAGGACAGCATTGTAGGTGGGAGACAGGTGATGTCAGAGGCCTCATCCTCTGTTGAGTGATGGCTTCTCTACTCTGACATAGATTGCCTCTTTCAAACCACCTATCCTCCCTGTCCAATATATGTACATTGTTGTCATTGAAAGAATGTCCCTTTTCCTTGAGGTGAAGGTAGACAGCTGAATCTTGGCCCTCCTGTGTTGAGCCGTTGTTTAGTTTCTTCAATGTATAAATCCATGCAGTCGTCCCCGCTGCACTGGACAGCATACACCTGGTTGCTTTTCTTGTGTTTTGGGGTGGACCAGTTTCTGAGTGTGTTGCTCGGTTTGAAGAACACTGGGATGCAGCGTTAACTGAAAATTATCGGGAATTTCTCAGATACTCTGGACATGTATAGCACAACAATGTTGTTGTGCCTGTCCTTCTTCTCCTCACCCCCTGTGGTATTGATACTCTTTCCAGTGACAAGTTTCAGGTGAGCTGCTCAAAGAAATGTGTGCAGTCAGGCTGGGTCATGCAGCAACACCATCTCAATTCTGCTGAAATGTAAGACTACTATCATTCTGAGATGCTTTGCCTCAATGTATGATAGTGTCTCTGCTTTTGCCGAGGCCAGAAACTTACATAAACAGTAATTTCAAACATTTAATAAGGAGTATTCATGTTGTTTTACACTATACATTCATATAGTATGTTGTGTATGTATGGAAGGGAGATACCATACAAAGTAGTCAGCATGATGTTACTTTTTATTACTGTTTATCAAAGCACACATATATGTGCTTCTTGCTGGCATTGTGATTGAGATGCTCAGTACCATAATTTGGCTGTTGATTTGTTGGCTCTCATCCCTGAACAGATATCATACATGTCTGAGCCTTTGCACTGCCGTCATGCCGGTCTGTGTTCGTCAGCAGGGATTTGTGGTTCATCTCTATAAAGACAGTACTCTGCCTTGTGGTCTCAGCCTAATTCAGCAGGGCTGAGGTTTAACAAAGAGGTGATTTTATGATGTCTCAGTCACAGAAAAACCTGGTAAATGTCATGATGCTGTAGGTGGATGGTTAGTGTTATGTCTGTATTTGACAGGGAGTACTCCAAACAATAAAACCCCACTGGTTTAACTTCTACTTTGGTGGAAAAACTAGTGTTGCTGTTATCCACACTTTCCCAATAAAGATCATGTCTTCAGTGAGTGAAAAAGAAAATATAAGAGGCTTATGACCAAGGAAAAGTCTAGTTTATTATTTACACAGAAAAGTCACTACAGCACTGTGTCTAAAGTAAACTTAATTGAAAAATCAAAATCAATTAACAAATTCAGCTAAATAAGCCAAAAAATAGTTATAAGTTATAATCAGTTATAAACAATATAATAATAAGTAATAACAGTATGAAAATATAGCCAAGCATGTATAAATATATGTGAATTTCTTTGTGCATAAACACTTATTTTACCTTAACACATTTTAACTCTTTTACATTTATTATTTTCAAAACAATGAAATCTCTTGAAAAAACATCAACAGTATCTCTTATAGCATAGATAGCAGCCACTTTGATTTCCTGTGTTAAACAGCTTTATCAAGTGTGTAGATGACACGTCTTAAGTTATACTTGACCCCAGGATTTGAGGATTTACACATGCCTAACCCCAACTCTGACCCTAACCATAACCTCAACCTAATCCTATTCTTTCCCTGAAAGCTGAGTCTTAACCTTCAAACAGCCCTCTGAAGTTCTGAGGACCAGCCAAAATGTCTCACTCTGTTGGCTAAAAACTTGTTCCGGTCCTCAATACCTGGCAAGGGCAAGTAAATATACACACATAGAATTCGTGTTTTTTGGTTTTAAATCATGGTGAGGACTGCAAACAAACTGCACACCAACCCATGGGGACTTCCTGTCAGACTGCCAGGTTAGAATTAGGTTAAAGGTGGAGTTTGGGTAAGGGTTAGAGTCAGGCATCCAGTTGTGATGGCTAAGGTTAGGATAAGGGGCTAAGGGCTGCATTATGTCAATGTAGCGTCACCACAGACAAAATGATACTGATGCGTGTACGTGTAGCTTTTCCACGCCTGCCTTTGTGTACCATGTAATGTTGTTACTGTGACAATAATACCAGTACCATATGTGTCCAGCAGATGGCAACATTGGTTCTATTCTTTAGGACACCACAGATCAAGTTAAATGATCAACTCTCTCCATTAAGGGGTATACTTGTTATCTAATGCACTTGGCATGGTCTATAAAACCCTGAGACTAATTTAAAAAGACAAAGATAAATACAGTTAAGAAAATGGCAAAACTCTTTATAAAATGGAAGTCTCTCTGGCTGACTGATGTCACGTATATTTGGCCACCCTCTGCAAACTGAGCTGTTTATTACGTGAGCAATATTATTAGTTAGTTTTCCTAACAGGAGAAAAAAGTATGAAGTGAATGTATCCAGATTTTTATTACCTCCCCTTCACTGCACATACTGACTTTCTACAGAGGGGAGGTTTTATGTGTGAAACAAAGTCAATCTGGCAAATGCTTGTACACTGCCATGTTCAGGACTGAGTAGTAAGTAATCTACCCTGTCTGTCTTGTTAATATGAGTTAAAACACCTACAGTACGGGTTATAATACCAAGGCTTTTAGCAATAGAAATCCAGGCCATGCTTATGCTTCTCGTCGAAGGAGTTGTTTTGGTGATCTGAGTCAGATTTAAATATGGCCCTTCTCTGGACCTCAGGGCTTTGAGGACAGGTGAAGAGGAGAGGCCAAGAGCTGTGTGGCTGATGCTGAGTGGATGTATTGACCTCATCTGGAGCCTGACAATTCCAGCCAGGAGAGACACTGCCAGAAACAGCCCGGCCATGGATGTCTGCAGTGAGCTTTGAGTCCAAAAGAGTCTCCTTCATCTGCTGGTTCTCCCGGGTTGCTGCCTGCCACACCACCTCCAATTCCTCCTCTACTTCCCTGGAGGAGCAAAGAGAGGAGAGAACACAAGGAAAGTGAAATCAGTCAAGTGCAAACTCAGGGCACCCCTGGGGTTCTCCAAGTTAAATTTAAGACTTTTTAAGACCTTGTTATTACCATTTATAATTAAATTTAATGCCAACTTCACAGTAAAACTGGCAAATGTATTTGGGATATAATGGAAAATCAGTGTGGATTTTAAGCCCTAGAAAAGAATTATTTACCAAGTACTTGAAATGTTTCAAAGCATTTTATTATAATACTCACATTCATATAGTACTACACTTACTTGAAGTATGTGTATATTAATAACATGAAAAAGATGGGTATTGGTCACATTAAGAGCCCTCACTCCTCTCTATGGCCTCATAAAGCACCTTCTGGTTACAACATTTGAACTGACACTAATGAGGTAAAAATGATCAGTAAATGCACTCTCATTGTGCGGTGATAGTGTCAGTGAGGGTAACTACAGTCTTCAGGGCTCTGCTCTCTTGGATGCATTCTATTCATCTAAATTTCCATTGTCCTTCTGAAGGCACTGGGCTTAGTAATGAGTTCTGCCATCTTGCTGCCAACAAGCATGCCCTTAGCCTTGTCTGCTAACTCGTCCGCATCTCGGCCTAGACCTTCAGACACTTCCTGGATGACTGGATTCAGTATCTGGTCCTGGCCGCTGCAGCAGAGGGAGGGAGCTCCGAAGTGAGGGGGATCTTGGCAACCCCCACCAAGGTAGTGACACATAATCACACACAATTCTACGTGCAATGATGGCGTCCCTCCTGGATTTTACAGATCTCGCCTTCTTTGTTGATAGAGAACCCTCCTTCACTGAAGCCTGGCCATGAGAGAGGAGGAGAAGCTTTTGGAGACAGCCCAATGGGAAGGGCTTGCAGATGAAACCAGAGATGAAAGCAGCCTCTCCTCCATGGGCTTGAAAGACAGGAACTCCTCATTCCTCACCTCCAGGGACAGGAATTGTGAACACTGCAGGAGGATCAGATCCACTAAAGAAACAGAGAATGAGAGTAAATATAAATGAAGTATGAATATAGATATATAAGTATAGAGATTATACAGATTATATGATCAATAATTGAATATGTGCTTGTGAGTTGTGTGTGAGAATGTTTCCACTGTCAGAAGGTGATCAGAAAAATAGTGTATAATAATAAATTATATTAAATAATTATGTACCTGCAGCAACATCTCCTGCTAACGGCTTGTCTCACCTTTTGACTAGATACTTCATCTCGCCCTGGCACATCTGAATACAGATGAGAAGATAGGCCAAGTAATTTCCACAAGAATCACTCTCTCTCTCTCTCTCACACACACACACACACACACACACACACACACACACACACACACACACACACACACACACACACACACACACACACACACACACAAAGCTACATTATGATCATACATGATTCTTTCCACATGCCTTTATTACAGCCCTCAGCTCCGATGCTAACGTCAACAGCTCTTGCATGAGCTCTAAACTGTTTGTTGAGGACAATAACTAGTTGAAGAGGTGTGACTGTGGAGTGGTCTCTTGCTGAATCACCTCTGCAAACTCTACAAAGACAAAAAAGACACTTTATTAGAGAGTAAAAATAAATGAACAATACTAACAATCATTGTCTGGCTTGACTGTTTTTTTAATCCTCAATGGGTTTTTTTTAATATAAGCTGTATATTCCTGGGAAGCAGCTTTATTATCTATTTATAAAATAAATAAATCAATTATTTTGAATCGCCAATTAAATCAGTCAATCATGAAGGGAGCTTAAAAATCACATTCGCAACACAATAAAAAGATTCACCTCACCTTCAGCAGCTCAGGGAGCTTTTCGGTTGTGACAGCCTCAAAATATTTCCATAAGTCCGGCCAGATGATGAGAGGCCTCTCCCCCACTAGGAGGTTCTTGACCCAGCAGTGGCCACAAAGAGGCAGAGTGAAGACTTTGGATTTAGTGAGATTACAGAAATCCTCTCTTCTTGCCCACACATTGTGGAAATGTGTGTACAGAGCCCTGAGAAACGTCTCTATTTGCCAGTCAGTGAATCCACACTTGAAAACACTGTAGAGAGTAGGGAGTGCTGCGCGCTCATGCAGCGGCCAACTGATGCGACTTTGTTTGGAGATCATCTTTCTCAAATCAAGGCCATGTACACACTCATAGGAATCAAAAGCTAGTTTTAGCATAACATGCTCATACATATTATATATGTGCTTACTTTGTAAACAAATTTTAATACTTTTAAGGTCTTATTTAGAAAAAGTCAAAGCTTTGACTTCCCCACAAGTACCTGAAGCTTATAGCTTATACATACCGGAAATTAAAATACACAGCAAAGCCCTGAAACATTTATATAACATAAAAGGAAAGATAAAGAAGAGAGAATAATACTAATGTGTAGACTGACAAAGTCGAAAAGTTATAATGAAACCCAAATGATTAGCAAAGAAGTGAAATATAGAAGAATGACAATTTTTGAAAAAGTGAACAGTCAAAGGCAGTGTAAGTGTGTGTGGCTGGGAGGAAGGCGCTTTGATGTTGAATAATAGGTGACATGCAGCAGTGCTGTGGTCATGGAGCTCATTCATACGTCACTGTGGCTACAGTAAGTGATCGGGCTGACCACAGGAAAGGTACATGTCTACTTTGTTATACACTGGAAATCCTGAGGCAACTTCAGCCATCACTAGTGGATGATTCATTTTCAGTGTGTCATGTCCTTAAACCCATGTCAGAGTATCTGCTGATTTCTGCTGTGCGGCTGCCAATAATGACTACAGCAGACAACAGTGACATCCTGGGGACACAGTCGCTGCAGGAGCTCACACAGCTCCATTTCATTCATCCATTTCTATCTATATAGTGCAGAACAAGGACAGCCCAGTTCTCACTTCTCCTTAACCAAAAATGCAGGGGAAACAATTGCATGCGTCATCTCCTCTCCCAATTATTTTTAAAGTAGTGCCTGAAGCATCGTGTTTTGCAATTGAAATAGAGACAGGCCCATAGCAGCAATGAACATTAGAATGTAACTGAGCAGAATTACGTCCGGTGTTGGTTTGGTTTAATTTCACAGTAGTGGGACTACAAAATGAAGGCTGTAATATGGCGGGGCAAGGGAGTATGAAGTAAGACTGAAAGAGATTGTGTTTGAATTTTGCATCATTGCCCTCAAAAAGGTCAGGCTAAAATGTTGTAACCCTTATTGTTGTAAATGGAGTGACCTAAATATTAGAAATAACAGTAATGTTGCAATGCAAGTATCACAATCTCTCTAATCTCTCTCTGAGCCTCTAATCCATAATAAAGTTGAATCAACACCTCTCTAAGACAGTTTCAACAAAAAATTGACATTTTAACCCACATGAAGGCAGGACTGACATAATAGATGTATAGATATAATAAAATGGCAATGGAACGCAGTTTCACTGATGTGTTCCCTTTTTCCCTGAATGAAAAATGCCTTAAAGTGGCGACCACAAGTGATTACGTATTCAGCTTTCAGTTTGATTGATCATTAAAAAGTGGGTATAACATCCAATACTTCTGGATCTGTAAATGATATTCTTAACTAGAGGTCATAAACATTATTATATTATAAACAGCAAGTCTGTGTATGCTTGAGCGTATGAGTGTATTAGCCTAAAGGTTGAGGTCAAGTGTTTAGCATTCTGCTCATTATTGAAGGAAGCACAGATCAGCTAATAGAAGGAGATGATAAGAAAGAGCATTATGCTGGAAATGATAAAGATTTCCTCTGAAGCGTGAATGCAAAGGAGCTTATGGTGGGCAGAGAAAACTGAAATTAATAAGTTGAATATGAAGATCAGAAGACTGTGACCCAAGCTTCTGCAGCCGTGACAGATATTTAAGGCAAACAAATGTCCCTATTTCTATATGGCACCCTTGCCAGAGCCAGACCTTTAGAAATGCTTATTGCTGCAGCAACTGAACAGCAGGCCGTCAAGCAGTGTAACTCAGGGACAAATAGCAATTTACAGACCAGCTACACCAAGAAAGCTGGAGGAAGATAGTCTTTTCATCCCCACCTGTTTGTCTGTTTGCTGTTGTCAAGATATGTATATCAACAATCTGCAACCAGATTTAGATGAAATCTGCAGACTAAGCAGCCTTTGGCTAAACATATCAGTTAATTGGATTTTTTGCTTTAACTTTAGCTTTCACCAACCGGACGTAATATTTTGTTTTAAACTACAGTTGGTGTCTATGACATGCGCTGATTGATTCTCTGTGTCCAAACCTGGTAAACCACACGTAGGATTGTATTGGATTACTCGTCAAACCACTCTCTCAGACACACAAACATTAAACTGTGGCCAAAACGCCACCTTCTTCAATTAGAGTTTATCAATAAAACATCAAGCTTCTTAAACTCAGTGTACCTGATGCTTTTAAATCCCCCTGGCCACAACACTGGCCTTCATGTTGGTAAGGGGCAAGCCATCATAAGCACAAGAGAGCTTTTCCCCCAAATGAACTCACAAGGCACAAAGCAGGAGAAAGTGGAATGTTTCTAAATAAAGCAGCAATCATTTGGCTCTGCCAGAGTGTTACACTGTATTCATATCATATGGGAATAACTGTCAGAGTGGCATGATTGTAAAAGGCTCTCACTTTGGAAGTGTTCACACATTCAAACTCAAATGGTGCAATGAAACTCAAGCATTCTCTTCCAGCTTTACAATGCTCAGACGGATGAGGCTGTTTCAACCTAATCATCTCTCATTGAGCAGCTCAGGGAGAGTTGTGATGATATTTGAGTCTGATTGCACCCTTGTTCTGTTCCTGCAAACTGTGCGAGAGAAAACACCTCAACCAGGCAGGACCTGTTTTGTTTCCTGGGCTCAGATAAGTAACTTGTGACACTTAAAATTTTGTTCAGAAGACCTTTATCAAAATCATAAACAACCTGACCTTAATCTGAAACTGTTCACACCTAACCCTCAAACTCTGCATAACAAGACACAAATCATAACCGTCACAGTACTGGCCACAACACATAATCCACGTATTAGAGTTTGAGGTCTTGCCACAGATTTTGATAAGATTGTGCTGACGCATTTCAGAATGGTCAGACTGAAGAATAAACCGCAGCCATGATAGTAATGCTGGAAATTGAAGTTTGTTCTGCTGTCACCACATAACCCAGGTATGGTAGAGTTGGCTTTGGCTTGGTCATGTAATAACAGGGTGACTGGTCTGCTTGATCTTTCTCCAGTCAGTTGCTGACTCCTGGTAGATGACTTTTTCCCATTCGATGCTGTTACTGACCATATGGGATTACCTGTTATCATGTGACCAAAGTTCCATACTTAAATCAGATGATGACAACTGAGTCAGCTCCCTGAGAAGTGAGCAAGCGACATTTGCTGACGAGGACCATGAGAGCCAATGTAAAGCTTCAGAAAAAGCTAGACAGTGCCCCTTGAATTAAGATTTATTGGTCAATTATTCCCAAGGTCAAAAATGAATAACTGAAATTTAATTATTTTTAGTTTAGATGCCTTAGACAGCAAAGGTGGCCCAGTTGGGATTTAGAAAGCACTGTGGCCAGTGGTTGTAAAGTTGCTGCGTTTTATAGATTTTTTCAAATCTGATTGTTCCAGAATTGTTTAAAATTGCCATTTGTGCTCAGGAAATCTCTTCCTTCATTAAAAGAAGGCTTGGACAATATGTTCAGGCCAAAGAACAGCAGAGTAGCACTGAAGTCACACTCCCAATTAGCATCATTTAAAAACTATATTGTTATCATCAATTTCTCCTCACCCACACATACATATCCAACCCACATGCACATACTCATACACACTTGCATACACATATGATTGAGACAGAGCAGTGTGTGCAGAAGGATGTTCATATGATGTGGTCATGTGCTACCTGTCATTACATTTATGCACGTTGGTTTTGTTTTTACAGTGCAACTTACACAAAGGTACGTCAAGTACAGTACATGCAAGCTGGATGACTCAACTTACAACAAATAATTTCACAGATACAGAGGGCTAAAATGAGTGATAGCGATAATAGAAAAATAATAACAGTTCCAGGAGACAGCCTGTAATTACCTGTGTGTGCTGTTATTGTTATAATGGCTGATAGCTCCTCTGTCATATGCCATTCACACGTCAGCAACTGAGGCAATCAGCAGCCTTGTCTGGACTCAGTTATTATAGTGGAGGAAACATCAGCATCTGTACAACACACATGTTGTACATGTCACACACATGTACATGTTGTACTGTCACTTCATGTTAAATACATGAAGTGACAGTCTGCTGAACCTTATCAACTAATCTGTGTTGAGCCTGTTGGTTTGAACAGGATAAACATAGTGCATGTGTGGAAATAAAAAGTACAGCTGAGGATGATGGGATTGTCATTAGTTTAGCACTCATTTTTTGTATAAATATTTTAAGCCTGCTGGTGTCATGACTCTAGAGATGGCAGTGACAATGACAACAGTCTCTTTGTTGGTTGGTCTGTTGGTCCATTACTTTGTTTCAGACTGAAATATCTATTGAATTTTTGTTTTCTTGCAGAGAATTAGTAGAGACATTCAGGGTTACCATACAATAGGTCTCAATGACTTTGGTGATCTCCTGACTTTTCCTCTATCGCCACAATGAAGTCGAGGATTTGTGCTTTGGAGTGAAATATCTCAGCAACTATTGGACAGATTGTCATAAAATTTGGTAGAGACATTCATATCAGATTGGTCAGATGGATCATTTTGAAGACAAGACAAATCATCCATTTTGTTGTTTAGGTATGAGGACTTCATATCTTAAAACAGGACAAGCCAGGTTGTTGATGGGGCTTAAATCTTCATCTATATTTCAATTCATTTTAAGCCCCTCTGCGACTGCATCTCATCTCATCTTATCTTAAGAACATTGACTGTTATGTAGGAAAAAAGAGAAAAATGTTCTCAATCTTATTAAAAATGAAATAATGATGTTTCTTTAAGCGTTGACTAAAAGCACTTTGTCCCTTGTTGTCCTTGAGTAAAGACCCTCACAAACTCCACCGTCTGCTAATTACCTCCAACCCAAGCAGCATGCGCCCGTGTGTTACCCATGGCAACCACACTCATCATTGCTTCCTATGAAGCGACTCAGACAGAATACAAACATACATTTTGCAGCCAGAAGAGATGGAATATGCGACAGGAGCGTGTCTGTTTGTGTATGTGTGTTTTGGGGGCACCGACAGAGAAAAACTCAGCAGCAGCTCCACTGCCCCAGTACATCTCCATTACAATTAGAGCTTCAGTAAGCTGCAGCCGTGTCAGGATTTGGTCTATCACTCCGCAACAGAGCTACCCCCTCTCGCCATCCTTGCCCTGTCAGCACAAACATTATTCGGTGTTAATCTAAGCAGCAGGGTTTATAAGACAAGTCTAGCTGCAAGACAGACACAGGGAACAGCACAGCCACTAGCATTTGACAATCAATCCTTAATTATTAGTTCAACAAAGTCTTTGTCCTTATGTTCCACAACTGAAGAGAAGTGCGCCCAAATACTCATATACTCATTTCAGTATACAGAATAATTGTAATAGTCCTAGATCCAGATGATACTGCTGTGGCTGAGTAATAGCTTTTCTTTTTTTCTTTTTTTAAATTAAAGGTGTTCTGGATGTATTCTCCTTACAATATGTTCATGTATGGCTTCTCTTTTATGAAAAAAAACAAACACTGTTATTGAACTGTGAGGTAAATTATATTGTAACATTATGAACCATAAACATGTCAACTGTGGTTTCTTCCAGTAGATTTGAGAAATGGTATCCTGGTGCAGCTCCAAAAATGGATTATAGATTATCTGTGAGAGCTGAGCGCTGCTACGAGCAAAGTACTCCGACTGTGCGTCAGTGCCAGACTTACCAGAAGCCCTCTAGTTGCTTTAGACCACAAAACACACCTTCTCCAGAGAGAACAGAGAGGAATTGGTACAATTAACGTAGTCGCTACTCTGCAAAGGTCACCATATAATCACCACCCATCACTGTCAATTTCATGTTTCATTCTAGTATTTCTTAAAAGATGTTTTTTAACTGACTGAATTATAAAAGATGTCACAGCATAACTATCACAAGGAATACAGCACCGATAACTTTCTTCCAAACCACAATGACGGATAGGAACAAGTAATACAAGAGGAACAGAGTGAGCCATGATCCTCTCTGGTCCTCTGTGCTCTGCTCTATACAGTCGGCTCAGAAACACTCCTGAACCTGATAGGAAAACCAAGGGATAATTAAGTACTACTAAAATGTGTTTATCTGCATTCACAGGCTTTAGCATTAATTATGCATGAGTTTCCAAGTGTGTACGACATTAACATAAAATAATGTCAGCAATTTGCGCTGCTTATTTTCCAGTGTGTGAAAACAGGAGAGACTAATAAAGCAGCAACCAAAACCTCCAACACACTCGAAAAGCAGAATTAAGACCAGTGTTTCATCAAGCTGAAACAATTTCTGAATACTACACTGCTTTAATAGTCCAAGGCTATTCCCTCTGAGTTTCTAAACCTTCTAACAGTATACACACCATTTCAATTAATTATGAATGGAATCTACAGATATTTTACACCTTATGGAAAAATCCATAAAACTACAGCTATTTTCCTCACTTACCATAAACCCATTCTCAAACAATTCTCAGCACATTCTTAATCCATTCCATCAATTTCAACCAAAGATATTGCATCTGCCACAAGACACTGAATTCATTCATTCCCACCACAAATGTGGAGCAAATGTCTAAATGTACTGCAAATGGATTATATAATCAGGCTCTCAGATGACTGTTGACAGAAATTAAGTGAAAGCAACATTATTTGTCAAAATGCAATTACATTAGAAACTTCAGCTTCCTTTATTAAAACAATGAGTCTTATATGTAGCAGATCTTTCTATGTTTTTTGTAGCTGGGTACAGGGAAGACAGGACTGTTTGTAGAGGGGGGGAAAGTGATCTGAAGGTTCAATCCCCTCCTGAGCTCTTGGAAGTCTCAGGCAGTGTTGCTTCTCTGGAGGCTACACAGAACTCAGCAGGCAAGCAGCAATCACAACCTATCAGCATCTCTGCTGCTGTAGCAAGGGCAGAATACAAAGCAGTGGATCAGAGAGAAAAGAAAATGAGGCAGAAATAGATTTTTCCTCTGTGTGGAGGTGAGAAGTTTGACTTCAGCCGAGTGGATCGCTACCTGTCTGAACTCCTAATGTCCTAGCCGAGAACAGGGGAAAGTAGGACAAGACTACTACAGTGATAGTTTCACATTTTTGCAGTGGCTGACCAAACTAGCCTACTCCATCTGCCATCATCTGGAGGTCAGTCAGGACTTCACCCACACGCCGATGACTTACAGGGTCAAGAGTCGGGTGCACACTTGGTAAAGCTGATGTGGTGGTGAACGCAGTTTCACAAAGCCAGCTGTGCAGCGGTTTGTGGTGTCATAAAGCCACTGGGTTAGTGGTGTGAGTGATGAGTGTGGCAGTGTGTGTGATTTGTCATTAAGATGCCCTCAGGGCAGAGGAGGACAGGATCTTCTAGCAATCTGATTAGCTAGCTTTCATTTGATAGCAGCAGGCAGCAGGCCCAGAGGCCGAGCTAAAAACAGACGTACTAACAAGGGAATAAAGGGGAAGTAGTAGATTGTTTCAGGAGCAACAAAGTACCAGTCAAATTAAGGGGGTCACACTGTAGCAGGAAGAATATCTTAAAATCATCTCCTTCTGAGAATCAGTCACTTAAATGGTGGGTTACATGACATTTCTCAATTTTTCCTATAACCAAGGGACTTTCTCTCTTTCTCTATGATTTCAAGTAATTCTGTATGTATGCCACAGCCATGTAAAGTATTTTGGCAGATCTAAGAATTCGCTCACCAGCCTATATCATTTTTGAGCAGCCTTAATTTACAAAATGACTCTTATCTTCTGAGGTACTGGAATCAAATACTATGGGAAAATGCAAGAATATTTGACTGACTGTATACACATTAATAAATACAGTATATACAGTATAGAAAACAAACTTATTTTCTCTACTGTTACCCAAACCAAACGACCCCATGTTGCTATCACAGCAGTGGGCCTTTCTGTTATTCTAAACTAAAATGTTTCAGGCACTATTTATGCGAAACCCGTTGAAAAGCAGATGTGGCTGTTCCACCCCCAGTAATCCAACAACTGTGAATGAGAATTCACAGTGAGGATTAGAGGACTGGTAGAAATGGACGTTCCTGAGGGGGTAAACTAATTTAGTGTGGAGAGAGACATTTAGAACGGGGCTGTGTGATCTGCTGTGTCCAGTGGTTTATTGGGATGTCAGCATCTATCTCCTGAACCCAACGATGAGAGTGGAAATGGCACTGTGCAGTACAGAATGTGTGGAGAATGGGTAGATACACAGTAGCAAAGCAAAGGAGTTGATGTCATGCTCTAAAAAAGTGATTTGTTATAAAGTATGTAATGTTGTGCCTGTTGCTGCATTATCAGGTTATGTTGTTGTAGCTTTTTGTGCATTGTCACTTGTGTGCTAAATTGTTGTACTGCTGTTGTACTGTGTTGCATGAAGACAAAATGCTACTATATGTAAAAGCTGATACAGATAATGATGTTTGACATTTGAAAAAAAACAATGACAATAAATTTGCAGTTGATTGAACTAAACACATTGTATATTGTTTATTTGCTCTCCCATAATTCGTCCCACAATGAGCAAATCCACAAGGACAAGGGATTTTACTACTCCCTCAACCTCAATCAATCCAGTTAAAGACGTTATCCTTTCAGATCCTGGTTCAAATATTGACATACTATGAGTTTAGTAGTTAACATAGCAAATGTAGTTAATATAGCAAATGCAGCAGACACACAGTGACATTGTCATATATTTGTTGTTGGCCACCTGATGAATGTAGGTCCAATACTACTCTTCTGTTTAGGACTCCAGCAACAACAGGAAAGTAGCATATCAGCTTTGTCTTTTATGTGTTGCTGTTCAGGTAGTAGTTTTTTGCTAAAAAAAAAAAAAAGAGCTGGAAACAAGGCTAATGAGAACAGTGAGACTGAATCTTAGCAGTACGTTTGGGGGGCATAAAACTCAAACAACAATTTAAGGGGAACTGCAGAGCCATCTGTGGGTTTGCCACATATGGCTACATGCACATAGGTATTTGATGCACTGTTATAAAAATATCAGTTTTAACAGCTTTAAATTATTATTAAAGACCTGCAGATGTCTCCAGTCTTGCTGTAGTATTGTGTGGCCATTCTTGTTCACATCTAACTAATTCTTTTTGAAGGAAACAATGTAAGAAAAACAGAATTTACAAAAAAGGGTGAAACGGATCTGATCGTCTAGACTCTATCTGTTCCTTGGAATTGTTTTCTGATGTGACTGGCTCTGCCTCCATGCACACCTGCTGCCTCTTGTGGTCTCTGGCCTCCCACCTTTTTTAAGCTACACATACACACACACACCATCCCCCCCCCCTCTTTCATTCACACATTCTCTCTCTATCCTCCTCCCTTTTTCTGCCTGCCTGCCTCCTGTCGTTTCTCCTCCAATCTCTCCTCCCTCTCTCTCTCTCTCTCTCTCCTCCTCACTCCCCTCCTACCGTTTGGACTGCAGTAGTCTCTCCTCAGCCTCCTGTCTTTCTCTTAGCAGCCTCTGCAGGTGAAGGATCTCCCTCTGGTAAGAAGCTGTCTTCCCCTCCGCTGCCTCCTCCAACACTGCCAGTCTGGTTGACGCCTGCCTCCGGTACACCTGCACATACACACACACACACAAACACAGGAATGAGATGTGGAGTGTTGCTATGAAGGAGGAGGATTTACATGTAGGACAGCGCAGCAGAGACAACTGGAGTGGAGGAGGGGGACTCACACACATTGGGACAAGGTGAGGAACACTCACTCACACGAACCTGCAGCTCTTCCACAGGGAGGATGGTGTGAGTGCATCTGGTGTTTATTTGTTTCAAGGGCGTGTACTTGTGCGTGTGTCTAGCAAATAACAGTTGTGTTTAGATTCAGATGTAAGTTGTCGTATCAGCAGCTGTTGAACTGCAGACAGTTGAGAACTACTGCAGGCAGCGCACACACACACACACACTCATACAAGTGGAGTACATGTTTATTGTCATGGACCAATTTAAATCAACTGATGGAGATTAACAGTCAAGAAAATAAAGCAAAAGGAGGGTAAGTAAAGAAAAGAAAGAAGCAATGAAAGAAAACATTGTAAGGCAGCGAGAGAGGCTGAGGAAAATAAACATGCACAAAAGGAAACAGAGGGGAGATACTGTGTGTTGCTGCTCTGCCGCTGGAGAAGATTTAGCGATGGAAAAAACAAGGTCTGTATTATGACAGATACCATGTGCTTGCCGTCCATCAGCTTTTTAGTCGTGTGTGTCAGACAGACAAGCTGTTTTGACCCCGTCACTCTAAAGAATCATGGACTATCAAGTAGCTGGCTTATCTGGCTTTGATCATGAGACAGGAATGCAGCAGTTATTGTTATTACTTTATCTATATGGCTCTATGAGTACTTCTGAAGCTATCCTACTCTCTCTTTTAAATCTAGTAATTATGGCACCAGATCAGAGGACTTGGTGAGTTGTAATTGTAAAAACATGATGTGCTTGTACAAATCATATTTTATCCCTGACTACTCTCTACTGTACAAAGAAAGCAACAGGAAGTAACTTCAGAGTGCTTACAATGTGGCTTCACTTTTTAAAACCTTTTTCAAAAAGATTTTTTTTTTCTTAGCCAACCAATCACTGTCAAGGAGACGGCAGGATAAATGTTTCTCTAATCACTGCTTTTGAATGAGTAAAATGCTAATGTACTTGTGAGTGCAGGCTGGCACTCACAAGTTCAGTATCTTGCCCGGGGCCACTTTGATGCATAGACTGCAGGGGCCAGGGATTGAGCCACCAACCTTCTGATCGGTGGATAGCTGCTCTACCTCCTGAACTACAGCTGCCCTCTAAATATTATTTTAAGTTGAGCAGGTTGTGTGCAAAGATATTCCGAGAAAGGCAACGTCAATGAAGAAAAAACACTCAAAAGAAAAATCCATTCCCATTCTACATGGCTGGAAACTGTAGCAAAGATAGTACAGCACCTCTTTGACAACAAATTCACTTTATTTCCGGACCAATACTCCATCAGACCATCATCCATAACACAGTAACTCATCATTATCATGATCAATTACCCATTTTCAAAACGGATAATTTTCTTCCTAAAGCAGAGATGACATAATTCAGTTAATTTTGTAAGTCAATTTTATAATATGTGCTTTCCACACCTTTGCTTGGATAAACCAGCATACTCATCCAACCATATTCATTATGTAGAATTCTACATTCTCCTATGACATAGTATACATTTATTTATGTGTATTTTCATTCACTTTGCTAAAAGCAATTCAGCTGCTCTGAGCATTTGAATCTGTCAGACATAATTACAGACCAATGACAATCACAACAATGACATAGGAACATGATGCTTATGAGTGTGTCATCAGTAATGGTCGGCTTTACGTTAGTGATGTGTGGAAGGTTTGTTCAGCAGGAAGCAAATTGAAAAGGTCTACTACTAGCATACTAATAGCAGTGCCATATGCTCAGGAGTTTTTTTTCCAGTCCAGTGTTTGAGCACTTTTTATACCTGCATCTTACATAAGCAAGCCATATGTGATACACAGTATGCCGACAGGCCCTTACCCGAAGCATGTAATTTACAGCATTGTCATCACATACCTATCTCATCCATTAAATCATCTGATATATTACCTAACTGTGACACAATGATAGTTCCTTCCTGGGTAGTGACACTCTTGGGGTTTCCATACATGGCACATTTTGATTATGTTTAGATTGTGGCATACACCTGAGATCATCGCTTGTTCTTTTGGACACTGGCATGTTGAGCTTCTTTGTCACCGCCACTCAGCAATCAACAGGCTGCTCTGTTTCCTAAAAGTTATGTATAGAAGGGGCCATAAATTACAAGCAGTGCTTCAGTGAGACAGGAAACATGCAAATGGCGAGATAAGCAGTCAATCATAGTGTCGTTAGTAATGTGCCTGACTGATTAAGTATCTGACCTGCCTTTTATTTACTGACATCTTTCCAAACACTGTGGAGCACATGCTGGAATGTGTGTGTGTGGTGTGTGTGTGTGTGTGTGTGTGTGTGTGTGTGTGTGTGTGTGTGTGTGTGTGTGTGAGACACAGAGAGTGGAGGAGAGAAACAGATGTAAAATGTAAGAATGACTAGCAATGCAATTGGGTGCACAGCTCTGCAGCACACTGAGGCAGCACAAAAAGTCAAATTAGAACTGGTAGAAAAATAATCTACATCTGGCTAAAACTAAGTGTCTATACTAGTACATACATGCAGGGCGTCTATCTTAAGTTTCACACAGGCTTCACCCTCTAAAGAGCTGTACAGGAAATATAGGCTGGCCACTTAACCCTGCAGAAGTGACACACTCACCTCTCCTCTACCAATGACCGCTTTTCTGCAGGAGAAGGTTTAGGTGGTTATTAGGTGGCAGCACATGTCATCAGCCACCACACTGCTGTGCTTCAGGCCAGCAACAATGACAGGCTATTTTCCCCTGCCATACTTCATGGCCAAAGATTGGGGGCTTCTGGAATTAGCATGGTCTTACAAGTACAAGCTCTGATTCTGATTTTGTAGTTTTTGAGACAGTCATAAAGTACTTAATCAAACCATGACTGACAACAATTTAGCCAATCATCTTGCAATGTTTTGAAAAAGATGCCAATATGTCTTAAGATGACCGAAAAAAAAAAAAAGATATATAGATCATTATCATTATAACTGGAACTGGAAAAGGTTTGATATATATATATATATATATCTTCAACAATTCACAGTGCAAAAATACAAGGAGTCGTTAAAAGGTAGTATAAAACTATCAATGAAAAAAAATATATTTTTCAATTAGTTAATATATTCATCTATTTACTGTAGCCTACTAAAGGAAATGAGTCAGCAGATAATATGTAGTCTACAGAGGGTATTTAAAGTGTAGAAGAGAGGTCAAAGACATGGGCTAGCTCACAATGTCAAACGTCTTTGGTAAAAATTAGCACATGCCAGACACGTCCAAGATGCACTCCACTAAAGTTTGAGAGCTCAGGAACAGCAGGGTGCTTACAAAGCTCTGCTGAACAGTGGTTTCTAAATAGTCATCTGAAACTAGTCCCATCATATGCTGGACACTTGGTTAAGAGTCTTAGCTGTGAATATGGCCCTAGCTATCTCCCCAACCAGCATGTGAATTCCCAGTTGTACACAGTAATGAATGGAATTGGTATTTTCTGTTGGAGAACTATAATCTGGAAAGCAAAATGTTTCCCAAGCTTGGCCTGAATCTCCATCAACCCCCCAGGGAGGCAGCAGGGTGCCAGCATCAGCCCAGCTGAAACGGTGACATTTAGCCCTTACAACAAGCTGAGCTGAGCCACGCCAACCAATATATCTCCCCTCCTAGCCGCAGCCCGGAGGCTGGCTGACCTTCTCCACACAGAAACAAGGAAAACACTAAAAATTCAGAGCAGACAAGTATTTTTTTTCTACGACAATCCAATAGGGGGATTATCGTTGTATTAAAGATGTTTTTCATTATTTTTTAACAGTAACTCTTGTTCCTCAGTACAAACACAGTCTTTTGCTGTTGGATACAAGTTCTTCTTTTCACCAGCAGGGACTGAGACGTGATTCGATATTAGTTTCAGTCATGTTTCTGTAAATTCTAGGCTAACACCGAACTACTGTTCTTTAAAATAAGGATAGGCTCTCCTGGTAAACAGGAGGGTTTTGAAAAGTTGTGATTTATTTTGCCTGTGAGTATTAGTTTTCCATATTTTATGCCTCACTACACATCTGGGCATTAACTTAAATTATTGGAAGGATATTTATGGAAGTGACTCACATTTGATGGATTTTTATGTGAGTACAGAGTATGTGTATGGCGTGTAGACTCTGACTCCGTGTGGTAACCTTGCCCTACACATGATACTGTAGGAGAGCACTGAATACACTCTATGTTGCAGTGACTAGCAGGACACTTGAGTTTTCTGCTTGAAGTTGCTCTCAGGCTCCACTCCATTTTTTTCCCCCTAAAATGACCAGTCACCTGGTTCTTTTGTTTGTCCATATGAGAAGGCAGCTGAAAATGGTCCTGTGGGCCCTACCACCTGTTCAAAGCCAACCATGCATTAGCGCTGCCATATGTCCTGCCTTATGTTGAATTGCGATTTGTGCTGTCGCCAACTGCTACTAACTGTTTGAATGCAGAGTAAATCTTGTGCTTGTGTTAAGGGCTACTGTATATACACCCTCATCTCCTGGCGTTATTCTAATTAACACCTCACAACCACGAACAACATCGTGCCCTTTTATCCAGTTCATTAATTCCCAAATCCAAATGTTTTAAATTTCCTACAGCAATACCTCCGTCCTCTCAGCTAGAAAGCATCATTGCATGTGTAAACAGATTAACCTTTTTGCTGAAATTGGCTGTCTTATGTCATTAGCAGAAGAAAACATAGTAATGAAGCAGTTTACAGGGCAGGCAGAATTCACCTACTCGAGACCTTACTCTATACCCAATCCTGACTGCATCTGATGAGAGACAAGTGGATACACTGGAGGGGAGCATATTGGGACAAGAGAAGTCTACAGGAAGAGGAATTTAACAGGTGAAATTGGTTCACCTGCTACAGGCATGTAGCAGAGAAAGGGGAAGTGAAGCTCTGTGGCTGAAGGAACAAGCAACATACTGCAAGTATCCTACAGTACTGTTTGTTCAAGAGACAGCCTCCAGTGGTAGATAATGCAAGACTGTGGTTGCAATTCTTAGCTACCAGACATCAACAGAAAACCACTGTGGTTGTACTTGTTTGTCCTCCAGTGGCTAACCTTTGAACAATCGAAAATTAAAAGCATCCTGGGCATCCTCTCATGAGCAGCAGCAGAATTCTGTGGGCATTTGGGCAGCTCCAAGGTGTGGATATATAAAACTTCATGACTGTGAAACTGGGTGAGGTTGCAAAAGAGGGTTTATTGTAGATCAGCTAACTCTTCTTGGCTCAGCAATGGTTCGAAATGATGACAATTCTCCTTCTAAGCCAGTGGTGTGCAGCATAAAACTCAATGTCAAGGATATGGTTTGTCTCCTCTCACAACACTCTGCAGTCAAGCCTCTGTCTCTGACCTTTGCTAAGGAGTGAGGCTCTTGTGGTCCTGAGAGTCCACAGGTATGTGGAGGTTTGTTTGGAAGCTGGCTTGAAATGGCAAACACTATGGGGCTGGTATAATGAAAGAGGTTGTTCGCTGGGTTTGAATAACTTCTCAGACAGAGGGAGTAGTACCAGCATTTCTGCCAATAGCACACAAACATAGACATCACGCACACACATACAGTCTTTACTTATGTTACTTTTGGGGAATTTTACATATACATACATTCATTTCCTGGAGACTAACCTGAAGGACTACCTAAACTGGCCAATTGACAACATATGATTTGTGGATGATATGAGTCCTATTATAAAATTCCTGTTAGATTGGAAAGCTAAACACATGACTAGCGTGGGTCTGACTCATTACATGCTAATGTTTTGCCAGTATTTGGCTCGACAGATAACTTGCGTAAGGCAACATGGACTTGATGTATGGCATTTTTCTGTGCAATATTTTGGTGTGGATGTTCTGGTATTTATAGAGGGTATCATACCGCGTGTTGTTGTTGATTGTGTGTGCTGCTATGTTGACTATGTTTTCTTGACTGCCCAAGACAAATTTCTCCTAAGGGAGAGAAGAAAAGCTAATCTAAATCTAATTTTGAGATTGATGGTTTTGAAGTATGTTATAGCTGTAAAGAGCCTGGTAGTTTGGTTCTGTGTTTACCCTCTTGGCTCTTCTCTTATTTGTTTATCACTTGTCTGACATAAAATCATTTAGAGGTGAAGGTAGAATAACAAGGTGAATCTTTTTCTACCTGTTGGGAATTAATGCTGTGTATTTCTGTAGATGCTGGCAGTCTGATAGTGCTTTCAGATAGCAGTCAGTTGCTACTATCTCTGCTGCCCAGAGATGTTGTTGTAATTATGTGTTCTACATTTTGATTAGGAGGCAAAAGGGCACAGCAATGTCATCATGATATGGATAACGTGGTTGCTATGATGTAAAGCTGAACATCTGTCCATTTAGTCAGTAGCAGCAATTAACAATATGCACAGCACATGCACAATATAAAGCCGCCTTTATTTGACTATGCCTACCAAAACAGCAACAAGCCAATTGTTTAGATTACATGTTTATGTCTGAATAATACATTATGTCGCTTCCTGACATAATTAATTGATTTATGAGCTCACTACTTTCCCAATCTTACCATAGAAGAATTTCATAGTCAAGGGTGCACATCCCTGGTAGGCAGGTACATATGTGCAAAAAAACAACAACAACAAAAAAACATACCCAAAACACACCTTTGCTCACCATTCAGAAAAAAATGAGCAAGAAATTATTTATCAATGAGACAAGATTATTTATTATGCCTATGTTCCTCTAGTCTTGTTAGTTGTAGTTGTTGCTATTCTTTGTTGTCAGTCTACCTATATGTTAGTATGGAGATCAAAGTGAAGCTGGAGTCTAATTCCTTGTATTCCTTGAATGACCTGGCGAATAAAGCTGATTTTGATTCTGATGTACATCTATGTCGATCAGAGTGATTACCTTGGACTGATTGAATTGGGTGCTTAATGGTGCAGTTCTTCTGTGGTGCAGACTTGGATGACAAAGTCGGTCTACATGTGCACAAATAGGGCTGTTGTTAACGTTGGTATATACAACAGTACATGAATTTGTTGTGGCCATTGGACAGTCCACACTTGATGGTGAGGATACGTTTCTGATGCCGATGCTGACGTTTAACTGAAAAGTTGATACAACACCCTCAAGTCATGCAATCATTTTTTGGTTTTGGATCCTTCAACTTGGCCTGAGGAAATGCAAGACCACCATTTTGGTGACAACAATGTGCACCACTATTCAGAAATATGAGGCCGCCTTGCAATTTGACAGAGACTCCACTGTGAGAGAATGGACGTGTTTAATCAAGCAGGAAAATGTTTGGCTGTTCCCTCTGTGTATTGTCCAAATAGTAAATACAAGCAATCCAGAAGCACGACGCCAGGTTGCTAATAGATCAAACTGTCAAATCCAATGTTGTCAACTTTTGAAAAATCTCATCAATACCTCCTGGGTACACCCTCTGTTGTTCATAATATCAAAGATCTAGTCATTAATGATTATTTTATCTTTAATTTCAAACGTTTGAAGAAAGAGTGTTGATATGGCTAATCGGCAAGTTGGTGGCACCAGTGTTTCATGCTGTTTGAGGATACACCGATTACATTGCTTGGCCACTACCCCCATCGTTGCTCATTTTTAGATATGTAAAACTCATTTAGTTCTTTTTTGCATATCAGTGCTCACATTCACCAAATAAAAAACCTCTAATTTGTGAAACTAAGTGTGCTAATAATACTTAAGATTGAGTCGGTTGACAGACGCAATAATTATAAGCTGTGTGTATAAGTGTGTGCTCTATAAAGCAGCAGAGTCACAGCACAAAGTAACAGGAGTGAGATTTCACTTATCACAAGGTGAGAGTTGACTGACAAGATGGCAGAGGATTTGGTGCAAAAGCAAAAAACAAAAGCAGTTGTTTGGCAATATTATAACAATTTTGGATTTAAGCCCACTGCTAATAGGGAACATTATGAGGCAATCTGTAAAATTTCCCTGATTAGGGTTGCAGCATCTGGAAGCAACACCTCTAATCTAGACACACACCCTTACCACAAGTGAGGCTGCCATAATGGCCCTGCAGCAAAAGCTCAACTCGAGATCAAAGTAAGAGCTCTACAGATGATAAGCATTATTGATGAATATGTTTTCTTGTGAAATGTACAGTGTTGTCACAAGTTTAATAGCCCATGGGAAAATGTCATCACTGTGACTTAATGACTACTTGTCATGTAGTCATTGCAATCAAATATATTTGAAAAGCCAAAGTTTCACTAATATATTATCAGTCCTTGTGCTGTTGTTCAAATAAATGCATACAAACAGTACAGTCAAAGCTTGCTCTTTGCATGTTAATAGGTCAAATGTTTTAAAAAAAAGAATGAAAGAAGTTTAGCTGCTCTGTTTTTACACCTAATTGATGTAAACAAGGATGAAAGATCCGCCAACAGCAGCATGAACATAATCCTCTGGATCAATGGCATAATTCAGAGAAGCTTCACCAAGCGGATATTCTGACAGCAAAGGTCAAAGCTATCATCAACACTCTGCACTGAAAGGAGGAGGAGAGAGAAGGGAGCAGGGCAGCAGAGAAAATATGGGATGGGGAGGGTAAGTGTCCCATCTTGCTGTATATGAGGAATATCTTACAAATCGCAAGCCACAAACACAAACACAAACGCGTGGCCAGTCAAGTGTTTAGGAACAGTAGGATGCATTCAGGGCTTTTTTTGTGAGGTAGGTGATGTGGAACACCTGGTAGTCTGTCACTCAAAATAATGTAGGAGTAGGTCTGCAGTTAGTCACACAGAGAGTTAAACATTTTTCTCAATGTTTTTTAAAACACAAATGGACGTGATACATTTAATCTTATGTTGAAGATGAAATGTAATGTTGTAAAATTCTGTGGCTCTGCACTGTCATGGCAAGTTGTTGACAAATGCAAGGAAAAGATTTTCCCCCCAAAAGAATAACCTTGTCAATGGTATTACACAAACTAAGACTGTAAATCACAAAACCAAACTTTTTTTTATGAAGTAGTAGTATTTTGGAGAAGAGGGAATAAATCTTCTACTTCCCCCACATCATATGCTAGAACCTCAGGTAAACACAGCGTTTGATCTAGTTCGCCTTCACCAGATCTATGCAGGATATTGACTGTAATTCGGGCTGTAAAGGTGTTGCACGGACTTCTGTAGCTGTGATAACACACTTTGATTCTTTTTTTCTTGGTGATCAAAGTATTTTCCATTACGTGACAAAACTCGTTGATCAAAGTCCTTTTTGCTTTTAAAAATACTGATGTGTGACTGTTAGCGGTTTGTAGATTAATTTAAAGTGATGCTCATTGATTTGGTTCTCCTTTGGTTAGACCTTCTATGAGCGCTCAGGCTAAAAAGCAGCATGAACGCAGCTGGGTACATAGTATTCTAACAAAAAAGTACTCCAAATTGAACATCAAAATACCCTGTGATTAACATTTTATTTTCTCATCTGCTGTCCCTATCACTAGGAAGATTTAATTTGGCAGTGCCTTCCAAAATCCACTTTATAATGGGACAAACTATGATTAATGTTTGGTTGGGTTTGGCACAAAATTCGACTTGGCAGGTTCAGGGTTTAGGTTAAAATAAGTTGTTTGGAGCACTCACTGATGCTGTTGTTGTGGGAGGACTACCTTGTTCGAACTGCATGTGTGAAATTAGCATCTGTTTTAATTATGAAACAGATAATTATGCGGTACAATAATACCCCAGTGGAGGGGAGACTGACACATGCAGAGCAACTGGTCCAGCAGATGCTCAAAAGGAATGTAGACAACTGTGACACTACTGATGAATGTCAAGTTAGCTGCACTCCAGTGTACACTTTGCCTGTTCATTCATAGTGCACCAGATAATGCAGTGAGTGGCATAAGAGGTGTGTCCTTCACTGCTCTTAGTCTGCACTGAGACATGTCCTTTAAGTGAACTGAAGTTTAAAGTGGTAGGACCGGTATGCTCAATAGTCTTTAATTTAAATGGAGTCTACCCTAAATGAAACACAATTAAGCACACCACATCACTTTGATTGACTGTGGGAACTGTGTAAGGTCCCATCATGGATTTTTATGAGGTCAGGCAGCAGGTGTCTCACAATCACAGACAGGCTCCACTAATATGAACTTTGTTCTGGTTTTAGTTGTTCCTCTGAAGTTTTTACTTTTCCTCGTCAGTATTTCACACAGGTTATTTTTTTGTTTGTTTCATCATGTCATGTAATGCAGTCTTGCCATTTGTTGATGTAACTTGCATTTAGTTTTCTTTGAAAAGCTGACCTTTTCAAATGCCAGCTTTGGTCCACCTCCTCCCCTGTGCTATTCCTCATTCCTCATCCATAGTGGAGCTACATAATCATTTTCAAATCAATGTTATACCTTCAACATATTTACCTTGAACACCTATTAATCAGTCAGTCAATCTGTCAATAAGTCAGTTAAGCAGTCAGTAAACTAATCAGTACACCAGTAAATCCACTGATCAGTCAGTGAGAACATTCATATTCATACATGCATAATGCAACACTAGGAAGCTGTTCTCCAACATTTCTTCACTCTTCCTGTGGAATTTACAACATTTCTGTGACTAGACAAAGAGTGGTTGATTTGATACTCAACCTCTCTACCATTCCATCACACATAGTTAGAGATAATAGAACATTAGTTTTAGGAAGGTTTTCGATAGGTGTACCATTTTTTTTTCAGAAATAGTGTATAAACAGTATAATGGCATATAAATAGATTTGGAAAGTATGCATTGCAGAAACTATTGCCTGGAAGGACTAAGACAGTCTGAATATACTTCAGCAGCTCATCATACCAGCCTTACCATTGCTAGCAGTAGGGGTATGTTCTAATGGGGATTGTATTCGTATACCTCCCAACACCATGCTGAAAATAATTTTAAGGCTGAGAAATAGAGAATCTGGCAGCAGATAAAGAATGGAAAAGCATGGTGGGTTGTTGAACCAGAGCAGACCAGTGGAAACTTGTCCCAGATGACAGCATTGTGGAGCTGCTACCTATCCGGTTGGTCTGCAAAGGGGTTGCATCGTGATGGAAAAGGTTGTGGTCATGTTACTCGAGCTGACCACGAACCTCACAATGGCACACTCGGCCATGTAATTTCTTAACTCAAACCACAGTGTTTAGCTCTACCAACCAAAGTTAATGACCATTGTAAGCATTCAAAATAGAAAAGATAGATATATTCGTAGAACTGATTGACAGTGTGACATGCACAGGTTTGATCGGTTTGTACACAGTTTAACTAGAGGTGTGAAATGGATAAATAGAGGTTTGTTGCATGTGTGGATCTACTTGATGCACATATCTGGCAACTGCAGAGTGGTAGCGCATATTGACAGGCGGTAGAGGTCATGTGCAATTAAAGGTGGCAATGAGCAGAGAAGGAAGAAAACAAGCTGATTTAAACAGTATTGATGCTGTTTAAAAACATCTCAAAAAAGCCTTGGCAAATGTTTTATGAGATAAGAAAGACATTGTAAGGTCTTAAGGACACATGCAAGATTTATAATGTAAATCACCACAAGATAGCTTTATGAATAATTGTTAGAGTTCAAGTTCATTTTGCACTTTGGAAAGGGGGAGCTGGATTTTCTCTTTCGCAATCCGAGTGCCATGCCCATTCTTTACGGCATTTATTTGTCTAGGACTTCAGTGGAAAACTGAGCAATTCTGCTCCTGGGACTAATGCAGAGTTTGGTTCTCCCTGACATCTGTCTGATATGTTTCAGAAGGCTTTTTAACGCAACAGACCGGTGGTTAAAATATTTAACAGTCACAGAGAGGCCTGCTGGGCAATTGCCAGTGCAACATCCACCTATTCAATCTATATTTCATGGTCATGAATGAATGAACGACTGGTTTTTCTTTATATAGCATCTTCCTGACAGGAGGAGGGCTTGTTAAGAACCAAATATAGAAATAAAGCAAGCAACTATAGCTCACGAAAGCAACTTTTTGAGGTTTTACTAAACCTTTTCTAAACCCTTGTAACCTTTACAGAATCTGAGCAGACTTTAAAAACAAGAGACACACTGACTATACTTAATATACAGGATGTCCTTGCCAGCATATTCTAGTGGCTGATAATAATATCCTCACACTACAAACAAGCTCATGCCCCTGAGTAGTTTTCAGCTTGACTGCAGATAAAGACCCCAGCTGCTTAACTGTCCTTTCTCAACCACCTGACCATGGGCTGGTCCCCCAGAACCAGCTGGGTTGAAATTTCAACATGTGATCTGAGAGAGTTGTGAGCAGAACAAGAATCAACCATGGCTTTATACTACCACTTAAGCCAGGACTAGAATCCACCTGATGCATGGAGTTCTGACCTCATAAAGACCATAACTGTCCTGCACAGGACCATAGATTAGAGCAAATATGTTGACATTCAATGAGGACCATCACTGGGAGAACTAGAGGCAATAGAGCCTTTCCTCTCTGGATGCCTGATCTGTGCCACTATATGCGGGTGGGGCCCAAACTTGTTCTGGTGTGCCCCTCCATGGACACCAAATTGGTCCCTGCGAGGAGGACAGGTGCCCTTAGAGACCACACAGAAGCTTAGTCATACTCGTCAGTGCTTTTTGGAGATGGCTGAAAAATCTTACTCCACCATATAACAGATAGATCTGCTGCTGCTGTGTTGTCTGACCAATGTGATGCTCCATGGCTGAGGCACAAAACGGTGAATCCTATGAATCGCAGCAAGTTCCAAAAGATTGATTTTGCATGAAGACGCATGTTTCTTCCACACCGAGCAGCCCATTAGTGAGGCATCTGCTCGTGCATAGCTTGAAGCGCACTTAGAGCAATATCTTCAAGTGTTATTAGACAGACTGTTGTGGTGAAATTGACACAACAGTGAAACCTTCAAAAAGCATGTGGGATTTTTGGCACACAGGTGTGGTGGCAGTGTTCTAGGTCACATGGACACACACTGTCATATACTGGCATATTGACACATGAACAAAAACCTGAAAATTAGTCAGTTAAAAAAGAAACTACTCTATATTTCTCTACACGTAGAAAATTAAGATTCAAATTTCGTCTTCTGCTGCTGACTGTTTCAAGAAATGAGAGCATGAAAAATATATGCTCTTTAAATCTGTAAAAGAGAGTGGAGCTTTAAAAAGATGTCAATCCATGGCATTGCAGAGTTTCCTATCTCATTCAACTTTAACAGTCCAGACATATAAGCACATACTTAAAATACAGAATAGGGCTTTAAAAACACAAATCTTATGACTATGACTGGATTGTTATCATATAAAGAAAATCCTGTTTTGGTTGATGAGATGATCAATATGAATTTTAAAAGCAAGGTCATTCAAAACGGTGTAGGCTATGATACATTGGCATAATTTTCATGTTCAACTAATTGACCTCATATACCTCCGAAAAGTCCACAGGAATAAACAGTCTTATCAGTTATTAGTGATTAGTGATATAAAATTGTACCTTGTAGTTTACATTTTATATTTTAATCTTTATATTTACTTTATATTTTATTCTTCACTTATTGTGCTGTTGCCTTTGAATTCTAACCTAGGATAAAGCCCAATAAGTTGTTATCAGTTAAAGACAAGTTCAGTTGACTTTCTCATCAGAGTGAATAGGGGCAGAATTTAGCTGCTTGTCACAGTACATGACTCTATGTGGTTTGTGAGCTTTATTAGTGCATTTGTGCAAGGCAACTAATGTTAAATCTGCATGATGGTACGTTATTGGCAGCCGGAATGTTCAATATTAGTGTTTTATATACCAGAGTAGTGGGTGGCATAGATTTTGAGCTACACAAGTGAAAAGTCAAATGCTTTATCTTTAACCATCAGTCCTACACACCACTGACACAACTTGGCACTATATAGTTACTACAGCATCAATATTTTATGGACTTTACCAGCAAGTTAGCAACTTATGAACAAATACTATAATACTATACAATACTAATTCATGCATCAAAAAAACAAAGGGTGAGCATTATCATTAAATTCTTCATTGGACTAATTTTGAGATTATGAAGAGCTTGAAATCTGAAAAGTTGTGCTATGTACAAACTGATGATGGTGATCTGCAACATAAAGGTGGGGTGGAGCACAGGAAGAGGGGGCTCCTTAACTCCGTTTCATGCTTGGTGTCTATGGATACAGGCTTACAGCTATCTGGCCTTATTAATGATGACTGACAGTTTCCTGCTGTTTCTCCATGGAGGAAACTGATGACTGGTGTTGGAGTTTAACGAAGAAAATTACATTGCTCTAGAGTTCTATATCCTAACAGACCAAATTAAACAGCTAAACAGGGCTATATACCATCAAATGGACAAGAAATAAACAAACAAACAAACAAAAAAACCTAGAAATAATGTAAAAACTTTCATCCAGGGTCTCATTTTAAAGAAGAACTGCAACAATGTATTCTACATGAAATTACTGAATAACCAAAAATGTTGCAGGATCAGTTGCCCCTACCATCTTTCCCCAAATATCAATAGCATTACTGGCTCATGCTTTTCCACAAAGGGCTCTGGGATGACACCCTGATCCAACTCCCAAACCATAAATCATTCATCACCAGCAGGTACAGAGAATAGAAGCTGCTAGAGAAGAAGGCAGAGCACTGACCTTTCGCTGATGGGCAGCAATACAGCAGATAACAATAGTCAGAAAAATCAGCTTGCTTCAAGTCACATGTACTGCTGGACTAGATGAATATCATTATCCTTCTGACTCTCCTTTTCACAGTGTGCCTCCATATTTTTTTCTCTCTTTCCCTAGAACATGACTTGAAGATGAGCTGTCCTCAGGCTGAGTTAGAAGAAAAGGACTGTCCTCCACCAGAGGAATTAGAGTGTAAAATCTGTTACCAACGCTACAATGCCCACAACCGCAAGCCTAAAATCCTGGACTGTCTGCACCGGGTCTGCGCCCGCTGCCTCGTTAAGATCCTGGACATTGCTGATGGGGCAGGTTTCATCTCCTGCCCGTTTTGCCGACACCAAACTGAGATCACGGAGTACGAGGTGTCAGCCCTGCCCGATGATGTTAATATCATGTCCCACTTGGCAATGCGGGACAAATCCTGGAGCTCGGACCAAAACGGGGAGGTGGTCCTGACTCCAACGAGTTTGTCCTCCTCCAGCCCATCTCATGACTCCTCCAACTGCCTGGTCATCACTATAATGGAAGTACAGAGGGACTCACAGCACTCCCCAAGTCAAAATGCCAGCTCTGACATCTACGCTGAGCAGAGTCTGGACTCGGTATCAATGGGGTCCAATGGGCCGGCTGCTCAGGACGCCATGTCCAAGTTCTGTAATCATGTCCCACGCATCCTGGTCTGGCTGCTGGGTTTCTTATACTTTGGCTCACTGCCTCTAGGAATCTACTTGTTGGTGATCCAGAGGGTGACACTGGGCATCGTATGTGTAAGCTTGGTGCCATCAAGCCTAACCGTTTGCCTGGTTTATGGGTTCTGCCAGTGTCTGTGCCAGGGCATGTGTGACTGCTCCTCCAGGGGCTGATAGGATGCTACCCGAGAAGTGGTGGCCCGGATAAAGTCAGCTGCAAACAAGTATTCCATGTGTTTTGTGGACAAAAAGGAGGCCCAAAGTTGAAGATGATGCCCTGTCTCACTGAAGCCTTACAAGCCTACCAGTGAGCTATCTTCATGGAAATAATGGACCAGTAAAAGACCTAAGAAGACAGCATTTAATGTTGGCCTTTTCTCAGGCCGACTGTTGCAACTCAAACTTGTTTGAACAGGAACAGAGCCCCTGACAAGCTCTGTAAGATGGAGCAGCGCCTATACCTACATTTCTGTGATGTATTTCTGTAACCATTATTTGTTCTGTGTTGTGTTTATGACCTAGTCTAACATAACAGTTAAGAGCAGACCTTTAATCTTTGGCGTAAATAATGGCAGCATTGGTAGAGTCCTGGGCCCTCATTTATCAACACTGTGTACCGACACAAATCTTGTACGCAGCTTCAAGTTGCAGTTTTAAGTTAAAGGTAGGATTTACAAAATTTCCCTTAGGACATCTGTATATATTGATACAGTTCCAAACTGTGCAAAAGGAGAAGTACAAATTAAATACCACACTCTCAGTGGTAAAAGTATTCATATAATGGACCACATGAGCAATCTGTAAAGAAAAAAAAAATCACTAATTCTATAATTTACATTAACAGTCTGCATATTTGCTTGGTTTTCTCAGGATGCTATTAAGTTAATTAACAACTGTATTTAATCATAACTTGATAATTGCTAGTGGCCAATAACAAAAGGAGAGGCAGTGCTTTTGGCTACCATTTAAATCAAAGGCACCTCTTTTGAGTAAAAATGCAAATATTTTCAAATCAAACCATTTCTTTGTATTTTAATGAGTTTTCTTCACATCTATAGGCCAGCATTCATGGTAGCACTACATATTACTTATATACATATTTTTTTAAAGCTACAGGTAACTCAAAATTGAGTCATAATTGTGATACTGATCTTCAGCTCCACAGAATGTAATCAATAACAATAAAGTCTGTTGCAACATCTTTACATCCAGGTGGAAGGAATATTACAGGAAAATACTCCATATAATAATAACACATTTGGCTGCAGTTTTCATCATAAAAATTCCATGTACTTTAAGTAAGGGAAGATAAAGTAAAAGTGCATGCACAATTCAGCTAGTACTAAATACAAATTACCAAATTAACTGTGAATTGGCAGTAATCCTTTGTTACCTGTTTCACTGTAACAGCAGTAGCTTTGGGCATGCATGTGATGAGGCTGTTAGTTTCGCTTTCTGAATGTCTCCCTCTCCTCTCTTTCTCTCTCTCGCTCTGCCTCAAAAAGACACACACCATTCAGGTTGCTGAATTGAGTTGGTGCATGTGAGGCATAAATCGGATTCATATCTCAGGTTTTTTGATACTCTTTCAATGTTTAGCAATGAACTTTCCATTCAGTTCCCTTGGCTGACCGTAGCAAGGCTGCTCTGTTGTATTATGTGGTTCTTGCTGTAAAAAGCTCTTGGGCTCAAAGGAACAGTTTATGGGAATACTCTGTTACCTTCATGCTGTAAGTCATGTTGCACATACTGCCATACTAAAGCCATGCGGATTTGTTGCTGGATGGCACCTCAAGGTTATGTGCATTATTTATGTAGCATCTTGATTTTCTTTTTCTTGTATTCTCCCCTGCATATACCATCATGGCATATGGACTTCTGAAGGAAAGGTCACAGTGTACTATGGTGATGTTTAAACAATTATTAGACTTTTTAAATGCAGTTTTTTTTCATGCTTTGCCCAGGATGTCACACGTAAGTAGAAAAAAGAGAGGAGATGATTTTTTTGATGAACTCTCTTGTAGCATTAAGCTCCTCCTGTGGGATCTAAAAACTAGTTTTAGTAATAGCTCTGTGACCAAAACATAAATTTTAGTGTGTCAGAAGTTTGTCTTCTGAGACATCCTCAATTGCTGCAGTCGTACCCTGCAATGAGTGCAGCAGCACAAAGAAAGGTTTCAACTATTAACAGTTATTTCACATGTAAGTGAAACTTAGTTTGTGAGTTTTATCAGTGTACATTACTTTTATTACGTTATGCAGATTTAACGATTACCAATGTTCTTGTCTTCTTTGGAGTCAATTTACAACCTTTTCTGTACAATGTTGATAACCAAGGGCCCTGGTGATAATATATTCAATGTTAAACTTCAGGTAATGAAATTTTTCCTCAAAATGGAAATGTAGCATTTTGGAAAACATATTCATTTTGTGCTAAAACCTTCCTCTACAATGTTTCATTCTCTGAAGTATATTCTTTTCCTAGCTTTCCTTTGTCAACTTCTTTCTACCACTGTTTCTCTACCCGTCTCTGTACCCAGTCTCTGTGTTTTCCTGTGTTTCTGTCTATGAACTACTGACTGCAGCTCTCAGCTTAGTGCCACACTACTGATCACAGAAGCTACTAGACAATGGAATAAAAGGAGAATTATTTTCTATATGTTGCTTGTGTACTTATTTTGATGCCTCTTCAATCCACTTTTTCAATGTCAGCAGTCAACATCACTGTTATCAAAAGCTGAATAGCCATAAAGCTCAAAAGCTTCAAATCAATAAACTCATAAAAGTGAGAGCTTATAATTGTACAGAGAAAAAAAGAGGGACATTCTAATCTCCAATTAAATGGATTGCCAAAGTCTCTTAACCTAATTTTTGACAAGATTTTCTCTAAACCTTAGCAGGCTTAATGAGATGGAGACATGGCTGCAGATGGCTCCTTTATGTGTCAATAAAACAATGATGACTCCAAAGAGAGACAACAGAAGAACCATTTCTTTGACAATTAATGATACTAACTCAGAATGATAGTATTTCAAACTTCAAAAAGGTCAGTAATCCTCTCTTAGGTGTTAAAATGGTCAAAGATAGACAGTAATAAAGCCACAGCAACAGAAACAAAGAAATGAGAGATAGCAGTCTAAGGTAGGAGGTCAGACAGTAGAAGGAGATTTTATTTTCTGCCTGATTTGGCAGAGCTGTTGGACAGAGTGCTTGTCAGTGGAGCATTTGCCCTGCTGGTTGTATTGTCTGGCATCGACTTGACCCCGCCTTATATCTGTCTAAGCTGAATGACAGGTTACATGAAAAAAACCTACGTCCTTTTTCTCTTTCCAGACATAGGGGAGGGGCCCTATGTAGAATTAAAATATTTGTCCAAATATAAGATGACCCCGAATATGAGATAACACAAAATACACAGACCTCATTGCCATTTGTTTTCATAGGGACTGTTCTCTTTTTAAATTTGTACTTAGTAGCAGGGTCAACAATTTGTGGTGTTGAGAAGTATAGTTTGGGAGGATAAGTTGTGATAATAAAGAGTCCTATCTACCCTACAAATAGGAGCCAGAAAGGTCCATTAAAAACTTAAGTTCTAGCTGTCACAGTAAGATATTATTAAAGATAAAGAGGTATAGGGTCAGAGGTCACCAAGACAACAGAAGTAACATATATGCATGTGATTCTATGATAATGGTTGATCACTGCTCTGAAATGGTTATTGGAAAACTACGAGCCAAGCAGAATTCTGAATGGGAAAAATAACCATTTTAAACTGACGTCAAGCAGCATGTGTCATGCAAACCTGTGACCTGGCTATATTTATACTTGCACTTACTAAAATATTCAACATTTTCAGGTGTTTCAAGGAGATGGCGGGGCATGAATTTTAATTACATATTAATAATGTAGTTGCAATCTGCCCCTCTTTACAGCACACACTTAACACTCAATCCCCATCTTTTCCATTCTAAATGTGGCAACATGCTTTACAATCACTATAGGCTGATGAGAATCAAATGAGAGCTGGAGGTCAGTTATAGAGTCTTTAGTTGGTCACTAAAAAGAAAGCAGCTGTTGGAATTTGTAATAATTTTCGATTGGTATGAAAACTGAGAGACAGAACCTTAAATTTACATTCCTATCTCAGAATCAATAACCTGCTGCTGTGAGGATGAGCGACTCATCAGGTTCAGCTGCCCCCATGAGCTGCAATGAAATACAGAAGCCACTGTACTGTGGAAAATCAGGTAAGAAAGCTTGGTAAAAAGGTAAAAAGATAAGGCAAAAAAAATGTAGAACATTTGACAGTCAATTTTGATGCCTGTCAGAGGACATAATCATTGAGATTTACAATGGAACATTTGTGAAAGGGATAAGTGAAGTGCAGCTCAGTGAGGGGACGAGGTGAGGGTGAGGTCATGCGTTGGGAGGAAGAGGCTGTATCTGGCATAGTCCAATACAAAACAAAATCTTTTTAGCAAAATTATATATAGGGGATTAATTTGTGAAGTGTTTAACTTCAGGTAACATTAATTTTCACTTACAGCTTGGGAAAAAAGATCTTTTTACCATCCTCACTGGGATAGCTGACTTTCTGATTTGGTTTATCTTAGCACACCTACTTTCTCTTCCATATCTTCTTATGGATGTTTTCCCATTCTGAAAGGTTGTGACTAAAGACTAATGAAGGAAAAACTGACAATCAATACCACAGGTTGTAACAGGTGTAATCATCAGTATGCAGTTGGCTCAGCAATAACCACAACTAACTTAACGAAGCAAGACCAAAAATTAAAAAAAAAAAATCAAAGAGAGATTGTATGTCTGCATCAAGGTGTTGTCTTAGCCTTAACTACAGTATGTGAAAAGGCATAATAGGTGTTAACTGTGTGGTAACAACAAGAACTGGGACTGGCCATCTTCAGTTGCTTTCTGTTATTTTTCCCTAAACGATTATTCTGGTGCATGTAATGTTTGATAGTGATGGCAGCATGGGGCTACTTGAAGAAAGGATGTTCTCTAGTGCAGAGCAAACCTCCTTCTCGCCATGTCGAGGCAAGACAAAGCAAATATGATTACTCTCAGTGGGGGTGAAATTAAATTGCAGCTTTTATATCTTTTATATCTTGAGAGCATCACATTTTATTCTGAATGATTAACTGAAAAGTTAAAAGAAGCCTTAAACCTTAAAACCTATGTTGTAAACAATGCCTTCATCATATACAGCTCCAGTATAAATGCTTTGAAGGTGATGCATACTTACACTATAAGTGACACTTAAAGGTTGAATTATAAGAGGGGTCCTTTGACACAACATTTACAGCTCTCCTCCTTCAGTGGCCTGAACACCTCCAGTAGAGCTCACATTCACACAAACACACACCTCTTTCCTTCTGGACTGTTGCTATAGAGACACTAATAAAATGGTCAGAACCACTGAGATGTTTTTTTTTCTTGCTCTGGCTGGAGTGACAAGAGCTACTGACAGTTGGAACACGCATAGAGCACTGGCCCTAGAGCAAGGCACTAATACAGCCACACTAATATCTTGTTCACATTTGGCAGAACAAACAAACAGAAAATACAGAAAGGCTGTCCTGTAATTTGTATTGCAATGTGTATTGCAGGACAACTGTCACAGTCGTAACATTCAAACCAAGATGGGACTGGAGGTAGATGTTGCCATGGTGATTCAGTAGAATAGTCTCCATTTTATTTCTATGGAAAGAGACACATCCATGCAGGTTTTGTCACAGAATGGATAAAGAGAAAAAATATCTTTTGTGTTCCTGTTTACAAAAGGTTATGACCATACTTGTCCCTATTACAGCCATCTACAGGTACAATATCATTCATCAGATAAATGATTATGGTGGCAGACAAACAATTTTTGTATCAAACTTTGCATATTTTTTCTTTGTTGCATTAAAGCTATGGTGAGTCTCTTTCTCTCCATCACTCTTTCCAGCTAGCAGTTTGCTTCTCACCCATATTACATAAATGAAAATGTCACTCAGTGCTCTTGCCTAGGTCAACTTAGTTGGGCTACAGCAGAATTAGTGAGAGTGCAACTGAACAAAGCGGCAGTCAATGTTTAAGTGAAACTAAGCACTTACAATGTTCATGTTAAACTTTAAGATAAATCTTGTGCTCAGATACTAGAACTTTTTTTTTATACACTTGATGATTTATTTTTTTTAAGTTTCACTATTCATCTGTACTTAATTCTGTCCCTGTGCTGTTGTATCACATGAATTTCCTCTCCGTGGGATTAATAGAGCATTATCTTATCTTGGCATTCACCCCAAAGTTTACTTGATTACCGAGATGAAACTGATACTGAATTTTTCTGCCTATTGCCAGCTGTAAGTCTGATTGACTATGTTTTAAATGATATCTTTCGTGTACTGTATCTGAATATAGTTCTCAGTAGTGCATATCTGTGTCACATATAGTCCATACGTTTGGCTTAAAATAATAGTATTTGGGAAACTTTCCAGCTGGCAAAGTAGTGTTAACCAGCAGCCAGTAAATTGCAGTTACAGTATAGCAAAAGAAAGTAATATACAGCAGAAACACAACAGATGCAAATAAAACATATGTGACGGCATGTAAGGACCTTTTCCGTTGCCAGAGATGTAAGCACGTATGCACCATAACTACCAGAAGAAACAATGACCAGAGCACACAGCACCACGGCCAACATCGTTGATAAAAATCTTTGTGTCTTCGGTGTTTTCTTTACATTTAGCATGTTGATTCTGTGGGGTATTGATTCTGCACTTTGTTAAAGATGGGAAAATGAAAACCTCGGGACCCAATAAGCTCCTCTTCAGGAATTGCAATCTGAGCAATACAAGTGTTCATCAATTTATGCTTTCTGAGTGGCACAGTCGATGGTTTATCAAGTGCAGTGGTGTGGCCTGATCAATAGGAAGTAAATTGGAGGGTTATCTTGGGCAAAATTAACTTCAGGTGTAATGTGGACCATAGAGGCAATAGCCAAGTCAAAGTTATAGCCTCACAAGCTACCCTGGCATCAGTTATGCCTTGAACAATACTGACAATAATCATCTTTCAAACACGATATACAGAACTTCTCAACTTTTAGGGTTTAACAGATCTTTAACCACGATTCCTAATCACTAAAAGACAAACCAACTCCACTGTAAGTCAGCGAGCAAGGTTTACCTTTTTCGAAACTACAATGAATTGTAGCATGAAAGTGATGTTTGAATAAATGAACTTACTTTGACTTCTTCCTGCAGTTTTCCGAATCGAACCGTGCCGTTTAGAACCCTGCTGATGAATCCCTGCTTTTCCTGCTGAAGAACTGAAGCCTGGGGAGGTAGAGAGGGAAGACGGGGGGTTACTGATCTAAGGCGGAAACACAGAGGGGGGGAGAAGGCGAGGTAGAACACACAAATGGATGACAGAAGTGAGGGAGTACAGGACATATGGATAAAGGAAAAGAGGAAAAGACTGGTGAGAGTGTAGCCAATTTACTGTAGTCCTGTGTGAGGCAGAAATACTGACACAAACAGCATGTTCTCAGTTTAATATAAGCAATCAAAGGTTTAGAACTGTAGGTGTGCAGAAAAATGGCAATAATAGGATACTTGGACAAGCTGAGAAATCATGTAGAATCAGTCACTACAGTTACTCATTATCAGACTAATAATCAAAACAGTGCTAAAATATCAGTGTAAAAACTTCAGCTTGTGCAGCATAATGGTGCATTACAGCTAAATGACTGCACATTGCATTGCAGCCAGAAAGGCCAAAATTCACCTCATTAAAGCTGATATGAATCTTCTGAAGCTACTTTTCTCTGCCTCTAAAGAGCAGTTACAAATATGCACAGGTATGATAAAATACAGGTTGTGACCTGGAAGGAAAGAAGTGTTAAATTGCAGCCAAGTGCAAACAGAGTGGAATGTAATTTGATTTTGATGGCATTTTTATTTTCAGCATCTCCAAATTTATTTGTGTCTCAGCTTCCTGATCTTCAGGCAATCTCTTCCAATAAACTGTGTCTTTTTGAACTCGGAGATCATAATAATAATAATTATAATTTGCAGGATTGGTCAAGGCACCTTGATTTTCACTGTAAAATACAGGTAAGAGAGACTTCAAAACTCAATCTAAATTTAAAGGTTTTATATTATGTCTAAAAGGTGAACATCAGCTCAGTGTCTGGAATAATAACATAAATGCTGTTTATTATGAAGGTCACAGTCAGACATTGAAGGCAACTACAGTTATAAGTCAGCTGGTCATAGACACATACATCCACACATAATTGTGGTCACCCTGTCCTCATTCAGACAAATCATTTCTTGTTAGCTTTAGACTGGCTACCTCTAACATGGTATCAGTCTGACCTTCTATACATGATGGACTCTTGTTTATCCTCTGAACAGTTAGCCAGGCAAAGTGACCCAGTCTATTACCAGAAATGCTGTCTCCGTTCCTCTGCTGCAGAGGTTTAATTATGAGAATCTGATTTAAAGTAATACAACACACAGGAAGTATTAACTATTTAATGCCACATAGGAGCCAATTAATTTTTTAGCATGTAGGACAGCATATATGGCACAGCATCACTGCGCATCAATAAATGAAGTGTTATTAAGGGAATGCAATCCAATGCTCCACAGCTAGAAAAACACATTTTCTATGAAAGTCAGTTTTCTATGATTTCATGCTTGTGTGTTGTAGTTAGAATAAGAGTATGTGGCAAGGAGTTGGAACTCGGTATGCTTTGCACATTCCACACCTCCACCAGATTGACAAACATTTATAATATCTTTTTAAATTTGCACTCCTAGTCTAAGTGTACAAAGATAGCAGTACTGCCTGCCAGGCACATACTGCAAGTGAAGGAGAGCTCAGTATAGATGTAGTTCATTGCTGAGACTCTCACAGAAATGACCAACTAAGAAAAGAAATGCCATACTGACTGATTCCAAAACATGTATTCTGCCCGTAGTGAACTGCATTTAATAATGCAATGGGAGTTATTATTGAATGAATGTTATCCAGCCATACATCTTTCTTCCACCCACTTATCTTGGATGAATGGCTGGAATAACTGAAGTATACAGTATGTCTATTCATTCAGTGGGGAGAGAGAGGGCAGCAGAGTGGGACAGAAGGTCCAAAAGAAGCTCAGAGAGAGCAGCAGGTGGAGGGTGGGGATGACATGGACATGGCTGATGTTCCACTGAAATGCTGAGGTGAATGCAGCCAAATACACACTGTGAATATCTTATCAGTATAGTACAATTACTAGCCTTTAGTGATTTTGCTGTTCTTCGAATGTCAAGTTCAAATTCATATTAAATGAAGAATAAAAAAAACAATTGTCCATTCTCTTTTTGTTTGTTGTTATTAAAAGCCAAATAGATTATTTGTTATCAGTGGTCACCATTATTTTCAGTTTGTAGTCATATATTTTTAATTCATTTTCAAATTTGCATGACTTAACTCCCTCCATGTCCACTGTCCTTGATTATAAATGTAACTAATTTTTATGGTCTTCACAACATATGGACCTTTTTAAGAGGAGATATTTTCAATTGTCATAGCAGGAAGAGCACATGTGAAACAAATTTCATGATCATCGTCTCAGCTCTATCAACTGTCCCAGTACACCATGAAAGTTAGCCAGCATGGACAATACCAGGACACTGGAACTAGCTCATCTAAATCAAATGCAGTCATTTTTTAATGTCATTAACAACACCGGCACTTTTCCTGCTATGACGTCAAAATGTCTGCTGTTAAAAAGAGGTCTACTGTAGGCACATTAGTGAATTCAGTGTTGTGCATACTGAGTTACACTTACCATACCCCCTGCTGTTATTTGCTGTATCATCCCTGCATCTCATTATTGATGCAAAGAGTTCGCTTAAGGTGGCAGGGAAACTGCACCTGTTTGATAAATGACTCACATGACCCCAGGCACAAAAACAAAAGGTTTCGAAAACTCTGCCTTCAGAGTATTCTGCCTCTATGGCTCAACAGTCATCAGTCACATGCTGCACAGCTGCTCTTTCTTACTCAACAGCTCCTCCTCACAATATGTAGAGTGTACCTTTATCATTTGCCAGATTGTCTGTGCTACCTCGTTGCTGTAGCATTTGACTGATCCCAGCCTGCCAGTTTATGCTTTGGGTGCCTGCCAGCTCTCCTGAGGTTGGTTTTCTAATCTTACCTGCCTTCACACTGGTTACAGGCCGAACAAATTACCGAGTAAACTGCCTTTAAAGACTACCTGCTGAGTTTTGGTGTCTGCATTTGTGGGCACCTGTGGGCAACAACCAAAGCTGGCAACAGCCTAAAGGTTAAATAAACACTGCAGTTCCAGACACACCTGTAATTTTGTGATTTTTGCTCAGTTTGCATTAAATCTAAAACTTTGTATGTTACTGTTTATGGAGATGGGATACATCAAAAGGTACAAAAAAAGATTAGGCATTAGATGTTTTTCAGTCAGTTTTGTACAGTAGAAATGATCTGTTGTTGGTTTGTGTATCTGTCAGTACTATCACGAGTAATACCCAGCCATTTTATTGTGTCAAAGGTACAATGTGTAATACCATGTGTGTCATGTGTACCATGTCTAATAAGATCTACAGTAGCATTAGTAGTACCATCTGTATTAGTTGGTCTCTCTCCTGGGAAATGTGCTCCGCCACAGAAATGACAGCACCCATGTAGTGCCGAGTCTTCTCCTCTTTCAATATACACTCTTCCTTTTGTCGCTTCAGTACACTCATTCTCCTCTGAGCCTTCCTGGGTGATGAAGAGACAGGAGAGAAGAGGGGAATAAGTAAAACAGAATAAAGGGAAAATTTTGAAAAAATGAGATGGAAAAGAAAAGGAGGATGGCAAAAAACAGGAGGACAAATGAAATGGAGAAAGGAAGAGATTTAGGAAAAATGGGAGAGAAAAATGTATTAGTGCGCAGGGCAGATCAAGTGGTTGAAAACAGGAAATACAAGAGAGGTACAGAGTTGACTAGATGATATCTTGAGACCCTGCCATCTTGATGTAAGTGGGGTGAAAACATTGAAGGATAATCAAACACCTTCTGACAATCTTCACACTTCAGAATGAGAAAGTCCACATTAATCTCAGCTCAGGTCTACAGGGAACAGAAGCCAGTTCCAGGAACAAGAAGAGATTTTAGAAGAGCTATAAACACTGGCTAAAATAAATAGTGCGGGACAGGAAAATGCCATAATCAAGCATAACAAGTCAAAACAATCGCATTCGTCCACACTTAACATCATAAAAAGTGATTAAAAATATGTTTTAGTGGTTTTAATTTAGACTATAATATGAACAGCCATGTACCCACATACACACACACACATAGTTCTAAGATGTCATACAACCTGGAGAGTTACTGAGTAAAGCTTGATCTAGATTTTATAGATAGATTTTATCACTACATGATTGAAGGACATGAGGACATAACAGTAGACATTTATTATAAATAAAACACTGGTGCCAACAGTGTGAAACACTTCTTTAAGAGGATGAGATGGAATTGTGGCCAACAGGTATGTCATAGGGTTCGCGAGTGAGATAACATCAAACAAAGAAAGCAATGTTTTTTAGTACCTGTTGGCTTGTTTTATCAGCTCCAGCTCAGTCTCCGTTCTCTTGATATCAGCAGTCAGGTTGGCTTTGTCCAGAGCCAGACTCCTATTTTCCTCCTGCAGGCTGGACAGTCTGAGAAGCAACTCGTCCATCTCGCTCTTATTCCTACTCTCCTGCTGCTCCAGCTGCCTGAGAGCCAAGAGCAGATTGTACAGCATATTATAACACAACATCTGGTACTTGGTGAATATTTTCAACAACGTCTATGCCATCACAATGTAATGTCTGAGATTTAATAATACAGCAAACTTACATCTTTTGTACTACTTATTTTGATTTTATTGTGAAATCTGAGTTTCCGGTAAAGTCCCACTGGCTTTCCTTCCCAAAACTATCAGATATAACTAACACAATTACAACTATGATTCTGCTGTACCGCATCAATTTATTCGTCACATCCCACTGCCGCTCTCTATGGGAATTAAAAATGCAATGCTTCAGGTGCTCCACTTGTTTGTTCTTCTTCTTGGAAGCTGAATTAGTAATAAACTGAACTGGGATGAACTCCTGGCAAACCTTTGAGGAAGAATAGATGAGGAGCCCTGGCATTTAGCATTTTAGGAAGAGATAATGGAGCAGGAACTGTGCACCCTTTCCTTACATATAGCAAGAGAGAATGTGTGTACTAATATATTGTTAAATGTGCAGTTCTCTATCTTTCTTGTTCTCACTTCACAACAAGGAGAAGAAATGTGCTGCTATTCAGGAGTAGAACTGTTTTAATACAGAGTAATTCATCTTTCAGAGAAAGAAATATTTGATAAGATAAGGCACTTGAGCTGTACCGTCTGAGTTTCCCAGCAATGTTGCAGTGTTCGTCCCAGGTGATGGCATCCTTCAGGCGGGCTTGCAGAACTTGTACCTCCTTTGTTTTTTTCTGCACTTCCCCCTTGCTCCCTTCCAGGTCCTCCTGTAGACGCTGATTTTCTGCCTCTAACAACATAAGTTGCTTAGACACCTTGGAAACTACACAGAAAGGGAGGAGAAGTGGGAAAGTAAAATGTAAAAATCACCAGTGAAAAGGATGTACAGCAACAGTGAAAGAGAATTCAAGATTTCCTCTTCAGTTTTACACAGATGGTTTTCCCTTATATCAGCCCCTAAAATTGTATTTAACTTCTTACACTTAGGACCCTATTTTCCTGGTTGTGGCATTTGTTGTTTTCCTGAAATTTGCTTTGCTCGTCTGTGTGGCTTTTTGGAGCCCAGTGCAGATTGCTTGGTGGCAGGAAAGGCTCGAACAGGTGTGAAATTTAATCAAATCAGGCAGCACAAAGCGAGTTGTTATTTTATTGCCATTTTATTTCATTTTAGTGTCTTAGATACTGAGACTAGAGGTCTCAAAAACATGTCTGTTTGTAGTGCTAAAGTCACTTCTTTGGGAATTTTGTCAGCAAGAGCAAACTAAATACTTCGAGCAAATGAGCAGCAATCACACAATAAAGCTTAAAAAGAAAACAAACTATTTTAATGAGAGTCTCCCCAATCAGTAAATGCATTTAAATCAACATAAGAAAAAAACATTTAATGTGGAAAAAGCAGGGGCATCAGTAAATCAGTCTGTATTTATCAATAAATTAATATGAGTGCTGTTGGTTTCAATCTCGGCAGCCATCTGAAGGAAGATTACTGAAGCTCATTAATCCTTCATATCACAGCTTCATTTCCAACTTAAAAATGTTTTGCTGTGTTCTTCTTAAAATGCATCACAGAGCAAATGTTGCTATGTCAGACTTTAAATATGAGGCAACCACTTACAATATGAAATACTGAAGAATTATAACTGAAATAATATTGGATTGATGTGATCATATAAACTTCCTCATCAAGAGTTTTTATCATTGTTTAATCCTACCCCGATTGCACTATGAACAAAAAACTGTCTTTGGTTGCAGATATGTGGTGCTGTGTGTTCACATCATGCTGCTCTGCACCTTCCAGACAATATAATTTCCTGGATAAACTGATTCTTCGTTTATTGAGCTATTGTCGTCATATGTTATTGAGGCAGCTGTTTCAGAGCGATGAGACCAGTGACGTAACTGGCTGAGAGTGTATTTATTAATCACCAGACGGTCCCATCTACACTCACCCAGCCAGTTTACACTTTGCACTGCAGAACATTCAAGATCCAAAATATTAGATTAGATAAAAAAAATCCTTAATCTTTCACTGTACCCAGTACCTTCAGAATGATGTCTGCTGTGGCTGGCCTTAGCCTTATCATGCTGAGCTTCAAGCTGATCAATCAGAATCTGGTTCTCCTGCAGAACTAGGAAAGCCTGTTGTTGTAGTTGATCACTGAAGAGAGAGAGGGAGATATATCTATAATAAGTCCAAAACCAGAAGACAAAGGTATGGTAATAAAATAGAAAAACATGAATAATGCATTTATCAGGCAAAAAACATTATATCACCAACTTGTTAATTGAGTTTGATCTGTTATCTGTTATAGAGTTGATAACCTGCCTGACTTAACCTTAGGTGATGGTGTTGACTAAATCATGAATATTGAGCAAGTTAGTATGTTGGTCTTAATAAGAACACCTGCCAAATGAGCAAAATGCCAATGTGTGCAAACACATTACAATTCTACAATTTCATTTAGCAGACTTTTTTATCCAAAGTGACATTCATTCATATACCAATGGAACAGTCATCGGGGGCAATTTGGGGTTCAGTGCCTTGCCCAAGGACACTCCGACACATAGACTGCAGGGGCCAGGGACTGAACCACCAACATTCTGAGTGGTGGACAACCGCTCTGCCTCCTGAGCGAAAGCCGCCCCCACATTAAGACACACATGACTTGCTCAACCTTCACACTGTTTGAGTTGATACAACTACAGTATATTAGACTGACAATATGAGGCAGGTTGAGATGTCTCAAACTGCTGCTGCTTCACATAAAGCTTGTTCAAATTACTTGCAGTGAGTAGATTCTTTAAGTTTGTAGATGTCAGCAACATTAAAAGCTAGAGGGATCATGAAAAGAAAGAGTGGTTATTGGGAAGATATAGGAACACAGAAGAAAATTTAAAAGGTTTTAATATTTTTATTTTAAGTAACAGACCCTGCAAAAGAGAAGCAGCCGAGCAGAAGAGAATAAAAGGGGTATTTAATTTTCACGACATCAGGGGAATGAGTAGTGACGCCCAAGCAAGTGCTGACAGTGCTTAACCATACACACACACACACACACACACACACACACACACACACACACACAAAAAAAAGACTATATTTCTTCTTACCGGTCCTTTTGGCTGACCCCTCCGATCTTTGCAATTTCATCATGGAGTCTCTCATTCTCTTTGATCACCTCCTCTACATGAACGCGCAACGTCTTCACGTCCTCCTGTGGAAAGAAGACAAAGGCACATTATGACCTCTGATTTCAAGGACGCTAGATAAGAACTCTAGAGACAGCAAAAACAAAAACAAAGTCTACTAAACAAAAAATCTACTTTACTAGCACCCTTCTGCCAAGGATTAAGGATCCCTGACCGAGGGAAAATCCTAGTTAGCAAGTGCAGCTGGGTGTACAGTTATCCATGAAGCAAGATTAGTGAGTTAGCAGCTATCTTTGGGAGTAACTCACATGTTTTCAGTATTAAGAAACTGACTCATTTTTAACCAGTGTAGATCACCAGGTCGCCTTTGCTGCATGGCTAACTGGCCCTGGAGCAGGACAACTTGAGAGGACCAGATCTAGAACGTGTTAACGGCCTTACTATTGATCAATGAAACCAAGTTTCTTTTGTTTTGAAAAGGGATTCTTGACAGTGTTGATACTTTCACTTATTATTCTATCATTAGAGCTAAGGAATAACACGAGATGACTTTGTGATAACTGAAAATATAAACTCTTCCTTCTATTGTCTTTTGCTAGAACATTACTCAACACTGATAATTAGCTTCTTCTGATTACAAATGCATTTACATTTTTACATTTCTTTCTGGTAAATCTCATCAGACATCAACTGCTTTCCTTCTTCTTCTTTCTCCTCTCCTCTCTGCTTTGGCAACACAATCAGTCTTCCATTACTTTTAACTTTACAATGTACATTACATATTCTTTATAGTTTATTTATCATTAAATAAACAAACAAAACACTTACTCTATAATAATCACACATATAAAATACCTCTTCTTAATGTTTGGAAAATATTTATAATGCTTCTACAGCTTATTATTCTATTCTAATTACTTTGTAAACATTTAGACTTTACATTTGCTGACTGTAACCAAATCTTCCTCAGGATATCACAGATTTGCCTATTTCATTAAGTAATCCATTCATGGTTCTGATGATGTTGCCTTTAATTAACAACTGTGCTTCTTACATTAACTCACTCATAGCTGGATTGGAAAATTCAGATTCTTTTTACTTCTTTCCTCAATGTGAAACTTTCATGCGCATAAACCTGGTGACAAAAGTGTCATAATTGGCCACTTATTTGTGCAGGATGTGAAGTTCTTTCTCCCTGGAGACTGTCACTGAATGTTTTTGATGCCTTCTTGTCTAATATCAGCACAAGAAGGCAGCGGGGAAAAAATTACACATTTTTTGAAAGATCAAATAGATTCAGCTTTTTCATTTCCTTTTGACAGCTGAAATAACCTACTATTATCAAACCATACAAATGGTCGAGTATGTGCTTGTGGAAGAAGAAAAACTAAGTTTCAGTTCCAATTCAACATTTAAAATAACAGCTATACAACATGTAGTATTGTGTTTCTCTATAAAATCAAAAACAATACACTGTCAGCTATTTTCTACCTTAAAATATACAACATTTTTAAACAGCATTAGCATTCGAAGAAAATATGCATTATTTGCTGTATTAAAAAACAACAACAATAAAAACAACTTTCAGAAACATCCTGACACAAGTATATTGAACCCATACATGGAATCTATGGCTACACAAAAACAATTTGCTGGTTATGTCTCTGAAAAAACAACCCATTTAACATTCTACTTAATGATTAGATTACATATGACACACATGTGTTAAATCTCTCTCACACACACACTTTACCTCAGTGGTTTTCAGAAGTGCATCTTTCTCGTTCATCCTGTCTTCATAGGCCAACATTAGAGGAGATAAATACTTCATGTCAACCTACGAAAAAGGAAACACATAAATGATCCAAATGATCTACTACATCGAAGCCATTAATCTAGTTCATTTACTGTATCTGAAACACTCTGAGTTTTACTGTACCTCACAATGACATCAGTAGTGTTTTACTGTCGCTTTCATCACTAGTGTTCTACTAGTTCAGAATGGCATCAGTGCAGTTCTACCGTTTCTCACAATGTCCCCAGACTTAGAGTTCTACTGTAGCTCACAGGGACACCATTAGAGTTCTACTGTAGGTCACAGTGACACCACTAGAGTTCTACTGTAGCTCACAGTGGCACCACTCGAGTTCCACTGTAGCTCACAGCGGCACCACTCGAGTTCTTCTGTAGCTCACAGCGACAGCATTAGAGTTCTGCTGTAGCTCACAGCGACACCACTCAAGTTCTACTGTAGCTCACAGCGACACCACTAGAGTTCTACTGTAGCTCATAATTAAACCGCTAGAGTTCATCTGTACCTTATACTTAAACCACTAGAGTTCTTCAGTACCTCACAATGTCATAACTAGAGTTCTACTGCAATAGATGTTGGGGTAGGGCTTTTTCAAGGCAGATAATTTTTCACTTTTCAGCTCATTACTCACAGTGCTTGGTAAAACTGAACCATACCAGATGCAAATGACCCTCATTTTCTTGAGCTATTCTGGAGGTTTTCAGTCACTGAAGACAGATAGTGAGCAACCTTGCATTCTGATGTGGTCATTTGAGACAAATCACACTCTCCTCCTTGTGCAAAACTTTCCAAATTCTTTTCCAGCTACACTACTTGGAGTAACGCAGAGCGATATATGGATACTGACCAGCCAGGGAGGAGGAGACCCTGTCTTTGGTAAACCACTGATTCTGGAGCTCTGGGTGAGACACAATAGAAAGAGAAAGAAAATAAAGTTAGCAATTTAGGTCTCGGAAGGAAAAGATGTTTCATATTTTGCTGCTTCTTAAAGGAATTTCACCAGTAGGCTAGTCCAACATTTTCAATAGCAAAGAACATTACAGTTTTACTACAACAGAGCAATAAGGAATCAAATGTATAAGTTGTACAATACATTCATTTAGCTATTGTTTTTAGCCAAAGTGACTTACAAAAAGTAAATTGAACCATGTGCATTTGAGCCCAAAATTGCAAGAATCATGCAAGTTCATCAGCATCATCAGATATGCCGACATGCTTTATTTGCTATTTAGACCATGTATTTGTTTCATTTATTTGTTTTTTTAAGGGCCAAGGTGCGGTTCTAATAGATGAAGTGTGTGTCCTTATGCCAATGCAGAGCTCATTCCATCATTGTGGCGCCAGTTTATGTTTGCTTGTTATAAAACTACTGCTTCATTTTTTTCCTTTATAGCTTTCCTTCACAAGCCACACTTCAGCTGTCAGTAATGAGGGCCAGCAGCCACAGAGGAAGCAAACACCTAGTGATGAAGACACAGCATGAGGTAGCCATGATTTATACCACAGGCCAACTTTCATCTGCAGTATGAAACACATCCAGAATGGATAGACAGCCACAGACTAGGAACAAGAAACTCCTTTAGTGAAACAAATCAGATGTAAGGACAGACAAAAAGAAATCCTCATTTGTTCACTGGGGTTCTGAATCAGGGGTGGATTTCCATTTTAAAGCTTTGGTTACAAAGAACTGTTTTTTTTTCCAGTGCAAAAGCAGTGAAAATAAAGTGATTTAGTGGTAATAGATTCTGTATACAAGCTGATTAAATTAGACTTAAGGGAAAGGTGATAAAAGGATTACAGTACCGAAAAAAACAGAGTGAAATTTATCTTGTTGGTGAACAGAGCAGAGGTGAGTTCTCTCAAACACATACAACTGTTTTTCATTTAATCCTGGCATCTTGAGCTTGAGAAGGACAGGCTGTTTGTTAAGAGAAATGTTCCCTTACAGTAGAGATGCTTTTTTAAAGCAGCCTTCTAACAAAATTCTCTTGACAAAGGCATGAGACCATAACTATTTCATAGGGGAAGGTCACAGGAGGTCTCATTCAATCGAAAATGAGACAAAAAATGCTCACAATATTCTGTACCAAAAACACTGAAGTGAGTCAAGCTTCAGCAATATGCACTATGAGGAACAATTCAAAAAGCACAGGTGTTGCTTGTCATACCTCCTGTTTGGACAATGGTCTGAAGCAGGTTTGGTATCGACTCAGCTCCACATTCAGACGATGAACTGTCAATTTGAGGGCATCGTTTTCATCCACCAGCTCCTGAGCGTGTTGCCTCAAATTCCGTAGCTCTGCCTGGCTGCCTGTACGCACAGCAGATCAGGTTATAAATATTTTTGAGACATGAAATAATGCTCCTTTTCAGAATACCACAGTTAAATAGACTTAGCAGCCTTGTAATATACAATACAATAGCCATACATATTTTTATAGTTTCAGAAGGAGTGAACCGAGTGTCCTGGAGAAATTTAAACTAATGAATATTGTAGTATATAGTAGCATGGACTATTGAGGTCTTTCTTCAACATGAGTTTGACTCCCACTGTGCTGACTGATCCCGAACCTTAACCCGAGGAAGGAAAACAAAATTTCACCCTTAGGGTATAATAAAGGGTGAATAATCAAAGATTCAACAGCAGAGAATGTCAGTGAAACTCCAGTACTTTCCCATGCTGCGTCTTCCTGCCTACCAGGAGGTCAGAGTGCCTGATCACCAAGCCAACTTGCTACCCATTTTAAACTGCTACATTTTTTTTCCTTTTCTTGTTTCTTTTTCCATTAGTCTCTCACCCTCTTCTTCCCCTCATGCTGAGGAGGTGCTGTGGAGCTCAAGGATCTGAGACACATCTAGTATTCTTCTTGGTAGGTATTCTTCGTTCTCTTACTATCTCCAGCTCGCCCCTTGAACCCCTTCACATGCATCTATCTGTGTCTCATTCCTTTATTCCCTCTCTGTCTTAATGATTTCCTTCATTCTTTTTCCCATTACTCCTTCTTTCACTCTTATTTGTTCTCATTCCCTCGCCAGTGGTTCCTCCACTCTACCTGCTGATGACCTCAGGTTTGGAGAGGCTTGGCTGAGACTGATCTCCAGTTCCAGCCGTTGCAGTCTCTCCTCCAGTAGCTTTTGTTCGTCCAGCATCTTTGTGTTCTTCTCTGGCAGGGTCCACTCTACCTCCCTCTGCACCTCTCTGTATGTTTTGCTGGGCTCTGGAGACAGCTTGGTGGGGTGTTTTGGGTCTTTGGCTTTGCTGGGTTGGCCGGGGTGGTCGGTGGTTAGGGTGGGTAGAGCAGCTGATATAGGGAAGATGAAGATTTTTAATGGTAGGAAATGTACATATCCTAAATAGATTAACAATTTGAAATGTAATCTATTTCTAAAAATGTGGCCTCGCTGAACAATATATATGGGAATATGCAAGTATCTCATACGGCCATTACACCAACATGGACAAGGACACAACATGTAAAGCAGAAATACATTACTTGGACTGTTGGACATATCATTGTTATAATATATCAACTCTAATACCAACAACTGAATTAGAAAACATTGTTAGTAATAACAAAACAACAAAGTATGTAACTAGAACAGTGTGGTATAGCGTCAGATTCTCTTGAGCACAGAGAGAGGGCAACATGACCAGTATACAGTGGTGTGCATTGGGTAGCAGTGTAACAAGTCAACAGTAGTATAAGCTAGGTGGAAACTCATTCTACAGTACATAAAGCCCTGATCTAAAGCAAGTCTGGCCTTTCATGCTTACCCTGCACTTTTAGACTTGACAGACTGCATAAAGGAATGTATACAGTCTAACTGCAAGTAAGGGGACTGAAGAGAGATAGGTTTGCAGCTGCCTAACACAGCATTATGAAGAGAGAAGTAAAAGTGGATCGACTCCTTTAAGGGCAAAATGACTAGCAGATGCACAGCGGACTACTTTAGGGCTTACATCTACCAGGCACAACTTCTCTCCGACTTCCAGTATTCTTCCTGGTACATGCTTTCTTCTTGGAAGACTCACAGCCGACTTCAGGAAACTGGGCACTGGTATCTTCAATGAAATCTGAGAGATTGGAAAAGTCATGACATCATTAAATGAGTACAAAAAAGCACTACTGGGTCATGTGTGCTTAAGTGTATAACCCAGTTTTACCATGAACTGCATACTGTTCTGTAAAAGTGACTTTCAGCCGCGCTACTCTTCCTAACCACCTACCACCCCAGGAAACCCAGCAAAGCCAAAATGTCAAAAGAAAAAACTGTCCCCAGAGCCCAGCAAGGTGCACAGTGTTGTGCAGAGGGAGGCACTGCAGGCCCTGCTGGAGAGAAAGAATTCAAGGACAGTAGCTTCGAAGTGTTACTTTCCAATACAGGCAGCCTGTATACACAAAGTAGTGATTAAGGTAAGAGCATTTTGGGGACACATAATTTTAATTCAGAACTACCAAAAGCCTGAGGCCAGCTCTGGTAATAACAACGAAAATGAGGCTTTCCATTTAGCTCTAATTATGCAAGGCTACAGTATGGCTGTTATGAAACATTGGTTGAATAAGAGTTTGTTTCAGAGAGCGTCTTCCTCCTTTGGTGAAGGCTGACATGTGGTGCTGCTGAGTCTCCAACTGTTTGTTAAATTTATTTTGTATGGGAGAAAATTCTAAAATCAAGTTTCTCTTTACATTACTCACCTCAAATTGCATTATGACTGAGAGCTCCATAGACTTGAAGTTGTGTGATTGGGCAATAGTAGATATTTACAATGGATTGCCAAACTGCACTATACTCAGTATTTTGACTAATTTATAAGTGTGGTTAATTTGCCACAACTGACAGATTATGAGTTTGCTACTACTGTGATCATGCGCTTGTGCACTATCTGCCAGTACCAGAGTCGACCCATCTCCTATTAGTGTGTGCGTCAGTACCTGGAGAAGGCACTCTTCTGCCAGACATCTGATTTGGCTGGGGTGTACCGGTCTGGAAGACAGACAGCCAAAACAAACAGACAAGCAGTCAGACAGATAATGAGCAAGTCTTTTCAAAAAGATTTCCAAAGCCCCACTGCCTGGATCCCTTTTATGGAAGGCTATTTCAGAGACTATTGCGCTTGCGGCATTGTCAAATTGTGGACAATAAGATCTTGTCAGCGTATTTATTGTGAATCTTCAGAGACACGTTAAAGCAACATGAATGAGTCACAGTGATGATGCCAGTGAAGGGAAGAGTTGAACAGTTGAAATAGAAAGAAAGTTTATATACATGAATGTGGAAGATTATTATAAGTTCATGGCTCAAGGCACTGCTATCATATGATTAGAAAAAAAACAATATTAATATACAAAGAGTTGCCAGTTATTTAGGTACACCTAACTAAATCTAATGCAGTCTGACAGAACACCCCTGCAATAAATCCACCCTTCATGAAGGTCATAATTTTCATTTTTTGTAGAAGGTGTTGATTCAACTGCAAAGTCATTTGGCTGTTGAACTGAACTGCATTACACAGTGGGTGGACAAAATAAAAGAAACACCTGTTAGTTTTAGCTAGGTGTACATAATAACCCAACAACTGAGTGTATTCAGAAACAAATACTGTACAGTGAATTTCTCCCAATAACTTACATCCTCACCCATAAAGAAGAGAGCCAATGAATGTGGCTGCCTGTCTATGGTCCCGTAGACTGACGAGGATATCATATGATGTTTCTTACGAAGATTATCATTTTGTGAAAAACAACTACAGAGGCTATTATACTGGGTGCTCAACTTAGATTATGGTACAAGTAATAGACACATCATGTCCTCTGTGTTGCCAGGCTAACTTTAACTGGCGACTGCTGTAAATAAAGCTCCAGGCAGCGTGACTCTGTGATAGCCTGGAAAGACGACTGACAGGGGAAAATAGAGCCCACTGGGACAATTATATCTTAGCAGCTCAATGTAGGAGTATACAGGACAAGAACAGTAATAGAACAACATCCCAAGAGTCTGGGAGAGCAGACCCTTGGGATGTTGTTCTGTATGCCAGTCAGTGACTCCACAGACACTCTACAGTACAAAACTCAATAGATATACATTACCATTATTTCCTGTACAACTGTGCCTCCCAGTGGATTAGACTGGCATCACAAAACCTTCACTTACCTTTCGCTACATCATAAACTGAATCAAGAATAAAAAATATTTGTGAAGGAAGGGTGATCCTCCCTGAACACACACACACATTCAGAATAGACCTTTTTTTCAAAGCAGGTATTCTGACTTATCATAGCAGAAACTTTCATCAGTTATCAGTTGTTCAGAAGAATAGTTCAGAGTAAATACAGGGCCCTGCAACTAGCTCACCTAAATGTAATAAATGCCATTCTACAAGTTAGCAATTACACCTGTGCTCTTCCTGCTATGACATGTCAAAATCTCTTTCATACAACTGGACGTATTGGCTCTAGTCCTCTGCTGGCCACTAAACACCAGCTGGAGGTTAACTAGCTTGCTAAAAAGCTCTGTGAGAGCATTTATTTATGGTGGGAGAAATGATTCACTTCTGCTTTCAATGACAACACTGTCATTGAAAGCGTTCAACACTAGTTGAAAACATGCTTACACTTATTAATGAGATCTTCCTGTAGAATCTCACCTTTGATTTTAGTGGCAGGGCATAGACAGGTTCTGTAATTGAACAATTGTTCTGTCTGTCCAGAGTTTGGTAAACATGTTCTTCATTGTCCTCTTCATTCTCCAGCTCCTCTTCCTTGTCTTCCAACTCCTCCTCGGAGTGCTCGGGGGAGGACAGACGTGGCCGGCAAGCCAAATCCTCTGACCCTCGGTCTCTGAGAAAGGTAAGAAAGAAATATTAAAACAGTGGAGAAGAGTTAGCTATAACAATCTTATTTATTTCTATTTTCTCATTTGGGGAAAAGCAACACAACCTACTTAACTTTCTGCAATAGGCCTTTTTCACAGCAGTCACAGTCACAGACATCAAAGTAGAAAAATCACAGGTGTTACTGATTACATTAAGGATGGGTCCATTCTATTCAGGTGTCCTAGCAAAATGTGACAGTGACCATCATGAACAATACCAGGAGACTAGAACCAAAACAGCAAAGTAGAATTTCACCAATTATTTTATTACTTACACTTGTCCTTTTCTGACTGTGACTTGTCAAAAAGAAAAAGAAAAAGATAGGATTTTAGAGAAAGAAATATTTTCTCCGTCTGCAGCACCAGGGCACATGTTAATGTGAATCACTAAAAATATCAAATTATTAATTTTTCTTTTCATCCCATGTTTTGACACCTCTTTTGCTCATGTAAATCCTTGTGGAGATCCAGGAATGTCTACTTTGAGAGAGAGAGAGTTCAAAAACACTTTTACTGCTATTTCTAAAGGTAGGACCAATCGTGTACCACTTTGGCCCATTTTCTACTGTGACACACTTGATAAATACAGCCCCAGGTCTGCTTTAAACTTGGAGTCACCTCTTGCAGTTAGAATCATTTGTCTCAAAGTTTGTGATAGTACTGGTGTATTTGCGAGAGGGAGTTTACCTGGTGTAAAGTGCTGTGCTGAAGTTTGGTTCAGATATGAAAGACTCTGATTGGCCACTCTCAGAAAAAGACCTCGGTCGAGCTGGGGGGATGGCCCATGTCTGTCCAGTGAGCGAAGAAGACAAGATGGCAGCTGCTAATGCTGATCTATAGATGGAAAGATGCAATTTATATGAGGACAGACAGACACTTTGCGTACGATAAGCACAAGAAATGCATGCTGCTTATTTCAGGTCAAAATTTCAGGTCAAAGTTTATTTTTTATGTTGATATTGATGTGATACATTGTTACAAAGGAGAGCATCTCCCTCAGTTTCCCTAAATGACTTCAGCCACATTTCCACCAAGCAGCCTGGTTCAGTTCAGTTCATTAGCCATTAGAATGGTTATTTTCGTGTTTCCATTGTAGAAAGTTGTGGATGGTACCAACAGAACTACTTCCATCCTGTTTTTTCATTACCTCTCTGTTGAGGGACCTAAAACACTGATCCATTACTTAAAGGTGGAGCTAGAAACACTGCAGTGCACTACTATATCAATTAGGTTTGTGGGAAACAAAGAAAACTGTATGATGAGGATTTGTGATTATTAAATCATTAATCGCAACAGACAACGACAGCGAAAGCCACATTTCAAGGTTAGGTATTTGAAAACAGCACATAGGTTGGTGATACACAGGGGTAAATGTTTGAGAAATGTACAGGCATCAATCAATCAGTTATAATTTAGCAACAAGACAGCCAAAGATCAGTTGCTCAAAGATTTACCACTGGAAGACACTGCATTTTGGGGGTAAAGAGGAAATGAGGAAGCTGTGTTTCCTCTGAATTCAATCAGCAGTTCTGTGCTTTTCAAATGATGTTGGGAACCAAATGTGTAAACTCACAAACGGGTACATGCCAACCTTTACAAAACAGTGGTACAACAGGAAAAAGTGTCAAGAGGAAACCATCAAGAGTAAAATGAAAGGATGTTGGAGGTGGTGGAGAGTTTTAGGTACCTGGGTCTCTCAGGTGAGGGGTTTGGGCTTCGTGGGGGCGGGGTACGAGGTACAGCAGGCTTGGGAGCAATGGAGGCAGCAGGGATCAAACCATGAGCTATATGCTTCTACACAACACAAACAGAGGTAGGTGAGGGAGAAGGTTAGCATCACACAGACATCAAACACACAATCTGACAATGGTTGAGGAGGGTTTAAGGGAGCACATGAAATAACTCTTTAAGGAAAGGGTTTGAGGAAAGACAAACAGGCTATTTAGGTGGAAGTGGATAGGTAGAAAGGATGATTACAGAATCGCAACATGGCCACTTGATCAACGAGATACCAAAGTATGAAGTGTTCAAACAAAAGGCTGTTACAGCAGTAGAATTGTTCTGCTGGAAACATCACTGTTACAGTGTATTGGTCACAGTAGGTCCAATTATACTTTAACAGCCTTGCCAAAAAACTGGAGAGAAAGTGTGGACAATGAATCGATTTAATCGCTATTTTAATGTTTGGTTAACAGAACTAATAGCATGCGCCACGAGACGTATGGACGCTACAACACTGGTGTAACCAAACATTAGCTTAAATATTTCTCAAGCTATTTAGCAATTGCTAATGTTAACTAACCGACGTTATCCAAAGCTAACTAGCGTGGTTTCAATTGCAACTAGGTAGGGGTTAGCTAAATGATAAAAAAAAAAACATTCAGACGTTGAGCTAACGTTAGCTAGTTAGCTAGTTAGATATGGTTGATTTCTTTTATGAAAGAGGTGAAACTTACAAAGTCCTTGTCTTTCTCCCTCCTGAAGCTGAATTTTAACATAGTGTAAAATGGGTTTTTGACACCTTCACTAGCTAAAGTTAGTGTTTCAGTTAAGGCAAACAGCTTGACTCGTTTGCCGAGCAACTTTCAGGCAAACAGAAGTAGAAACGTTTACTTGTCGTTGTCATGTGTTTCAAATTATCTTTCCTATTCTACCCTAAAACAGTAAAGCAAAATGATAAAGCTATATTCAACAGGCTGGTCGCTTGCAGACTCCTCGTATCTAGACGCTTTACCACAAGAATGAACCTCACTACAACAGTAGTGCTGATTGGCTGAAAGTGAAGAGACTAGCCAATCAGAGACTGATATGATTAACCTAGCAACGACGTCCCTACCGTCCGGCGTCGCGGCCAACAGGGGGCGATGTCGTTCCATTAAACGATCAGCTGTCACCTGTCTCTCAGCACATGGAGCTGCTGTAACAAAAGAAAGCCTTCTTTCATTCTCTCTTTCATTATCAATAAAGCAACTATATCATTTGTCATGCAAAGGATATACAGCATACAATACATATTAAGTTTAATGTTCCCTAAAACGATATTTTAATCATACATTTTAAAGTCTACACACATATCACGTGATTATAATTAAGTGATATACTATATGAAGTGTTTATTTAATATCCATCCAACTATCTTGTTTGCCCACTTGTCCTTTGCAGGCTGATTTCCATAATATACTTTGCAAAACACACATACTTTCACTCCTCTTTTGGCTATAAATCAACAGAAAAATTCCATCTGAGTTATCAAGTTTTGCCTTTTGCACTTAGGAAGGATTGAGGTATGAATTCTCTGACAAAAAGTCAACAGATTTAGTTCCTGCAATATCTACATTTCCTGTTCAAATAATTTGAAATACTGAATAGAATTTGACCTTTGGCCCAACCACACATAATAACACACAAACTATAAATCAAGAATAACAAGAACAATACACACAGACTATGAATAGTGTGGGTGAAGAAAGAGCTGATGGGTAAAACTTAATCACATGGTGTTTCTCTTCTCTTTCCATGATGGTGGATTATGATGTCATATGATCCCAGGCCAGACTCACAACTGCTAAAAACTTCTGAGTGTTGACTTAGTGTGTCTCGGCTCACTGTGGTCAAACTTCATTCCAGTCATTCCCAACCTGCTTGGTAGTTTCAACCACTGAGATATACATGACCACTAATATATATTTAAAAAAAGAAATCCAGGAATTTTGTTTTGTCCCCATCTTTTATTGAGATTTGAGTTGATACATGTGACACAAAGACTTACAAACAAAGCATTCACACCACAGTTACTACGCAGCACAAAGTATACAGGAAGAAGCAAAGGCAACCTGAAACCTTCAGAAAAACAGGTACTGTGATCCTCTGCATATCCATCAAGACATTTAGGATCACTACGTACTGTGAAATGTGAGTAAGTCTACAACATCATCTGTGTAGGTATAAATGCCTCTGTTAGCACATTTAGTTAGCACTTATTAATATTAATCAATTACTGCACATTCTTGTTATACACTTATTGTGACATTTTCCTTCATGATTCAGCATAAATGGCACCATATTAGGTAAACAGAGACAGTAAGAGTGTTACATCTTCTCAGTGTTACTGTTTAAAAACATTTACATAAAAAAAAACTTTACATAGACAAAACGTACCAGTATATAAGTTCACCAAAGGATTAAGCAAGGCTAGTAAAATACATTCCTCCAAGAAACCAACCAAGAAATCCAACGTGCAAAAATTCACAACTTGACCATTCACAAACTAGTTCTGAAACCTACAACTTTACAGCTAAATATATATATTTTTGTTTGTATTTTTTTTATTACATAAATAATTTGATTATCAAATGTATATAGGAATCTACTTTGTAGATAAAGAGATAGTCCAACACTGCAAAGTGTCAGTAAAATGCGAGGTGTGACTAGGATTAAGACAGGAAGAGACAAATAGGAATCTGACTGGACTTTGATCGAAGTCCTTGGGTGACCGGCTGTCCAGGTACATACGATGCAGGAATGTCATTTGTCTGCCCTCATGTCCCTTCTGGAGACAAAATAACCTTTAACTACTTTACGATTCTCATTAACAGAGAGGCACACTCGCTCGTGCTTATCTTACAAAGGAACAAACTGCCAGACAGCAGCAGCAGTGATAAAAGAAGTCCAAGACAGGGGTGAGATGAGTCAGGATTGTAAATGAACATATCAGGGCATATCAGGGACATGGAGGCAATTTGGTCTGTGGCATAACTGGTACAGTAAGCAATCCTAAAATACCAGTATTTCCATTTACACTGTGTCCCAGGCACAACACTCAGCAGAAACAATAATCCTCAAACGCTGTCTCACAAATACAAAAGTGACAATAATACATAACCACGGTATATATGATTTTTAGCAGCTTATACAATATTGCATTCATCAATTCTCTCCAGACAAAAAAAAATGACTGCACAATTAGTTTTCCCTCAATCACTTTTTTACATACTGCAACAAGGTTCATAACATCTACAAATGTATTTAGAAAATATATGCATTTCAAAACCCAGAAGTGATCAGCATACACAGATTGCAACAAATATCGTGGCAATGATCGAATCCTTCACGTATACAGTATGAAGCAGGCATGTGTTGAGGATACACAGAGAACACAACTGCACAGTGCACAGCGACATCAGTACACAATGGAACCGACAACAAGGGACTGCTTAGGCCACAATAAAATTACTCCCTTGCAGTCAAGTAGTAACTGATGCTGGGTGTGTTTGTGCAACTTTGTTTTTGTCCTTAAATCCGTCTGGAGTGTTTCTTCAGGAAAACATACTGAGATGAGGCCTGTCTCAAGCATGTGTGTATATATAGACTGGAATGATAACTGCTAGGTTTTTCCCACAGTGCAGTTGTACTGTGCTGTACGCATACTGGCATGGTACAGAATGATTTCTCATTGTGTTTGGTGTGCAGTACAGTTTACTTCAGAAACTAAATTGTGCTGGGAAGACGCCCACGTAGCAACAAAGGCACCTACATACAGTATTTGGCACAGCCACTTTGCAAAGTACCTGGCAGAAATGTTATCATTACACTGGTGACATACAAGCTACATACACTACTGTTCAGTATTCCAGTGGAAACACCAAAGGGCACTGCTACTGTACCTGTACCAGTGTACCATATCCACAGCAGGTCCAGTATGGGTACAACACAGTACTGTACACAGCCATGCTAGGGCTTAGTCTGAAGCTAGCTCAGTAGAGGGCACTGTCATTATTGTAGGAGCTGGAGCTGGGGAAGGTGGGACAGGGTTTATTCCAGGGGTGAGCGCCGGAGTGGTCAGCTGTGGGAAGGCTGAGGGTGCTGGCACTCTTCAGCTTGTTCTTCAGACCCCAGCTGATGAAGGACGACTTCTTGGTTACTTTGCGAGACTTGGGGTTCTTGTCGTCATCATAGGCCAGACAAATCATGGAGTAGGTTTTAGGCAGGTTTCCACAGAAGGTGGCACTCTTTGTAGGCTGGACAGAGAGATTGACAGTGACGTTTAATGGAAAGAGTCAGTCATTGTTTGCTTAAGCAAAGAGCTGCTCTGGACGCCATACAGTCTCAATCAACATATGAGGTCAACAACTTAGCACTAAGTTAGCCATTTTCTCACTGTTTTAACACAGAGGTGAATAGATAACCAGAATCATAAACAGACTATTGTGAAGCAATTGTGCCTGATATGAAACATGCAGGGGCTAGAGGGGCTGAAAAATATACAATGTAGGTTTACCAACTTCTTAAAAACTGTAGCTAAATCAATCACTTTCTAACAAACTGACACTTTCTAACAACAACCAGGCTGCATTTTGCAGACACTGCTGATTTGTCCAGTAAGTCACACAGGTTGAATCTGTTTTATACACCTAGGTAATAGCTAAAGAACAATTTCTCATGGGAAACTGAACAGACAATTTACCTTGACAGGAAACACTATCTCAGAGGTGAAATCTGAAACTCTAACTGTTCTGTTGCTGTCTGATTAGAAAGACCAATTTTGCTGTCACTATTTGTCAATCAAAGAAAACCAGATCAGTGACTTTTCTCTCAGCCAATAGGAATGAAAGTGCATACCATTGGAGGGTTGCTGTCCAGCATGGTGACCACCTGGATGTCGATCCCCTCCTCGTTCACGTCCTTCAGCAGTCGCATCACCTCACTCACACCCATCCATTTGCAGTCTGTGTCGCACACAGCAACAATGTAGTCGCCCTCTTTCAGACCGTCAGCCTGGAGGAAACACATGAGTTAGGGAGGAGAGTCACTGACATGTCCTGATAGTGCAGCAGACAGAGCAAATATTTACAGCTGAAGGTCTGTTTGAATAGCAACCAAGTCAGGATCACCTACTTTCTTTAAACACCTTGGAAGGAGCAGGGATCGGCAGAGAAAACACTGAGGTCTAGCCCCAAACAACGCTTTTTGCAGCAGGACTTACACTTAGTAGTGTATGTGCGTGTATGCGTATGTGTGTACATGTATGTGTGTGTGTGTGTGTGTGTGTGTGTGTGTGTGTGTGTGTGTGTGTGTATGTGTGTGTGTACCAGAGCACATTATTAAATAGCTGTGGGAAATCTGCCTTATCAACATGAGCTCAGCTATTTCTGTCTGATAACTTGATCTGCTGTTCACCAGAGGCCAGGCCAACAACTCCGGAGAATCTGTCAGTTCCAGAATAAATCCCATTGAATGCAGTATTAAAAGTTAAAAAGAGTTTGGCCTAGTTAGACTTGTGTAATACTACTAATCTGTTTCTCGGCATAGCCTACAGGGCCTAGAAAGAGTCTGCCCTTTGTCAGCACCTCTTAATGAGCTGTCAGACTGAAAAGGATTGCAGAGAGTAAATAGTCTGATTCTTAATTAAATTAGTAGCCAGAGTGGCTATGGAGGAGAGGGGGGCTGCCTCTAAGCATTCTTTGAGCCAAAATCCTGTTCAGGTTTCTTAGAAAGACTTTAATTTGAACATATTCAGTATGCAAGCATGTTCTTCCACTGTAGACAAAGCTACTCCCTGCAAGATAACCCTGCTGCAGGGAGAAAATATCCATTTGGCGTTTGTTTGAGTTTGACAGAAAAAATAACTCAACGTGGCCCCTGAAATATATTCTGTGCTCTAAAATAACAGAGTCTGTTAATTTTTTTCGACAGCCCACAGACGATGAAAAACCTTGGTGTGAAAGTACAGATGCTTCTGGTGACACATCAGCTCATAAAGTCAGTTAGAGTAAACTAGGAGCTCCGGTATGTCATCATAGTTTAACATCATAAGCAAAAAAGATTCTCAACAGACAGAACAATTGGATTTGCAGACTGTATTTCATTAACTACAAAATGCATGACAGATCTTTGATAAAAGTAAAGGATGACGTTTGCTGTGATGGATTATCTATCTCAAGATCATTTCAAGACTCTGCCAGCTGATATTTATACCATAAATCTCCCCTTGTTCAGTCAAATGTAAGGAATATAGGTCAACTCACAGCAGCTGGGCAGAGGGGGTCCAGAGAAACCACCTGGACTGGTGTTTCTCCTTTCAGGGTGAAGCCCAGGTCTCTGTCTTCTGAGTGAAGGCGTATTGTCCGTGGTGCTGTCCACCGCTGCTTGGCTGAGAAGACTGACAGGGGGCCCTGAGTGGAGACATGGTGGGGATGCTGGGGTCAATATGGCTCCAGGTTTTACTGATTTCAGAGGATAATATCCTGTCTTTCTTTTCAGAGTTTTTGAGTTCAAAGGTTTTGGTGAAAGCCTGGGGGGAAACTAAAAATCCAGCATAATAATCCCTCCTTGTGTCTTTACAGACTAGTTAAACCACATCTGTGACCTGTTAACATAAGCACATATGCTGTAGACACACTCAGAGGTTACATGAAAGACGTGGCCACAGAGCATATTAATCTCTCTTACACCTGCCCCTCAGGGTTGCCAGGTTTCTGAAAAGCATATGTTTTTGTTTATTTATTTCTTTGTCAGATTTACATTCTCACCATGCCAGTCACATTTCATTTTGAAAGGGTGCACAATCCTTAGTGTGCTCTGTAAACAAAGAGTTTCAAATGAAAACATTCCCAACATACTGAACATATGACTTACGTCTACTTGAATGTTGGGCTGCAGATATACGGTATCGACCATATAGTTATAGGGTATTGAAAGTAATGACACAACCATGGTTCAGGTAACAGTGAGTGTCCTTAAGAGGCTGTCACCTCCATCTCTTTTTTACTTGTTAAGTGACTTAAATGGTTAGGTTATCAAAACTGCCATCAGTTACTTTACTGTTGATCAGATTGACTTATGAATGAATGATTTCAAGATTTGCCTGTATTCATTTTTAGACTGCTGAAGCCAACTGCTATCTCCCATTAATAATACAAATCTCTCCTCCAGCAAATCCTGACATAAATTCGATGTAACTCTATGCTGATGCCTGTCATCCCTGCACCTTTCATTATCACAGCTGTGATTGGAAGGAGAGATTGTGCCAGATTTAATTTTTCAGTCTTGTTTCTCTGTTGATCCAAAAGGATTTGAGCCTTATTGTGGAGACTCTCTCTTGACAATAATGAAGAGTTAGGCTGGATTTTACAAGAGGAACTGGAGAGGTATTCATTCACAGTGACTCCTTACACCTGTTGCCTGGGGATGTCAGCTCTGACCCTTGATCTCATCACCAGTTATTGGCTTGTAAGGTTGTTTGTCATGAAACTGAAGCCTGTTGGTTTGTTATAGTAATTGTAAACTGTGCTAGATGAAAGAAACAATTTGCAGTTGAACGTGGTTTTCAGAGGATGTGAACAGAAGATTCCATTGCAGTGACAGCAAATGCCAGTACCTCCCACCTCCCACCTCCCACACCTCCCAGCCACGACTATGATAACCAAGCTAGGACTGGAGCACCTCTGTCCATATTAGTGTTAGGTTTGCATTTGTTGTTTTGGATGAAAGTCCAGGAGGCTTTGGAAACGAGACAGGAATTTGGATTGGCTGCTCTTAAATGTGCCAAAGCTTCCAGGAGACTCAGCCTTGGTTGGTTGTATTCAGAAGTAACAAAAAATAAACTCTGGGTGTTAGAAGAAACACTCCCAAGGTCTAAAACACAAATCCAGAGCTAGTTCATGTCACTTGATGAATAAACCAACCGCCATGAAAAAAACAGCAATGTGAGTGGAAAAATATTAGTAACCCACATACCAGCCTTTGGAAGAAGTCGGTGACTTTCACCTTTGTGATTGCAGGAACCTCCATTTCAGCTTTGTGCTCTGTTTTAGCTATTGGAAAGAAAGGGGGGAAAACAAAGCTGTCAGTCTGCGGTGTTTACTGTCACAACCACATTTTAACTGTTGCTCTGTGGAGAGGCAGGCGGGAGTTAGCAGTGTAAACATTACATCATCTGTACCTGGAAATAAATGTCACTTATCACATCTGATTGCAGCAGGTGTGGTGCACAACACAGCAGCCTTTTTATGAACCGTTTCCTAAGAGACAAACGTCACAATGCGACGCACTGGTCCTGCTTGACATTTCTGTCATTTGTCAAGTGTTTGTTGTGGTGACACTAAGGTGACTGCTTAGTTTCTATGTTGACCACAGGGAGAATAGCTGTCACCTCAGTAATACTTACTGGAGACTCAAATAAACTTTACAGTTATTCTGATTCTATGTTTGTCTCTCGTGTTTACTTGAACAAGACGTTCACTGGATGTGTTGTCTTCTCTTTAAAAACATTTAAGACTCACAGATGATGTCAGGGGCCTCCATGTAGTCCGTGAACTCTTCCTCAATTTCGTTGTCACTGTATTTGTTGAGCGAGCGCTGGTGGCTGGCTTTTAAAATGTCCTGCAGCACCTCCAGCTGGTTCAAGTTGTGGCACAAACTGTAGATCCTCAAAGCCTCCTCATGACCCAGGATGGCCCGACGAATATGTGCTTTACCTGTGTGGGGGGAAGAAGAACAGGAAGAGTCAAGCCTGGTGTTATTAACACTCTAATGTCAACTATTGTCTTCCTTTGCCCTCTGCTGCACTCAGACTCACTGCACAGTGTGCTCACTCTTACCAATGCGTTCACGTTCCTCTTTCTTTTTCAGGATGTCCAGAGGTGAGCGTCCCTCAGGAAGGCGATCATAGACCTGTGACAAGGTCTTCTCCTGCTGGTCCTCGTCATCATCGGGACCCACTGAGCACACAAAGAATCAATATCAAAATGATTAAAGCTGGAAGACTTGGGGTCAACACTGTAACAAATGGCTAACACTCTTAATGCAACAATTGCTTTGATCAGAGAAGGTGGACAGGACACTGTTTGCTGATAAGGCAGTGCACAGTGCATACATACATTGTTGTACACTTTTAAATTAAAATTGAAAATGGGCATATACAACATAATTGCATGCTTCGACTACAGCTTACATAACAGCATAGTTTACCAGAGAGATTAAGCGACACTGAATGTGACGGCTATGTTGTATGTGCTAATCCTCCCAAAACTGGGCGAACTTGTCTTCTCCTCTCCTTCACATCCTGGTGCACCACATTTAAAAGGTAAATCTAAAGCGTTAGAACTTTCTGGGCTTCCCCTGACGGTAGAAAGTGATTATTTAGCAGTGTTTATGGTTCATCTGTTTACTTCAGCTGTCTTCATTCTCTCCCGTTTCTGGGCTGTGTCCTCTATCTACAGGCCTGTGGTTAATTGCTCTATTCTCCTCAGTCGCACAGGAATCCGTTAATGAGCTGCCAAACTCAAAGCTCCTTTGCTTCATTGTTTCTCTAGTCAGTCTCGTCACATTCTCAGCACTGGGTAAAACTAGGACCATCTACTATAAAGCCTCATATAACCTGCTGCATTTTTAGTCTAATCTGTACTAAAAGACAATTGTAAAAGTGTAGTAAGAAATGAAGACTGGCTAAATGTTGAGGCATAGCAGTAAGACGTTTTAAATAAAGGACTGAATATAACATAGAGATCAACTGTTTATTTAACAAAATGAATACTACAAAAATAATAAGCCACCAAGAACTAATGTAGGATGATACAATATTAACAAATGTACTACTTGAGGGTTTATTGTTTACTCACAACTTCCATTCCTCTCTCACTCAATCGCTGGTTGTCTCACTTACTCTGTCTACCACTTGATTATGTAGACAGTATTAAGAGGCTACACGACTGTAATCCTCCAGCAGTCTACAGTACATCCACTCATTTCACTTACTCCAACCATGTCTTCTTTTCCTTCCCTCTCACTCTTTGTCCATCCTGCCACTGAGTTCCTGGAAACTTATCACAGGCTGTGTGTGTGTGAGTGCGTGCATGCGTGTGTGCATGTGTCTCTAAATAGCCGTTATGTAATAGCACTGCGGCTGGCTGCGGTTCAGTCCAGCCATCTGACTTGACCAAGCCAGTGGCCCATACAGCACTTTAAGAGAAGGATCAGGATTTCCACGGTATTCAAAATCAGGCTGCTCATGTCTTATAACACCAAACCCAGGTTTTACACCATAACAGCCAACAGCTAGGCTAATACAATGGAACAAGTAGATGAAAACTTGTACAGCAAATGTGCAGATGGAGTGAATAAAACTTTGCTTTCACATGTTAAACCAAATGTTGTTAAAGGAGAAGTGGGACAATATATTATGTATGTTGCCACTAAAGTTACATTATAAAACTACTCAGTATTCAGTAAGCCTGTCAACAACACACCTGTCTCCATTTGGCATCAGGGACACTGCTGTACCTGGTGCAGCGCACGGTACATGCAAATTACTAAGCATGCAAACAAAAGAGTCCTGTGCTGACAGTAGTGCTTCTCATAAGCTAAAAAATAGCAGGCTTACTGTTTGAGTCTAAAATTATCAACACACAATAGCTGCATGTTGTGACTTTATCTTTAGTTCTTTATTTTGCCCTGACGTTCTATAATTCTAACCTCTAAGCTCTGCTCATTTACACATCAAACCTGTTTGAAAATGATTAACATCCATAAACTGTTTGTCTTACGTTGGTGGTCCAGGAGCGCTGAGGCTACAAAGTAGTGTGCCATGGAGCGGTAGTGGTTGGTTTTGACTTGGGACATGGTGGACCAGAACAAGGGGACATTGTCTTTGATTGGGGTCTGGATCATGGACTGGTGGACTTGGTCGTAGATTTCTGAGACCTGGCAGGAAAAGCAGGATAGAGTTACTGAGAGTACATTAAAAGCACTGATCTGGATCCGATCACTGATAGAAGTGAGGTATGCGACCGTGGTGACATTATTTCTTTGCATTCACTTAAAGTACAGTATATCTTACTTAGTCCACAGCTAAAGAAAGAATACTGTGCGTCTTTGATGCCATTTACCTTTGCGGCCTCCTGGGCCATTTTCATCAGGGGATAGAACTGGTTTCGGATCCCAGGCAGTGCAGTCTTCTCAAACAAACACTCCTGAGCCTGTGCAAGCATCATCCGAATCAACATACTGAGCATGGCTGGGCTCATGTCGTAGCTGGGAGTGTGGGTGAATGTCTCCTTCAGATGGTTCAGGATACCTGGGGGAAAACAAGAGGTCAGCATAGCTCAAAACCAAACTATTCCAAGGAAACAGTAATCATAGTTAATAATCATTTAGCTCAGTTGAGAAGCTCTAAACAACAGTAAGGGAAAGATTCTTTATTTTCTGTATATCAATACGGTCCCAACTTGCTAATGAACCAAAGATCTTGTCATCCATGAAAACAAGAAAAAGCGACAAGGACTCAGGAAAATCTTCATCCTATTCAGCTTTGCGAGGACAAATATAATCCGATTAATGGGACTCTGTTAAGCACTAGACTATTTTGTTTGTGATTATATTTTAAAACATTCAGGGAATTCATGGTCTTTCCTATCTCGACAGTGAAGTCAGGGTCAGCTAATTAATTAGTACTACTAGAAATAATTTGGTAGCATAGTTAATAATTTGGGCAACAGTGACTTTTCATGGGCAAAACCCAAATCGTTTGCTGGCCCTCTAAATGACAGATTGTGCTCTTAAGCATGTTAACACATTAACCCTAATTAATGACACTATCTTGTACAGATGTTTTAAAGAGGTTCCATCCACAGAGCGATTCAGTTTGTCAGATCGTCGACATCTATTTTTCCGATGGCCTGTTGCTACTACAGCATCCAGTGAGGGATAAAAGCTCACTACTAGTAGTGAGATCAATGTGCTTGTGCTTCTTTAAAATTGAGCCAAGACACAAACCTTCTTAAATTGGTTTTTCATGTTCAATGGAAGCAGTACGGACATCTGCATTCCAACTGAGAGCACCTCCCTCTTATTTCTGAAAGATTAAAAACCTGGCAGCAGAGAGTTGTAGACAACTTAATAACAGAGCACTGTTTCGCAAGGCTTCATCTAAGGTTCTGCCACTGCTGGCTGGCTCCTGCCATCCTCTAAACCTATCTTGTGTCCCTGGTTTAAGGGTACTGCAGCAGCCCTTCTACAGCCCGCACCCCCGCCTGTCACCTTCCAGCGTTGCCTAATACTTGCTCGTTACATTGGTGACAATGTTCCTCATAACAGGCATAATTGTTTTACACAGTACAAGCCTAAATTATAGCCATCAAAGCAACATACCCAAAGCCACGGCCAGTTCAAAGCTGTAATTATACTGCAATACTCCTCGTACTGCCAAGTCATAATTCTACCAAGACTTGTCTGAGCTTTCTGAAACCTCAGAGGGTTGGGAAACCAGTTCATATGATTGGTGATGCTCTGGAACTCAGCCACATGACAAGAAGCCAGAGAAACATCGACTGCATTCATTCTCCGTCATGGAGCAGAAGTCAAGAGGGTGGAGGCTGGCACATAGTCGGAAAATTAGGGTGAACAGTGTGTGCCTTTTGCTGTTAAGATCATTAGAAAACAGAAAGAAAAAGAAAGAGCAAAGCTATTAAGAGACAACATGTTGATGTTGCTGTTAATTAACCAATCATCTTTTTCCTCCTCTCTCTATCACCTATCATAGGTTTGTCTTTGTGAACAGTTTCTGTCAATGGAAGCATTTCAAACGCTTACTGCCTGGGATCACACATTAGCCTGGTTTGAGGAAATAAAATAAATAGTATTTCTGGTTTGACTACTTTGCAAATTTCCCCACTGAGGGACAAATAAACGTTTATCTTATCTTAACTTGAATATTGAAAATTAGCCCATAAGGTCATTTCAAGGCTGGTGAGGAGGAATTATCTGATGAAACAAGTTTATCACTCCTATCTCTTCCTACCTGCAGCTATCTGGAAGGAAGAGATGGCCTCCTCCAGGCCTGCTATTGTCTGTCGGTCACAACGGGTAGCAATCTGAGAGTAGAGGGCAGCCATGTTGAAGAGGATGCTGGCCTTCTCCAGTGACAGGTTCTGCTGGCATACTGGCACTCCTGTGAAGGAGTCGTACCTGAGGGAAAGAGGCAGAAGCTGTCACTATTCATTTTTGTAAAGTCAAATGATCGAAAATATGAAAATATGTCTGTTTGCAGTAATGTGTAAAATAAACTTTACATATAGCAACATTTACACATATTGTATATTATGTATATCGTATTGTACATTGTCCCAAAGTTTAAAACATCCTTAGACTCAAAACAAGGATCATGATTTCAAGCTATTCTTCTCCATTTTCTCCATCTCTGCTGCATTAATGAATGAAGTGCATTTAGCATGAAGTCAATCTGTGGCCTTTTCAGACACTGCTGGATGACACAAGCTATCCTCCAAATGGATGAAACCATGAAAAGCAATCGATTAACCACATTTAGAATTAGTAACTGATCTGATACCAATAACATACAAGAAACTTGCTAAAGACAGTATGAGTTTAAAATATGTAATATCTATCTACAGGATTTTGGCGTTATTTCATGACCTAGATAAAATTAATAATGTCTGTATGTCTTCTCTTCCATTTGTACGAGACAAAACACAGCAGGGAGACAGACCCAAACTAAAAAGCTGCATTCAAATCAGTCCTATCTATTTATCATTCCTCTGAGCCAAAACATAGCCAGGTGTCTTCTGGCAGAGATATACAAGTTGATCCGTGAATTCAAGGAAGTAACAACATGACTGAGCCTTTGTTGTTTGAGCTCAAAGGCTTTGGAAAGTCCTGGTGAAGGGATTCATGGTAGCTGGATTACATAGCAGGACAGCTTTCTTTCCTGTCTATTCCTTTCTGTCTTAAGGTCAGGAAGTAGAGGTAATATTTAAATCATTTGTTTTGTAAACTTTTGCAGCAGTTGTTTTTATTTCAACAATAGATTTTATTATCACCACTGTTGATGCTAATTAGTTGGAGGTTGTAATAACTGGAGCGTACCAGGTGAAGAAGATGCCAGTCTGGTGGGTTGGAGAGAAGAATCGGCTCTCCATCAGAGGAAGATGGTTAAAGTATTTGGTCAGCAGTTCCACCCCGGCCTCGTTTCGACTTGGCGTTCTGCAAGCCTAGGATGTGAAAGGAAAGAGATCTGATGCAGTCTGCAATAACATTTACAATAGTCTTATGTAGTGAGGTTCTCACATATGAAAGTTGTGCCTCTACATGAATACAGCAGACAGGATTGTTTTGTGATGTTCATAGCAGAAAAAAATTTAAACTTTACAGCCATTATATGAAAAGACTACACTACCTGTCGCAGGTCCATTAGGTCAGCAATCTCCTCTTCATAATTGTTCCCGTCTTCACTGTAGTGCTCCAAGATGAAGTCCTGTCAGAAACAAATTATTTTTTTAATACATAGCCTCTGCTTCTATGGCCAGACATAGCAGATCTGTTTCAATCATCCTGTGTTCAGCAATAAATGATAGATGCCTAACAAAATCGTGACAACAGCCTGAAAATCTATGATGATAAGGAGCTGGCTACCAATAACCATTGCACAGTGCAATAATAAGCATCACTAAAGAGGATATTGCTTTTAAATATTATCAACTCAAGACAAGTGTGTCATCAATTAAAGATGCTCCTTCAAGTGGTTGGCCCTGTTTTAATGGCGACTTAAATCCCTGTTGTGCTGGGTTGACATGCCGAGTCAACCTGAGTCAGAAAATGTGTATATAACTGTGGGCTACAACTGTGCCGTGCCAAGTAGGCTGGAGAGAGCTGTCACTGTGTCAGTGCCAGCCAGAGGTGGGACACACAAAGTCATTAAGACTTAGAGACACTAGAGTTGTGCTCTACTTACAGTCAATAAGCAGACCAGCAATAACCTGTACACAGATCATGAAGTCAGAGCATCTCTCACAATGCCTGCCAACAAACGTGCCATTGGGACATTTACGAGAGAGATTCCCTGCCATGGAACATAGCTACATGATAAGTCTACCAATCTAAATAACTACTGACCTACTTGGATTAATAAGACAGATCTTTTTATGGTCACATGATGTATTGTTCTTGAACGAATAAATAGCGAACACAATGGAGTAGCAGGTGTGCCGGCCCAGACAATGTGACCCAAATTCTTTATGAAAGAACACTGTAATTTTGTAGTGACTAATGCTGTATCAAAAGCACTGCCTGCCAATGTGGGACAGATTTGTTGCATGAAAATTCTGCCCTTATGTTCCTGTTGGTTAGTTTCAACTTGCTATTTCTTGTCCATAAAGTCTGTGTTTATGCCGTCATGACATTGCTTGACATTAAAAAAAAAAACAACCTGGTAGTTTAGTTTACCTGATGCAGGTGAGAATCCATCTATCGACCATCTCAAAACACAATTTTAGCATTAAATCTAACGTTTAAGTTTCTTTATATTTTTACCTTCAAATTATGATAAAACACAGTTTGAACATCACATTATTATGTATCTCAGAACAGAAACTAAGGCACATTAACTTAAGTATTTAAGTCAAAATCCCTGCAGTACATGGAAAATTCTAAAAGTACTACTATACATATGCACTATAATAGCGAGGGAATTGTGAACTTGTATTCACTGTTTCCATACCTTGAAAAGAGTGGAGAAGTCAACTTCTTTTGTCTCCTTCAGGCCCAGAGCAATGAGAGGGATGTTGGCTGTTTCCCTGTAAGCAAAACACAAAGACAAAAATCAGTCATCTCATGGACATCGAGACACATATGAAAGGAAATATTCTTGAAGGCTGCTCACAGACATGTTGGCAAAAAAACCAATATCTCTGTATATGCTGACATTGCATGATACAGCTGAATTTTAGTTATAAAACAGCAATATAGTGCTGATCTCATTTTAATTAATGTAACCAAGAGCAAAGAGAAAAGCACATAAATATCCACCGTCTACTGATACATTAATAAGTTCATGATGAAAAAAAGCAGGCTCTAAGGTGTGGCCCAAGATATCAAACAACAAGAGACTCCCTTTCACTACAGACCAAGCCTTGTTCCAGATATCATATTAATATCACAGTCAGAGATGAAGTAAAGATTAATACAGTAGAAAGTAAACTTCTCAAGTGACAGAGCTATTGCTGGCGTGATCAAGCTGCTCCTGGTGCTGTATTATTATTTATTATTATTTACGCGGTCAGGATTAGGCAGATGGTGCTGTAAGCTCACACTGTAGGATTTAAAGGTGAATGGGAAAACCCATTCTGGAGTTGCAGCCCTGCGTCACTAATGGTAACGATTCTTTCTTCTCACCTCTGTCAAAGCAGGTTTTCACCTTCTATTACTTTAACCCAGCAAACAGTAAATAGCAGCAGCCATGAAACACCAGGTTAACCTTCCCGTCTGAACTCAGCTGCAGCTTTTTTGATTTTGAGTTTTTCTGGTTCTATAAACTTGGAGGTCCTTGCTGCTAACAGACGGAAAGCAGGTTCAGTTTGTTATCAGTGCTGAGGAAATATAGCCTGACAGATACCTGCTGCTGATCAGCCAGAGCCTATAAAAAACCAAAACCCTCCCCCAACTGAAAGAAGCAGAAGGAGGTGTTACTAAATAAATTACTCTTTTTACAAACAGGCCTGGGTTGCCTCTGGATTTACTAGGCATTTATGCTATTCCGAAGAACCTCCAATGAGGGCAACAGTTGCTCAAACTTTAGTTCCTACTTCAATATTCACAAGTCACCATGACGTTGATATGAAAGACCTATTGAAATCAGGACTCTCTCCATCAAAGGGAGAAGACATGAAGTACAGTCTTTTCACTGCACAGTACGTCAAAAACACTGGCTTTGGAAAAACAACTCCTCAAACTCATTCATCACAGGATGATAAGGCAGCATTCCTCTGGCGTACTGGCTCTGTGAATCCCAGAAAGCCTCATTCATCAGTAACACTGACGGAGCAAGATAGAGGCTGCAGTGTAATTCTATTAGTACTTGTAGATGAGATCACTCTGGACTTTTCTCTGGTTTGGCAGAGGGAGGGGCACAGAGGGGGTGAGGATATCTGTTCTGCAAGAAATCTGAAATGTTAAAAGCCTCTAGAAGCTCACTCCCCCTCCTTGCACACACACACACTCACACACACACACTTTCTCACCCCTTGTGCAAGTGCCAGTGTGCAAGACATGGAACAGATGAATGCCATGGCAGTCAAGCAAAGCTCTGGCTTAGGCTCCTGAGAGACCAGCACAACTTAAATCCTTTAATAAAGACCAAACCCACGCTGAGCTGCAAATTCAGCAAATATAGTAAACATCATTTTGTTTGGATACACAGCATACTGATATGTTCCAGGCTATAACAAGACGTTCTGGCACCTCAGCTCCTGGGAGGGTTGAGTGTTGGCTTGTGTAAGTTAGCAACAGAAGTTCAACAGGGACTGATCTCCCACATGATAACAAGAGTGAGATATGGGAGTCTGTTTCAAGGGAATATCTCTTGCCCAGAGTTATATAAGTAATTCACCCATCTCATGTCTGTCAATTAAACATGAGACTCAAGCCAGGATACTGTACTGTACTCACCCTGAAGACTGGAAGCAGTGGGAAACTGCTAGACTGGCTCTGTACAGAGGTTAATATATATATATATATAAAAATAAGAGGGTGACATTAATCTTCTCTTGTAACTCTCAACTCAGCTAGAAACTATTCCCCCTCTATTTATTACTGTTATTTATTATTGGATAATTAAAAGCACCCTGTTCTCAGAGGTTGCAAAAACTGAGCATTGCAACTCTTAGTAAAGGGCAAATTATTCTTTCCGCTCTATGTCATGTAGAAAAGTTAACAAAATCATCTCAAGAGCTGATATTGTTATCTTACTGTTTTCCTTTGTCATCGCTTTAGCTCAGCTGATTCAGAAGGTTTTAAGAAAGTTCAGTTTGTTGTCCAAGTCAAGAACATTACACAGAGGTACTGAACAGAGAAACTGAGCAAACAAAACACAAATCACAGCACAAGTAACATTTTGGTACTGTGAGTGGCACTGTGTGATAATGGTATTAATGTACATAAATGTGTTAATGAATCATTGTTGTATTTGCTCTACTAAGTTTAAGAGTGTCAATAATACAGTGATTAGCTGTATATTTTTAAAAGGTGGTTCAGTGAGGTCACTCACTACATGTTCAGCATGTATATTGCATAAGCCACATATACAGAATGTTTATGCGTTTTCTGTGATGCATTACCTCATGTCAAAACCAGCTGAATCTGGTCTGAGTGAGAAATAACCTCAGAAAGACACTATTCAGAGGACAGTGGAATGGTGGGAAAATCCTAGAAAGGCGAGGAGAGGGTTTTGTTTCCCTACTTAAGGCCGAGGTTGTATTTCAGGCTGAGAGGAGGAGGCCAGCTCTCCATTGTGGCTGTACAGCATCATCCCACTGAGACACCTGCTCAGAAATGACACAGGGACACTTTCTCAACATATCCAATATTCCATGGTGCGTCTTACCTCTATACCTGGATGTATGGCCTTTTGTGGATCTGGTAGTGTGAATATGATAACACATACCACCACACACTCAAGACTTTGCACGTGTTTAATTGTCTTTCACACACAATGGTGGACAGGTGACAGTAGTTTGACAGCATGCCTATTGTCTGTGGATGGAGCAGTGAGCAGGTGTTTCTCTAAGAGCCTGACAAGGAGGCTGGATGTTCCCACACTTGAGTCTGTCTGATCACATGTGACAGAGAGACACTTGGGCGTAAAGATTGCACTGAGAGGCAGCTGCTGAATTTTGAGGATGTTGATATCGTGTAACTAGTACAGTAATTGTCTTTTTCTCAGTGGTTGGTGTGCAATTTCTCTATGTTCAAAAAGAGGGGCTGTTATCTTTCAGAAGGACACCAAACCCCTTCACAGCTCGGACACCGTACATTTATGCAGGCAGTGGATTGGATGTGGATTCCTGAGAGCTAAAATCTATCTGAATCTAAAATCTCAACAACTTAAAAAGGGAGCTCTGTTACCTAAGAAAATAATTTATTAAGACCAGGTTAAAGTATGCTGGTACTTACAGCACTGAGGGTTGGAACAAAAACTCATGTGGGTGTGCCAACAATAGTTGGTATATTGGGTTTTATAAGGTCATCTGCAGATTTATGTTAGAATTTAATAGAAAACCCTAACTAGGTCTGTATCTCATTAAAAATTCCTTTATAAACGATTTTACAACGAAAAAAACAACAGCTCGATAACAGCAGCGGTAATTTGGAACCACAACGTTAGCTTTCTGTCAATGGCCCTTAGAACTGTTACCATAGTTACATCCTACAACACCCCATCCCCCACAATCCCCCACAGTCCCCCACAATCTCCCTACCTTTCTCATCACTTCATTGCTCTGTTGTGATTTGTTGTCATGGGAAACATGGCATCCTTTACAGAAGTGTGTATGTGTGTGTGTGTGTGTGTGTGTGTGTGTGTGTGTGTGTGTGTGTGTGTGTGTGTGTGTGTGTGTTTACGCAGGTCTCAAGTGTTCTAAATAAGAGGAACCACCTGGAAGCAGACATGCTTTAATCTGAGAGCCTTTACCTCAAGTATACCAATGGGCAATAACACACAACATGATTTTAAGACTTCTGTTTTATATGATCATACCAGAAAACCTTTATTGTCTCCAGTTTATAATTTCCTATCTCTAGATCTGAAACCCAGCCCTCAAGTGTTTGCTTTCAGTCAACCAAGTGTGCTATCCTTCGCAAAGCACCATAGTTTGGTTATATTGACAGTGGATGTCATCATGAGGAAATGTGTTACTTGCAGACAGATGCCAAGATTCAAATATGTGTTACCGGTTGTTTAAGCCTCTATAAAGTATGTCCAAATCCCTGTCATCAAGTCCTTTGTGTCTTACTGACACTTAGTTGACACGTGAAGAGACGACGCGTGAAATCTTTCATGACATACATACTGTATTTTCATCCACACCCTTTAAACTTTGTTTGTCTTCATAGGAAGAAAACACCAGAGACTCACAGTCACAAACACTCATACACACCCGATCATTAGACAGACTGAGAGAAGCCTTGTACTACAACTTTGATTTTCCAAAAAGTTGGGATGCTGTGTAAAACAGAAACAAAAACAAAATGCAATCTTTGGCAAGCAAACTGTGGTCCCCAACAAAGGTTTTACAATTGTTTTCAAGTCCATGTATTAATATTATTAACTTTATACAACCATGTGCTTGACAAAGTGGTGAAATTCGCTCCAGTCTTTCCAGGATGAACCTTTCATACCCAATCATGATACTATCACCTGTTACCAATGAACCTGTTTACCTGTGGACTGATTCAAACAGGTGTTTTTTGGATCAGTCCACAACTTTCAGTCTTTTGTTGCAACTGTCCCAACTTGTTTGAAACATGTTGCTGCCACCAATTCAGAATAAGCAGATATTTACAAAAATCAATGAAGTTGCTGAGGCCAAAGATTAAATATATTGTCTTTCATGTCAAAAAGGGATTAGCAAATGCTCACATTCTGTTTTAATTATGTTTTACAGCTTTAGAACTATTGTGAATTGGGGATGTAGGTGTTTGTCTTAGTTCAGCGCAACATTTCCTTGTTCCTTTGTCTCCAAAAACCAGCCAACCCAGTTTAACAACAAACCCTTGCCCTTTGTCTTCGTTTTTTTCTTTCTATATGTCACTCACTCTACACACCTCTTTTAATTGTGCCTCTGTTATCATTTTTCTTTGATCTGAGCAAATGCAAGAGAAGGTGAAACAAGTTTTCCTTCATGTGTTTCCATATGTATGATGAGCAGAGAACGGATGGATAGATATGAGGCAGAGACTATTTGCACATTCATAGATCTGCACATACTAAATGAAGGCCGAGATGTAGAGGGTTTTTTTCCCAATGGGAAAAAAGTCCCAAATATGTAATTTTGATGAACAGGGATGAGATTTTTGGGATTAAACAACACCAGGAGAGGCACTGTAACAGCAGTCTGAGTTTTCTGTCTTTAGATTTAGGACTTACATCTATGCTGAGATCACATTGACCAGTGCTCACATCTGCAGGTTCGCAAATTTAAGATTTTGATCAAATTTAGTTCAAAATTAAGGATAAAATTGTTTAGCGTTTTGGGACTAGACCTTGGCACCGTTCTTCTTTTCACATAATGAGGTCACCACACGAGTCAAAGGCTGCTGTGCATGCATTTTAACATGTAATCTATTTAATTGACTCATCACAGGCAGTTGGCATGAAAGTCAATCTTTAGCTAACCTGAAGAGTAAAAGTAATTACATTATATTGTCTAAAGATGCACTGGTACTGATGAAAAACCACAGTCTTTTTCCATTGGTGAAGTCAATTGTGAACCGACAACAAAAAGTGGCAGCTGTGTGGCAAACAGACAAACCCACAAAATCAGTTCCAGTCTCATGTGATGTGCGGTTCACAGTGTTTTTCCTTGTTGAATTTTATGTCCATTTCACAAATGCCCCAAACACCTTTGCACAGCTACATGTTGCATTTCCTTATTTTTTTAATGTTTTATGATAATGTTTGTCTCTTTGAAGTGGCGACCTTATTGTACTAGCTGTGGCAGTGGTAGAATCAACCGAAGTAAAAGAGAGCGCGATGATATTTGTACTTACTGGGTGTTCTGGTAGACCTCCACTGAGCTGTTGAGTCCTTCCAGCTGTCCCATCAGTAGCTGCAGGTTGGAGTTTACGTAGCTCAACTCCAACAGAACCATCTCTTTAACTTTGTTGTTTGATGTAGCCCTGCACACAGGAGAGATGGGAGAGAGGAATGTAGAGGAACAAAAATTGAATAAACAGAAAAGGTGAGATTAAAAAGGTGATAAGATGTTTAAAATAAAAGGATGGGACAAGAAATATCAATCTTGTTATTATCCACTGTGATGTAGCCAAACTTTCCTGCAGCTAACTATTTAAACAACTGTGCATCCCCTGGACCACAGTCCTGCGTCACTGTGCCCCGTCGTGCACTTGATTTACCCTCGGGCACACAACAGCTTAACCAAGATCTATGAATCACAGCTGCAATCCACTTGTAGCGCAGCAGCATGGTAACATTATTGTTTTAAATGAAATCCACCATCACGTGACAAATGTGATTTGATCGCACGATGCTCAATGCCACACAGCAAGAAGAGGTCAGTGGTATACCACATTTAAATATGTACAGTGTGCACATGTTTGTGAGGTGAGGAAGATCAGAGCATTACACTGTGTGTGTGCGTATGTGTATGTGTGGGTGTACTTGCTACATAGGACCAGAGCAAGATTTTAACCAATGGAATGAGGACATTTTGACCAGTCCTCACACCTTCAACTATCTGAAGACTGAGACTTGGTCTTACGTATGTGTGTGTGTGTGTGTGTGTGTGTGTGTGTCATGGGGTTGGAGCCCACTGCACAGCAGAGATAAGGTTGTAATAATAGCTCTGAAGGGTGTGTGTGTGTGAGTTAACCTACAAAGACAAAGTAGCTGTGTAAAGCAGAATTTGTGATGCATTGTTTGTGAAAACAGCAAACTGCAATTCACATGCATCCATGGTGATACAAGGTAACACATACACACACATACACACACTTCAGTGATCTCACTTCAACCTTATCTCTGTTTTACAGTGAATCCCACAAACACATTCTCTGTCAGTCATCACTAATGGGAGACATACCCACACCTACATTCCCCCACCCCGCTAGTCCAGAGATGTGTCACTGTTGTCAGCCTAAGCCTGTCTCCCTGTCGCCTGTCTCCCTGTCGCCTGATCTGTCTCTCTGTACCCTGTAATGACAGAGCATGTGATTTTTTTACATGAAAGGTGAGATGTGAAGAAGTGCTGACAGGCACAAGTTAAAAAAAAAACAGTTCAACTTGAGGTTAAGGAGCTAAAATGAGAAACACTAGCTTTAGGCCAATTTTGTCTTTTAGGGCTGATTTATTACGGATAATTTATTTTCCTCCTTTTTGTATTTTCACTTAAAATCTTCCAAATGTTACAACTTGAGATTGAAAAGCAGTATGAGCACTAATAAATCATCAGTACCATTATATCTTGGGAAACAGTTGTCATAACCATACATGACTCTGTTCAAAAATTGAATAATATAATGTGGCCTTACATATGACTGAGCTTGACTTTTTAGGAGCCAACTGAGTCAACTGCAAGCACAGACACAGAAACATCCAACAGTTTGATGTTCAAAACAGGTTCACTCCACTCTTTGGTCTAATACTGGCCACAGTGCATAACCAGACTACTGACAGTAGTTTTTCCCTCCATACAACACACTGGAACATAACAGGAATGCCAACCCCTGCTTAGCATTGACATCAAACCATCACTTCCTTTTGGCCAGCTGAAGCGTTTCAGAGGAGGCTTGGCCTGGGCAATCCATTAGGGTGGAGGAGGTAGGGGTTGCTGTGGTTTGGACGGAAGAGATGCCAGCTCGCAGGCTCAAAGGCTGTTATTAATATCCAATTTAATAACTAATATCATCCCACAGAGCGTGGGAATCAGACTGTAAACCAGCAAGTGGGTTCACTGAAGTTCCCCCCATCCTCTTTTCTGAAAAGCCTGTTTTAATGTTTTTGGTGAATTGACAGTTTGTTGTAGTTTTCCAAAAGTCCTTTGATATGAAAAGTGATATCTGGTCCTGAAACTGATTCGAGTGTCATAACTGACAGATGTCATTACTCTGTATTTTATAAAGCTTTAAAGGGGCACTCTGCAGCTCTGAGGGAGCTTTCTATTGTTATATTATAGTTTATTTTTCCTGTATTTCTATCGGCCTTTTTCTCTCTACCATCCTTACTGTTAAGAGCAGCGAGAGAAGAGAAGAGAAGAGAAGAGAAGAGAAGAGAAGAGAAGAGAAGAGAAGAGAAGAGAAGAGAAGAGAAGAGAACTGGTCTGACCAGACTGACTCCACCTGTTGCTGATAGAACGAGGAATGCAGAACAAGAGAGAAGAAGAAAAAAGTGAGGCTGAGGAACTGTCAACACCAAATGAGAAAAAACGGTGTGTTCTCAAGTAAAACATGGATTTCGGCCATGATGACTCAAACTAAACTCTTGTATGGCGATCTTTTTATGCTGCCACTTTGGGGTTTTTTCTTTCTTTCTGGAATGTGTTATTTTTTTTCATAAGAAATTATTTTTGACATGACAGTCCAGATGGATGTTCAGGTAGGTAAGATAGCCATGGCAACCCGGTGATGCACACTCATATGCACAGTTAGGAGATAACAGATAGACCTAAAAACCTCAAAAATAAGGAGTATACTTGAAACTCAAAAATTCATCCAGCCTGTTCTCTGTGCTGCAGCTGGGCAGCCAAAGACACACACACACGCACACACACACCACACACACACACACACACACACAAAGAGTCCATTTGCCCCTGGCCTTGGCTGGGCAGACTATGTGAAGTACTACAGGAATGTGGAGGCAGAGACTAGGCTTAGAAAGGCCTGATGTACACATACATGTGCTAACACACACACACACACACACACACACACACAGCAGTGTCTTCCCTCACCAGACTAATCTTAACACAAGCGGAAAGAGAGCTGATTTGTGAATCCCAGTGGGAGAAGTTGAGGCTACACTGTCAGAGAAAAGGTGCTTCACTGTACCTTTTCCCTGTGACTCAGTGACAGAATGTACCAGACAAAAGACACATTTTTGACAGGAGACCAGTTCACTAAACTCAACATGATGTGTGACACACAATAAGGCCACCAAAGGCCACACAGAACAGAAAGTGGACACAGTAGCAGGACAAACTGTATAATCTAATGGAACCATTACATGGGAGCATGCAGTAAACACTACTTTTATGAAGCTTACATTCTGCTGGCCCTCTGCCACAGAGCTGTTGATTCAACTGTGGAAATTTCTTAGGCTGTAGTTATCCTGTAGATTTCCTACAATTAAGTACAACAAAAAGTGGTAAAAACATTACTTATGGCTCAGGATGTTTTCTGCTTCCTATTTTCGTCTCACCAGGCAGCTGGCAGTTGACAGGCTTGTTTTGTTTCCAGTATAGCAGGTTCGGGTGGTGTTACATTTGAAACCCTGTTCCTGGGAACACATCCTCCTCCTCTGTCACGTCTTATATAGCAAACTAGCCAGCATGTACTGTTATTCTCTTACCCTTGGCATTTTACAATAGTGCAAACTTCATTTTCATGACCTCTGAAAGTCAGTCCTGAAAAATGATATCTTACACCTCACCATTACACAGAAAAATCCAATGATGAACCGTCGTCACAGGAAACTAAAACATCTGTCTACAATATACACAGCTTGGCCATGACCTTTTGAGGAGATCAGTTTAAACCAGTAGTGCGTCTTGCCTTTCTCTATTCTAGCAGCTATTCACACTTCTGATTTCATGTCAGTTTTCCAGCATAACTTGACCCTTAGGCAAAGCAGTGTGATTTAAAAACAAAGTGCTTGTCCAAATGCAGGACACAGTTTTTTGTGAGGAGAAGCCCCCTAACCAGACTAGATAAAAAACCTGACGTGTATGAATGGACAGTAAATTTCTTCACTTTTCTTTGTTCCACTGTGCCTGCTTTGAAATCTGATCTCAAATTCAGCCATTCATTCCTACAAGAATGGGTACTTCAGAAGACATATTTCGATTTATTTTCAAAATCCCAGAGAATGGAGACATACAATAAGCCTGAGAGTGTGCGACTATGACAATCCTCCACAATAAATTCACCATTTAGCTCTAGAGCAATACCATGACACAACAGACTTGTGTTTCTCAGTCACAGAGGAAAAGCTCTTTTGTACACAGTGCTGTAGTAACAATAAAGAGCAGCATCCTATAAACACTCAGACAGGAAACTTTGTACCTTTGCAACCTATAATTAAAATACAAAGGCTTTCTTTTAAGCCACATATCACAGTGGTTCCTTTGTATTCAGAGTGCATGGACTGCTCCTCTTCAAGAATGAATGACACAAGAATGTTTGGCGAGTTTTGTGTGTGAGCTCAAGCCATCCTTTCTGTTTAATACGTATGTTTTAGAATGATTTAATTTACCAACAAAAACCTACATTGTGAGGAAAAAATCAAGCGGACACACAAAAGTATAGTTTGCATGCAGGTATTATCAGTCATCAGTTCTGTTCTTACTTCAGCAGGTTCTCAGCTCCAGCCCTCATCCTCATCTGCTTGATGATCTGCTGGTTCAGGCTGGCTCGCTTGTTCTGCAGTTTGCTTCGTCCAGTCTGGGCGAATGGGTTACAACCCTGAGAACAAAAGATACAGGAACAAACATGTCAGCAGAAGATACTTTGAAAAAAAAACTGCATGGGCATCAAGAAAAATGTTTATATTGAAAAAGAAGGAGGATGATTGTTATTGATGTCAGATTGATGTTTTTTTTACACTGAAATAGTTTGGTTGGTACCAATAATATAAGTCATTTAAACTCTTAAAATGTATCTATATTTACCTATACCAGGTCAGTCCCAAGCAATTTCTTTGACTGTTGCTGTAAAGCCATGAACAGTGGTTGTAATTGCAGCAACTGATGCCACCATCTACTGAATGAGCGTCTTTGTGCTTGTTCAGAGCATTCAGAAAAAGTTTTAGTTGAAATGTGAATACATCATGAGTTCAGTCGGGGCCAATAAAGACAAGGTTCACAGTCCACAAAGTCTCACCTCTCACTTTGTTTTGAAAACTTTTACTCAGATATGTCAATTCAATTTTTTTTTTCACATTTGGTTTCTAAATTAATTCATGTCAATTCATACTTAATCTTAACTCCCTGATGTAACAACAAAGATATATCTAAGCTGGGTGTGGAAGGAGCTGCACCTTGTTACACTGTGCTCAAACTCAAACACATGCTCTCACTCTCTCTCAGCTAATGGCCCGTATGTCGCTGTACTGTGTGTCCTTGTCCCTATCACAACCACAAATGTCCCAGCCTTACTAAGTCAACATGCTGTCACTCACGGCAGTACAGATAAACGGGCCGTCGACATTCATACTGACTGAGTCACAGCGCAGCAGAGGTGTGGCAGCTCAGTAAAACCAGTTGGTTTACAGTCCTCAGCTTGAGACGCTTACATTATATTTATGTATCTGACTTATTCTGAGGTCAGCAGCAGGCAGAATATGCTTCAGTTTCTGTATTAGCAATTTCAAGGTAAAGAGTCAGAAGCCTCATTATTTAAACAAATGGATGTCAAAGTCTTCAAACATTGTCCGATCATCTTAGAAAAGGAGTGCATGAACACCACAGATGAGGAATTTAGTTACATAATATACAAAAGCAGGGACATATGTATGTTAAAAAATGCATGTCACAATGTTATATTTAGAATTTTCTTTCCTTTTTGGGATTTCCATTTTTAGTGTCCACTTCCCCTGCACTGCAGCAAGGTCCCTTCCATCTCCACTGGTAGACAGCAACCTGACTCTAACCATACACATAATGCCACCTGACCATGTCTTTAATCTGACATCAAGCATGGCATCACCAGGAGGGTAAAACACACAAGAGGTTCACACCGTCCTTCTGATTTTCACCTCATCAGTGATTTGGTTTATCTAATCAGTCATAAAACCTTTTCCTTCATAGTGGCTTCCTTGGGTGTGCTTGTCACATAATCAGCAAGAGGTGTACACTTAATGTAACAGCTGATACAGATGATTAAAGAGCAGATGACAGAAACAATGTCATGGTTTCAGATTTATATCTAAACACTCACTCACAAATATATACACTTTATTTTAGACCATAAGGCTCTCCGGAATTTAAGAACAATTGATATGGGGGCGCCCTCAGTAGTCAAACAGTTAGAGAAACACGACTGCATACTTGCAACATCCTTCCAGTCCAGCTGAGAACCTTTATTGCATTTCATTTCCTTATCCTCTCCCCCCCTTGTTTCCTGTCTGTCTCTACCCTGTCAGCTGTCCAATGAAGGCAAAAATGACCAAACAATAGTATTAATAAAAACAACTGCTTATGTAATAGTGCTTGAAGAGATTATTTTTCTTGCCTCTGTATCACCTGTCACATGTATTACATTTACATATGAGTCATGATGCTGATGCTCTTATCCAAAGACACTTCCCGTAAAATGAGTAAGCAGGGGTGGGCAGATGTATGTGTGCACCAGTTTCAACACCACAGGCCAAATGATCACAATGAGGGTCACATTTTAACTTGGCATTCTCTAGTTATACTGTACTCTATGACCACTCTATTGTACTGACTTGAATGTTCCTGTACAAACACTTCAGTGACCTGTGAGTGTAATGATTAACCATTTATACAAATGAAAGCCTTGTTAATTACACAATAGAGCTGCATCGAGGCTTTCAGGGGAGTGACCTGGCTGGACGTATGTGGCTTTTTTTAGAATGACAGCAGGGTGTGGACATTAGCGCACGACTGGAGAGGGCGTCGTCTTGCAGTGTGTTGTCACGTCAGTCGTGACATCAAAAGTGGGGTGTAAAAAAAAAGGGAGTAGTTAGAGAAAGATAGTAACCATAGCAGTACGTTCTGTGCCCATTTCTAAAGTATAATAAAGTATGAAACATTAATGCATGCTGGCATTCCAAAGTGATGATCCTAATCCTGTAACATTATCCTGATCAGTGACTATTACATATTGTTTCATCATCAAGAATACAGTCAGTCCATACAGCTGATGGTTTGATACCACACCTCTACCACTGGTAACCTTAGACACAGAAACTATGACTTTCATGTTTTGGATCATGTTGGACGTGTCTACTTTAGGTCTGCAGCTTGTCTCTCTGTCTTGATGCTTATAAAAAAAAAAGTCATCTTTAATCTTCAAAGAACTCACTTGATTTAATTTAGGACTGACTGTCACATCCCAGACCAGTTGGATGAAAACTTGATCAGCATCAAATCAAGTGAAACTGGAGCACAAGCTGTGGCTATGCTACTGCCTTGCCTAACCCACTGAGTCACTCAGGGAATTGAACCCTTCCTACGCACTGGCATAATCAAAGAGGACAGTCTTTCTCTACCAGCCTACAAAACACTTCAATGGAGCAAAACACAAAGGCAATCCTGTCCATTAGCGTAGCCATCAAACAGGAAGTCATCCTGTTGTTGTATAACCGAGGTTTCATAAAGATGTAGAGCAATGGTTCATGGGGTAGTTGGTTTATTCAACTGGTGATTAAGACTGGCAACCAGCCAAGAAGAGGCTACAGCCACCAGTTGTGTTGTGTGCTCAGTATCTCAAAGTTCACGCCTCTTCATGACAAAGTGAATGTCACACTGAATTCATGTTCGACTTCATTACGTCCACTCCAATTACGGTAGTGACGCTCTTCCGGATTGCCCAAAAGGGAGGGGTCAGCTTCATTCAATCCAAAGACTGACATCTTTATATTCAGTGAACTACTGAAAGAGACAATATTTGGTTACAGCTGCATCTCTCATTTGTCCAACACAAACCCTGCAGAGGGAATCTTAAGTGTGTCTCCAAGTTTGAGGGAGCTTGTCTGGTTTGTGAACCAGGACACATGTTGTCAATTTGTGTCTGTGGTCTGGCTGAAGGACGGCCTCGGGCCAGATGCTACGTCAATGCTCTCGTTGGCTGAGGTGGATAAGGAGAAGAAACATGCCGATTCGGCTTTTTGTCCTGCCATCTTTCCATCCCACAGTCGTCCAGTCGGACCACAGCCAGCTGGAGGTGAAACAGTGGACAGCTGGGAAGGAAGCCCTGAACCACAGCAGCTCCCCGGAGCATTGACTGAGACCAGTGAGGCCTTGTAAATCATTAAACTCATTTTCACCCAAGAGACACAGGGGCACAGAAACTGAATGCAAAGATCATCCTGGCTCCACTTAGTTAAGATTTGACCTAAAAGTTTCCAAATTGCAAATCTCTTTAACATGACAAAATGAGAATGCAGAACTCATTACTTTGTGGTTTCAGCGAATGTGCAAGCCTTTTCAAACTGAGAAGGGTCTCTGCAATGAAAGTAAAAACTACTGAGCATTCAACAAAGGACATGTAGAGAGAGGGAGAACGATGTGTGCCACAGAAATCAAGAAAACAGTTTGTGATTGAGGTATCGGGCTCCGCAGTCTCCCATCATGTCCTGTGGCAGTGCCAGACCCTGACTCCCACTGACCTTTTTATAGACACAGGAAGTGCAGCACAGAGCCTAAATCCAGACAGCGTTCAGAGGGGGATTCGGGGGGATTGAAAGACACAAAGGCCCTGTTCAGATGGCCATCTAAACAAGCTTGTCCATAAAAACACTTCAGTTGAGGAGACTAGTACAAATGTGGAGGAATGAGACACGGACCACAGCATGGCAGACAGGGAACTCAGTAAAAACATATTAGATAATCACTCAACCACTGCCAAGCGCCTTTCTCATAGCCTCAGTCTAGACAAACTCACAGCTCTCGAATGTTACAGTCGCAGATATACAAAACATAAAACTGGTTAGAGAGGTTTCTCTGCTCGTCCTGATTCAATGAATACTGATTACTTTACTGATTACCAGCACATAATGACAGCTCACCAGCTAATTAACATGATGAAAAGACTTCAACTTCATCACAAACGCAGGCAGGGAAAACATTCTTCTTATCTGAGGAACAATTTAGATAACCTGGTACTGACATTTACATTTCAGTCTCCTCGCTGATGCTGTTATACAGAGCACCTCCCATGTGTGCAACTGTAAGATACAGTCAATCAACCAAATGGGTCAAAGGTCAGGGCTTTGGTGGTCTCTTGAACACAACAATCATTTGTTGTCAAAAGACAAAGACAAAAGAAGAGAAATGGAAAACAGAGCTCTGAGGAAATATTGAACTATTTATTACCAGATAAAAAGTGACAACAAAACAGGTCTGCCAAAATTATCCAAGGGCAGGAGAATAATCTGACCTAAATTTACCAGGGGTATCAACAAACTCAATCACCCCTGACAACAGCAGGGGGTTGATTATGTTAATTATGGGATGTTTGGTCACTGCCCTTTCAGTCCATCTCACTATCAGGAACTGCAGGAGATACAGCTTTTCTTGGAAGAACACACACACGCACGCACACACACACACACACACACACACACACACACACTACTGACAGCTGAAACTGACAGTGTGTGTGTGCTGTTGGTGACACATCAGGAGCAGCAGTATGTGTTGTAATAGATTAGGGACTGATGACTTCTGTTTTCATATGAAGTGTTAAAAAAAATCTGCATTGCTTCAAGTTTTCTCCATGTGATGCTTCATATGTACCTTTAATTTATTCTATGTTTTATTGCAGCGAAGACATTTGAAAACAATTTCCATTCTCAGTTAATTTATAGATTGAAACTGCCAACATTGGCAGGCTAGTCGTTAAATACTACTAAGCATTTAGTCAGAGGGTAATATTATATTAGCTGTCTGGTGAGGAAAAGGGGCAATAAATTAGACATTAAATGTGTTAATTTGGATCCTTTTGAATGCTACATTAGCAAAGAATTGAGATGAAAATGTAGATAGAAACATTTTAAAGTCTAAAGTCAAACCACTAACGTGAGAAACTGTAAGCTAACAGTAAGCTAATGATGTTATTTGCCCATTTTCGGCTGTAAAATGGTCGCTGCTCATGATTTTGATGAGTGGTTTTGTTAGCTAACAGAAGAGTGGACAGATGAAACTGACCTTTCTGAAATAGTTGTTGTCTCCTCCGCTGTCTTTGATGCCGTTTGGTAAAAGAGTGTCCGTCATCCTGAAGACTCCGGCCGGGCGAAACCTCAGAGGAAGAACAAGTAAATTCAAAGTGACTAAAACAAGATATCTGCTGTCCGACAGGTGAGTTTCCTCTCCCCTCCGACTATGTGTCTGCTCTGACTTCACCCTGCTCAAACAGGGACTTTTCCAGCAGGAACCAGAAACTCCGCCCAAATGGGAAAAAAAGACTGGGCGGCGCATATGCGAGCAAAAACAAACGCACCTGTTTCATTCAAGGTTCTCAAAACTCCGTTACCGTTACAGAAAATACTGTTCAACAATACAAACTCCATTTCACCTCGTTTTAAGTCTGATTTACATGCGACATCTGATTTGCTGGATGGTTCAAATAAAGTAAATCACTGTTTGGTTAAAAGTAGCTCGGTTGCCAGTTTTGTTAAAAGCTGTATTTACATTTTACATTACATGTTGTCATCAAAATGCTTATTCAGGCAGATCACATAAAAATCTCAGTGCATTATAAAAAATCAAGTCCATAATGCAATAAAACCATAAATTTACACCATATGGTTATTAGGGTGCTTATCTAAAGCTGTAAAAATAATAATCAAGGAAATTCACATGTTCTGACTACATGAATTAACACTGAATATGTTGTCAAAGTAATGCACAGTGTCAGTGCTGTAGTTTTAAAAGTATCAAAAAGCAAAGAAAGTAAAAGTGAAACACTGACAATTGACTTACATGACAGATCCACAAAATGGCAGATCCACAAAATTATGCCTCACTTCCCTTTAAAACCCATCACACCTGTTTTTCCATCCTCCTGCACCCTGACATTAAAAAATGCTAATTGTATGTCTTTAAGCATAGGAAATGATAGTTTGACTTCAAATTACACAGTTGTTCAGCTGCAGGGAACCATATGCAATAGTGCTCATAGCTCCATCAGTGATTATCAAGTGCAGCTTGACTCATCATCACCAATTACCATGAGAATGATCATGACTGTTACAGTAAACAACAGTTTTATTGTACTGAGGCTGATATTGCAGTGGACAGCCTGTATTTTAAAATGTAATTTAATAACAAATCATATATTTCAAGAATATATTACTTGGAGATGTATGTGTGAGTGGTATGAAAACATTGGCAAAGGTTTTGCATCGCCACGAGGCAAGGATATAAATGAAAATAAGAATTTTAGAAAAAGAAATCATGTAAAATTGAAAGAAATGTATGTTATGATAACATTGTAACAGTACTATTCAATGTTCAACAAGTGTTTTTCCTTTGCAAACACACAGACTGCAATGTTGCACACATCTCCCACATGTTGGAGAGAGACGGATGGTCTAAAAAATACAGACAGATTGATACACAACATTATAAAACTAATAAAAATGAATTCCAATCCAAAGCTAATGTATGTCAGTGCCTTGTTTAAAGGTACCTCAGCAATATTTGTTTTCGTGAGTTTATCAGTGTCTTTGTGTGGTGAAACAAGAGGAGCCATCTGCTTGTGTGTAGCTGAGCTTGCCTGTTAGAAAGCAGGTTAAATTGCTGTTTGTAGCAGAGGTGGTTATTAATGTCACTAGAGGATTATTGATAACAACCGGGAAACCAGGGTGTTGCCGTGGCTGTAAACTAGGCCAAAGCTGTCTTTGTCTGGGTCATTTCTGCATCTGAAAGCCAGACAAAAGCTTTTGGGGTGGAAATGTTTTTATTCCAAGCCTCGTTAAAAATCTGCGTGATGACTCTATTTCCATTTGACTCATGAATGTTAGACCACATTAAAAACTACATACAGATTTTCTGTCTTATGTGGATGTTTTTCTTGGGCCTGTCAAGAGCCATAGTCAAAAATGGAGAGCCAGTCGTATTTAGAAGATTTTTCATCTTCATATTAAAATTAATACTGGATATGTTACACTACACAGTGGGTCAGTGAAGGAAAATGTCAGCACAAAACCATTGAAGCAAATGAGAGTTCAATATACCAGCTGCCACTCCTGTGCAGAGAACACATAATGTTTTCCACAGTGGGTTATGATTAGACAGGAGGTTTGAAGCGCAACTTATGACTGACCATTCACTCTATTCAGGTGATACACATTCCCACAGTACAGAGCTGGCTATATGTCACAACCTAGTACAAACCAGTCAAGCTAGTTATGTTGGTGACCAGCTTACAAAGCCAAGTGGGTCCTTCAGTTTCAGTCAGACACAGACTTTTTGGTTCAAACAATCCTGGTATCAGTCATAATTTGTCAGCAAGTTGTTTGTTAGTCAGCACATGAACAGTTCTTGTTCATGGTCAGGAAACAGATCAGCAACAGGAGCTTTGTTGTTTGTTGTGTGTTGGAGAAATTAAATTTGAATTGACATCATGGTCTAAAAAATTAATGAAAGAACAATGTTCAGTTCCAGTTAATCACTGGTATCACTGCCAACTTCTAATGTGATTACAGAGGTCTGGAAATTGCTTAAACAAAACATTTCAAAATGAAGTTTAAAGAGTGGAGTCGCTTTTGCATCTCTGATTATGTAGAACCAAGGAGCCATGTAAAAAGCAAAAAAAAAAAAAAAAGAAGAAGAAGATATTTATTAGTTTCTGACTGCACGAAATTGGGAAACAAAAGTAAAATTCCCCAAAACTAATGCATCTTTGAACTATCTTATTAAGGAAATTATGCACATCTGGGCTTTTCTATGTGAACTCCTTTTGATAACTTAGGCATTTTATTTCACTTCCATTCACTGAGCCTCCCATGAAACTGTTTGTAGGCCCCCTGCAGAGGCCACTTTGAAAACCTTTGTAGTAAACAATATTAACCACTAGGTGGGGGTAGAGGTCAATATCTGAGCATTAACATTGTCCATTACTTATTGCTGTGTTCTTATAAATCAATGGATGATCTACTTTCCTTTGCTTTACTGGAAGGAAATCCTATGTTTGTGTATGTACAAATGCCACATGGTACCTTTAAGTGTCTGCGTAAACTGTGCCACTGAGCCAACATGCACACCAGAGCTCTGGATGTGCACACCTATGCAGAGCGAAGCCTTCTTAATTAGTTTTTATTAAATGCATCTTTGCTTTTCCTGCTGTGAAAAAGACCAACAGAGGTTGATTTGAGTGTGTTCTTAATTTGTGTTGGATTAAATAAATTGGTGACAATAGAGGAATATGTTTTAAAGTAAACGCTCCTGAATGTTGTTTTAGCTTAAATTGCAGCAGCCTGCACATACTTGGTTCATAGACAGTTTGTTTCACGATATCTTGTCCTTCTGAATCTGAGTCTATACTAGACCAGAAGTGGTTGCATGACCATGGAAGCAGGGATGATACAATGATAAGAGAGATAAGATAAGAGAGACTTTATTGTCATCTGTCTGTCTACAGCGCAGTACAGTAGATAGAGGAACACAATCATGTTTCTTCTGATCAAAGGTGCAAAACAAAAAAGAATGAACACTGCAGCATTACATAATGTGCAAGAGTAACGAGAGAAACAGGGTGTTTAAACATAATGAGAGTTTGGAACAAGTGTAAAGTATAAGTAAAGCTAAAGCAGCAGTAACAAGTAGTCAGCCAGGCTATGTTGACCAGTAAGGTGACGTATGGTATGAAGTGACGAGTGCAGGTGTGTGTGTGTGTGTGTGTGTCTGTGTGTGTGTGTGTGTGTGTGTGTGTCCATGGGCCCTTGGTCATTGTGTCAAGCTTGGAGAAAGAAGCTGTTGATGATTATGAAGGATCCCAAATGCTCTGGTGGCATTTAGCATTAATGTCATGGATGGATGGGAGAGAGGTCCCAGTGATGGACCTGACTGACTTTACTGTCCTCTGTAGAGACTTGAGGTTGGGTGTAGCTGTTCAGGGCACCCTGATCATTCCCCTGTAGAAGGTGAACAGGATGAGTGGGTGGAGGCTGGCTGTCTTCAGATGACGGAGACAGTGGAGACGCTGTTATGGCTTCATAGTCAGAGAGGTGTGTCCTCCTGAATTGTCAGTTGGCATCTCTTTTGTCTTATCGACATTGAGAGACAGGTTGTTCCACCTCATCTCTGTATGCTGTCTCATCTTCATTGCTGATGAAAGAAGAAATAGCATCATCTGTGGACCTGTCTGGGTGATGTGCAAACTTAAGGGTGTTGAGTGAAGTCGGGAGACGGGATATGATGCAACCAATGACTGGCCTCTTGGAGCAATTAACTGTGATTGATGTACAGAGCGACAGTTATTGTGGCTGGACGCCGTTGACTTTTTTGGCACTAGGATGATGGTTGTGGTTTTGAGGCACAAAGGGACTGCCTGGCTCAGGGAGATAATGTGGTGAGGTGCCCACAAGAACAGTCTTCCGTCTTCCTGTGTGTTGTGTTGCACTGTGATGACCTGCAAGCCCTGCCGCATAAGCCACGTGTCATTTTTGGGTCAATTGACACTGGATTTTCAGTGCAAGTGCACACTTTGCTACCCTGATGTCCCTGGACAGGTTAGCCCTAGCAGATCTGAGGACAGACCTGAGTGGACGTTCATGGTTTCTGGTTAGTACATATGATGACGTTCTTGGAGATGGTGACATCATCTGTGCACTTGCTGACGTAGCCAATCTCAGACACTGCATACTCCTCCAGAGCAGTTACATGGTTCATGGGTGAGGGTTTCATTGAATATGTTCTAGTCTGTGCAGTGATAACAGTCTTATGATCTGCAAACAAGATTTTGCACCACAAGGTTGGGGTGGGCTTCAGCCTTGTATCAGTCATGGATGTTTGTGTTCATCAGGTCCAGATTGTTGACATGCAACGTTGACATGCTGATAGGATTTGGGGAAGACTGTTTTGACATTTGCATTGTTGAAATCTCTGGCCATGATGAAGAAGACGACAGGATAAGATGTATGAAGTTCACTGTTGGCTCCCTATGCACGGTCATGATGATCACTATGATGGTGGTGAACAGGTGACACTTTACAGTCGTATAGTGTGTTTCACCAACAGCGAACAGTGGCTGGAGTTCAGTGTAATGTTCGCACACCATTCAACACAACCCTCCTTGAGTCTCACCGGAGGATGAGGTGTCCCTGTCCACACAAGAGAGGTTAGTCCGTTCAGCTGAATGAATGACGATGTTTGCCCTTCATCTTGCGCTGAGTAGTCAGCTCTAGTCCGACATAGTCCAGTTTATTGTCCAGGGAACAGACATTAATGAGGAGAGCACTTGGGAGAGCTGTTTAGCTGGGGATTGCTTTTAGCATAGCATGAATACCAGCTCGCTTGCCATGTTTACATTTCTTCTCACACCACCTCTGACGGCATTGCATGCAAAGTCAAGAGGGCACGCCAAGTAAACGTCTGAACTTACTTAAGCTGCTTATGTGAGTTAACCCAGCAGGCTCTGGCATTTATGGCTGTAAAACCACTTTAAACCTGTTCCCTATAATCACTGAACTGAATGCTGTAAATGGAGCAGCATTTTACAGCATATTTACACTATATTTAACAGTGATTTGCTCCTGACAATTGGAAGTCCACACTCCTCATCAACGCTTTCATGTGTTCCCGATGTTTCAAACTTTTTTAACCTGGAAAAAAGAAAATCAAGTCAAGTGAAGTCAAATTTATTTACATAGCTCAATATCACAAAACACAATTTGTCTCAAAGGGCTTTGCAATCTGAACAGCATACAACACCTCCTGCCCTTGGGACGGACACACATGCAATAGATGTCGTATGTACAGAATAGACTGACAACAGAAAATCCTAGAATATCAAATTCTGATTATAGATAACATAAGTGAAAAGGGTGGATCCAGGAGGACAACTGAGCAGCTTCAGGTGACACCCACAAAGTAAATTACCTGGATACCTGGAAATAGGACCAGCCACACAAACACAGAGAGGTGTAACAAACAAACACATACAGGGAGAAAGAGCCATGATAACATGCAAGCTAGGGAGAGAAGAAGAGAAGAGGATAGGTTGAATCCCAGGGGGGCTGAAGCTCCAGATCAACAAAACACACATAAAAAATCCAATCACAGCAAATCAAACAAAACACAAACACAAATGTTCAGTGATTTTTTTTTGCTCCGTAAACAATCAAAATTAAAGACTGAATTTTGATGTTAATGCTCAGCTATGATCACCATCATTCCAAAAATCCTACTGTCGGTCTTCAGAAAGCCATTAGTTAAACCATATAGAGGTCCTTGCCTGCTAAAAGTGCAGCGAACTGAGGGTGCTTTGCCTTTCCGCTCATTTCTCTTCTCCTCACAACGAAGCACAAAGCCAATTGTAAGTGAACTGCTTCCCGGCTTCTTTTCTAAAGGCAGAGGGGGCACTGCGGTGAACAACGGGCACCGGCGTTCAACCCCGGCCGAACAGGAAGTGCTGTGGGGTTGCTATGCAGCTCTGCTCCCCAACCACAAGAACTCTGGGTTCCCTGTTAACAAATGATGTGTGGCGTGGGCAGTATGGCAAACCATTTGAGCAGCCACTCCAGAAGCTCTACAGTAAGAATAGATCAAGGGCAGGATGAAAGAGAGAATGAGAGAGAGTGAGAGTTTGTCCTCGGCTTCAAATTGGTGTTGGGTTCATGGCCTCTTCTCCTTCCTTTCTCTTGTGGTCTTTCTTTCCTTGTTCCGCATTTTTTGTCTACCTCCACCACTCCTCCCCCTCTACCTGTCTCTACTCCTCCTTTCTCCAACCTCTCCTACCTTAGAAACCCTCTCCTTGCTTAATCCTTTGCTTGTTTCTAGTGTCCCTCCCCCATTCTTTCCCTTCCTTCCAACCACCTGTCTCCCCTTCCATCATTGTTTTATTTGTCGTTTCCTCTGTCTCACCGTTCCTGCTTCTGGCTGCCATGTCATTATAGGCCCACCTGACTCCGAGGTACAAATAGGTCCTGACAATATTAGTGACCTCATGGTGGCGCATGATGAAAAGTTATGATGAGGGGATCTCCTCTGGGGACCATGAATGTATATACCAAATCTTGTGCCAGTCCATCCAGTAGATATTGAGATATTTTAAAGAATACGTAAAAACCCTGACCTGCCTGTGGTGCAAGAAGAATGAATCACCAAAGTGATTAACATTCACCCTCTGAGGGCAATGAATGTTTGTACAAAATTCCATGGCAGTCTATCAAACAGCTGTTGAGGTATGTCATGTCTGGACCAAAGTGGTGGACAGCCTGACAGACCAGCATCGCCATCCCTAGAGCCATGCCACCAGCACGGCTAAAAGCATAATCTTTTTTGTTTCCATAATCTTATATATATATATATATATATATATATATATATATAAAAGACCTACTCTACTATGGAAGCTTTCTCCTGACATCATCTTAATGAAACAGGTGTTAACACAGTTTCTGGATCATCTGCTTCATGACAGTGACATAAAGAGGAAAAACATGGTCATGTAGCCCACATTTGGTCCAAAAGCTGATTCTGTCGACTTGTGCACAGTGGTTCTCTGACATGGTTTTCTGGCACACCTAACTGGAACAGACCCCGTACCCCTAATGGCCACATGTGAGCCAGGATTTCATTAGAATAGGTGTGTGTTTTTGCTGTTTTGTACTTGTGGTAAACCCACAAAAGCTCTATAATACCTCAGATTACAGTAAATAAGTGGTAGACGCACACGATATACCAAATGTGTTCTTCAGATTTAGACAAAAGACAATTCCTTAGCTGCCTTTAGATTAGTCTCTAAGACAGCGATGATCTTATGAGCCTATTATAAATAGTGAAGTGAGTGTAGAAAAGCAGACATAGGATGCAGCCTCAAAGTTGGGATATAGCTTGCATGGGTTTTCATCAGATGATGTCAGATGCATTTAGGTCAATAGACAGCTCTCTCTTGTTGAGCCCAGAGGAAGCTTCTTATCAACACACAAATCCTTTGCTTCATCCTCCACTGCACCCTTCATCCCCAGGCTCTTCTTCTTCCTCCTTTCCTCCCATTACTCCCCACTTATTTCTGCAATTATTTCTTCTACTCTTCTTCCTTCTGTATCCCCGTCCTCTAGCTCCTCCTCCTCCATTCTCCTCCCCCTATACTCCTCTTCCTCCTCCTGCCACTTCTCTGGGATGCTGTGATGTATTTGTTTACAGCACAACTCCTCCCCTTATGCCACCACAGTATTTTGGCTGTTTCCCCCTCCATCTCCTCCTCTTCCTCGTCCCCTCCTGCCATCACACTGAAGCCAGTGTTTCAGCCTGCCTTCCTGTCGCCAACAAAGTATCTCCTCTCTTTGTCGGGGCCTCCTTTTGGAGAGGGAGGCCGCCCTCCAAGTTAATTGTGCATTCGTTAGCATTCGCCTGCCGCAACTTAACGACTTAACTCCTTAAACTGTAGATGGACTGGTGTGGTGTGAATGTTTCTCTTTTTTGTTTTTTTTTAATGTTTATTACTCATTTGCGCTGTTGTAGACACATCGCCAAATGCAGCAGAAATGCTATCGATGTTACATTGCACATAAGAAATTTTGACAATCTCAAAAGAAGCTCAGAGAGGTAGGATTCCCCACATTCGCACTTGGCGCTATGACAGTCCTCTAACGAGTGGCTGTGCCTTGGTTGAAAAAGAAGAGCAAAATATAATTTATTCATATTCTCCACCAGGTTATACCTGCTACTATGTAAAGTTAATAAAGCAAACGTTCAGTTAAATATTTGATGAACTGGTAAGAAGAGAGACATCAGCTGCTGCGGTGATGTACTCAGACACAGCGGTGCTTTGAACTGAATTGTAAGGTCAGCATGCTTACAGTGACAAAACCAACATGCTGTTGTTGAAGAGGGATGATTTTTAAAAATGTTTATCATCTAGGTATAACATGTTAAAATCTGATAATTAGGTTTAAACACAAAGTACAGCAGAGCATGACGGAAATGTCATTACATTTGTTATTTGGTCTTCAGTAAAAGTACTGGACTAGTTAAATTTGGCTTGATGCAAAGATAAAAGATTTAAGTTATTACAATTCATCCAGTGGGGGACATGAATGTATGCAATTTCATCCAATGGTTGTGGACAAATTTCACTCAAAGCCATGGATGGAGGACAAAGCCACCGACTGACATTACCATCCCTTGAGCCACACCACTAGCATGGCTGAACCGAAAATTAAACAATTGCCGTCTAACTTCTTCTCCCATTGTGTGTGTCTACTCTACTGCCTGTGTAACAACAGAAGTCTGAGCACAACCTGTGGATTCTTCAAAGCCGGAGTCTGTGAATACAAAATCACAAAGAGAGTAAAAGCCACTCTGTGTCTGTATAATCACATACACAACCCTGAAAAGAAGTTCTTGCTCTTTGAATATTGCAGTTATCCACAAGAATCCAAAAATACAGCAGCAACTTCGGGGAACTCATAATTATTCTTCTCTATTTACAGCAAAACATGAGAATATAATTGACTGTTCAGTGCTTTGTTGTTAGCAGTGAAGGGACGAGGTCTGTATAGATATGTAATAGAACAATCTACTGCCT